>CM033722.1:1030680-1397226 GCA_019671005.1 Hibiscus mutabilis | reverse complement strand
CCATATTTATTTTCTTGTTCCTCATTTCTCAATCAACCCCATTGTCTACTACCACAACTCTAATCAAAATCACTACACCGTTAGAACCATCACATTTATCCATCCTCATTTGCAACTCACTCCATTTGCCATGGATATAACATTATTGGTGTTATCGGGAAATCCTTGCTATTGGAATTTGATAATTACGTTATTTTGTTTTTCTATAACTTTTCAGATTTTCAGAACATGTTTAATTAATTGGGGTAGATTTATTTATCTCTCATGTGTTTGATACCTGATTTAGTTAGGCTTCTTACTTTTATATATTTTTGTTTTATTTTGCATATATACATATGTACTGTTTAAAGTTTAAGAGTTTATGTTATAATGTTCAATATTTAGGATCTAGTGACAGGGGAGGAAGGTATAAGGGAGACTAGGAGGTTACGCCCTTCAAAATTTTAGAAAATTAGAATTTTAAAAACTTATATTAAGCTTCAAAATTTAAAATTTTTTAATTAAGACTCCTCACATAATTTTTAAAATTTCTTATTAAATCTATCAAAATTATTAAAAAATGTAGTTAAACACTCAAAAACTTCAAAAATTTTAGTTTAAGCCTCCAATTTTTAAAATAAAATTGACCCCCAAACTCTTACCTTAAATTTCATCATTGTCGAGTGAATTAGGGTTTAAAGTTAGAAGATATAATGTTGTGTAGTCTAGATTTCAAAAAAGTCCGTATATTATATTAAAAAAGTCCGTATATCAAATTATTATATGTATATAAATAAGATAATTTCATTGATTTGCTAACTACACGGATGCTTGTTGGCCCATATGCCATGGGCTATTGATTTTCTTTCTAAAACAATGGGTCATTGGCTAATGAGTTAAATGGAACAAATAATCAAATATGCTTGGGTAGTAATGCAACCTTCTTTTCATATTCCAGCCTTTGGGTCAACTAATTCAAGCCTCCAAACAATTCATGGGGGGAAAAAACCCAATATGTTTCTAGTAAAAAGTAGGGCTGCAATTTGGCAAAGTTTCAAAGCAAAGACTTACGGTTCTCTAGGGAAATGATAATTAATTAAACTATTTCGACCGTCAATATTGACATATTCTAGTAATTTAATCCATTTAAAAAATAAAATATATATATAATAAAAATTAAATAATTGAATTATTTAAAATTAAGACTAAACTGGTAGAATACATAAATATTAAAGGCTAAATATATTATTATCCCTATTTAAAAAGGTTGTGTTACAGTTTATGTTAACAATTTAACAAACGACGACCAAAACAAAAATAACCAAAAATATTAATGACAAAATTATTTTTTAATAATTTAACATCAAAATAAAAGCACGCTAATAATTAGTGGCTGTTAATCTTGTTTACACTAACATTAATTCCGCTTTCATTATACTCCTACTGTGTTGAATAAGAGAAGAAGAAAAAAAGTCAAACAAAAACAGGAAGATAGAGACATAGAATAAACCCTTTAATTATAAACATTAATTATGAAATTAGCATATCAAATTCAAAATTCAAAATGCAATCCCATCGCCCATCAACTTCAAATACGATGTTTCATGTGATTGTTAAAGCTTACTGTTTACCCACTCTCGCAAACTAATTCCTAAATCCATCATTAAATCTAATGATACCCAGCATCTTAGCCTCGTGACACGTCCCACAAAATTACAAGCAACAATTTGCATTCTAAAAACCCATCAAACATTAAATTAATATTTTTAATTATAGAATATGATAGCTAAAGGTTAAAAATAATTATAAATGTAACATTTTAGCCATGGAATCATGAGACATCCCACTGATTTACAACCGTCAACTTGCACTCCTAAATCTACCATTGATTTTATGGATTGATTGAGAAATTTCTATGGGCAGTAACTAAGGATCATTTAATTATTATTTAGAATCTTTTTTAATTTTAATACATTATATATATAAGATTTTTTATATGATCACTGATATTTAATATATTGGTTGATTAATTCTAATTAAGTACTGTAAAAGTACATTATATGAATGACCTTCACAATCCAATTTATTTTATTCACAATATTATGATTCGAACATCTAATTTTGCTTAAGAAATCTAGTGTCTTATTTCACTAGAATAATTGGTTGTTGGTATGATTGATTCTAAATTTATTCCAAGTTAGGTTTGGGTTTACTTTGATCATACTTTGTATTAGTTGGTTCCAATACTAACTATTCAGTTGTACGGTTAATTTACAATTTTTTGATTTATAGGTGTTTTTCATAAAATTTATTTACCACAAAATTTAAATTATCGAATATAATATACTCTAAAAATGTATTACTATGACTTTCTTTTTGATATAATGTCTAAAACACTCGTAATCTCTAAATTTTTAATCAAATGTCATTATACATTCAAGTATATTTAAACTCGTAACCATAAAATATTAAAACAATAATCATATCAGTTGAGCTAAAAATCAATTCAAATCTTACTTTTTAAGGGGTTAATACTCGGGAGCATTATTTACTGGGTTTTTTTGGCCTAGATAATGATATGAGATTTTTTTATTTCATGATCTGAGATGATTTTTTTTTTATTTTATGAAGTAGAGATGTTCGAACAATGCAAAAGAAATTGTCGGAAAGTGTAGGCGACTTTGAACAAAATTATTTAAACATAAAGTGCAAACGAGGAAGAGACTAGAAGTACACTAATGTCTCTGATGACTTCCAATCTTTATAACTTCCAAAAGACACACACCTTCCGATAAGTTCAAAAATGACTGGAAATAGCATCCATACTTCAAGAAATAAAAACAAATTCGCCCCTAACTTATATAACCAAATCAATGTTTCTAGACCCTGATCACACATGATCCGTTTTCTTCAAATCCAGCTTTGAAATTAGAAACATAAAAAGAAACAAACATAGACATAAACCGAAGATATCTCAATCAAATGTAGGATAAGAAAATTCAATAAAATATATGAATAACGGAGAACCCCAAAAGAAAGAAAAAAGGGAAAGCTCAAGTGGTCGAATCCCAACTTTTTAAAAACCATGTTGCACCCAATCCCATAGCCTTTTCAAAACCAAATCAAGCAGCCATTGTTTATATTTATTTTGGGTTGTGATTTGTGATTAAGATATTCAGATGAATGGTTTGGGTGCTTTCAACACCTCTCTTTTCTCACCTTAATACATGTTTGTTTAAGATTTTATAGTAAAGTGGAGGGGTCAAATCTATCTCCCCTCACTCTTTATTTGCTAAATATTTGTTTTTAACAAATTTTTCCTTTTCGTGATGAGAAAACCAATTTGGTTTTATGTTAATTAAAGGTCCAAGTGTTGAAAATCACAGTCAGCAAAGCATACTCCATTTCAGACATTGCGGGTACTTTCTCCTCTTGTTGCTTTCTCTCTAATTAAGTAAGCCCGCCCGCTTCCCTAATAATTGGCTTTTCTTTTGTCCAAGTTCTTTTTGTTTTTTTTAACCACTGATATCTTATTTATTCACTAATTAATTCGAATCGAATTTATTGGCTCCGTTGCCATCTAATCCCTCCTCTCCTTGGATCCTTTGCTTCGTTTTACTTTTACAAGTAAACTCATATGCCTTTACTTCTCCTTCTTAGGCTCTTAGTAGATGGCTACACGCAATTTCTATCTAGGTACTGAATATCGCGAACAATGCCATTTAAATAAGATCTCAAATTTGAATATTATAAAGGGTTATATCTCATACACGGAAGGTAAAAACTTATAAAATTTTCACAAGAATGTTAATTCAGAAGTTTAAGTTTTAGTTTTAGATTGTAAGGTATATGATTTAGAGTTTAATGTTTAAGTTTAAGGTTTAATACTTAGATGTTAGAAATTTTAAATTTTAGCCTGAATTAGATACTTGTTGTGATATTATTCGAAAAATCTTTTAAAAAAATGGTCCTGAGAAAACAGTTGACAACTGTGGATCAGTATGCAATTTGCAGCCCCTTCAGACAGTACCACAACTTGAAGCTGCAAATTGCTACAATCACAACTATTTATGAGTGTTTTCATTGAATGAGCCCCTGCCCAGCTTTGACGCTTCTTAGTTGAAAATCAAATCAAAACAAAACTGTACCATACGAAACAACAACAAAACAAAGCCGGCAATGAATGAATCCCAAAACATTGTCATCAGATCCAACACCAAATTGATTCGATTAGTGTAATGCACGTGTACCATTCAGATGAATTTCTGTTTTAATACTTCACTAACAAAAAATATCCTTTGATTTACAAACATGGTTTTTTTGTTTGTTTTTCTTCATCAAAAGGGCATAATATGGGTGGTTTTAGTATCATAACTTGATAAACAAGACTTGGAATTAACCCGGAAAATCTTAAGCAAATCCGACGACATTTGCCGAACGGCAGCCGAGCAATTGCTTTGCATTAGCAACAAAAACTTGGTCATCCCACTGCTATTAACCACCGCTTCTTGCGCTTTCTCGTCCCTAAACAAATAGCAAACGCACCAGAGTATCGTCACCGCGTGCTCCGTCGCTTTGTTCGATACTTTCAACACTTTCTGCACAATCGCTTGTAGCAATATGGAATCGTGACATATCTCCACCCTCCGTTCTCTGCAAGACGACAACGTTTCCAGCAGTTTTAATGACTTCTCAATTATTGAAACGCTCGTGTTCGGCTCGGATATGTGTTTCTTTAATTCTGGGATTGTTCCGGATTCGATTGCTTTGAGTTTTACTCTTTTGGGCATTGTGATTTCGATCAAACAAGATAAGCTCGCTTCGATCAAGCTTGGATCCTTTTCTTTGCTTAATGATTTCACCAATTCCTGTAGTAATCCCTCTTGTTCGGCTATTTTGAGCTTGGACTCTCCATCGACCGCAATGGACTTCAGTAATCCAATCGACTGGATTTGCGAATCTAAACTTCCTCGTTGTAGAACCAGAAGGATCGTCGACAAGCAATTTGATTCCAACAACGGCTTCTTCTCCAAAATTTTACTTGACATCAAATTCAAAATCTCAACCACTTGTTCGATTAATTTGACGTCCGATTCCACATTTCTCATGAAATCGAACACCGCGTTCAGAAACCCGTCGATTCTGGCCAGGAATTCGCGGTTCTCCTCCGATTCTCTGGCGAAACAAACGATCTTCGTCAACGATGAGAAGAAATTGTTGCTGTCGAGCTGCTTGACCAAGAGATTGATCTGATCTTGAGAAGGAACAGCTGAATTGGTCGCCGAATCTGCTTCGAGTTGACGGCGAGCAACTGAGTCAGACCAGATCTGAATGAGCCGTTGTAAATTCCTGTTCGGCACGAATTCCTTGCTTTGGAGAACTTGCATGGTGGCCGGACACGTGTTTTTGCCGCTTTCCAGCCATCGTTGGATGCAGGCTCGGTCGTAGGTTACGCCCGTGCACAAGCTCACCGGGGATTTCATCACGTCCAACGATATCGGACACCGAAAAATACTCGGAACCGTAATGTGCAAATCGTGTCTTCCTCTTCCCATATATTTTGTTTTCTTTTATCTTGTTTGGACGGAAAGAAAATGAGAGAAAAAGTGAAAATTTCCGAGAGAAAGTGAAAGAAAGTGAAGTGGGAGAGATGGGAGAGGGAGAGAACGGTGCGGGTTTAAAGAAGAGAGAGAATTAGTCAAAGGATAACTGACGTCATAAAATTCTCTTTTTATTTTAATTTTTAAGAAGTAATATTCTTTTGTTCGCTTTTTTTATGAGTCGTCGGTCAAAGTTTTTTTGGGAGGGAGTCTTCAGGCGCGTGTAAGTTAATATTTTGGGATTGAAGCTCTGAGTCAGAAAAACATATAACGGATCACGAGATCGAATGAACGGTAGAGATTAGATGAAGGAGAAATATACAAGCGTAGACTGAGGATGAAAAGGTGGAGGGGCCCACATGAGGGTTCAGTTGGTCGGTCTTAATTTCGCATCATTTGTAGTTTAAGGACTAAGGAGACCCATGCACCTTTGAATTTGTGGAAGTGCTTTTTTCTTGCTTCCCCCCCCCCCCCTTAAAGTTAATGTTTGTGAAACTTTTTTGTTTTTCACTTTTAAATTTATTGGCAAGTTTTGAGCTTTATTAATGGCTTTTAGTCAAAATATAGATTTCATAAAATTAATTTACTAAAAATATCAAATTTCAAATATAATTATTAAAAAAATACTTTAATATATAAATTTATGTAATTTTTAGAGTTTAAGGGTTTACAATTTAAAGTTTATTATTAGAATTTAAAATTTAGGGTTAAGAATTTATATTTTAAATTTTATAGTTTAAATATAAAAAATTATATAAACTTTTTATATAACTTATGTATTAAAATATAACCCTTATTAAAATACAAAATTTATTATTCATTATAGTATCTCAACAACAAACGATGAACTTAGCTCATTAAAAGTTGTATTTTTTTTATTTGTTTGAGTTTCTCGAAATTGTTTCACTAGTACGATCTGAATGACTTCATACATTGACACTTATAAAAAATTGATATCAATATATATTTAATTGTATAAATTTTGACGCCTATTGGTCTCGAGTTTAATTACATTGATGAATAATAAATTTGATATTTTGACAAACAATATTTTTATTTTAATATATTATAAATAATTTTTTATTAATGTTTTGGTTGAAAAGCCTTGTATTCACTCCACTTTGACTTATTTTTTATTTTAGGAAAAATCGAGAAATTTGAAGAAAAATGATTTGTTATCGGAAAATTGTATAGTCCAATTCAAAGTAAATATACTTTTAAAATTTGGTTAACGATTAGTGAGATAGATCTTGTCAACAGTGTCTTAAAGGTGAAGTAATTTTGTGTGATCGAGCAGCCGTGGACATCATGGGAAAGTCTAAAAAAAACCGATTAAAATGAGATTAAAATACGGCTATCATAAATTTTTATTATTTTTTATAAGAATTTATATTTACAAAAAATTTTATTAACTGAGTAATAATATGTGTAAATTTTGCCTTATATAAGAATTTGTGTATCTACAAAATCTTATATTATAACGTAAATTCTTACAATTGTAATAATAATTTGTATATATTGTAAGAATTTGTGTAGCATAGCCGTACCGTAAGGGTGTCTCGCATTAGAACTACCCAAACATCATAGATGAAGCCTTTTACGAGTAGGAGTATTTGACTGAGTCAAAAAAATCGAATTAGCTGATATGATGATTATTATTTTATAATTTAAATTTTATTTGAAAATTTTTTAGTTCAATTATTCGAGTTTCTGTTCAAATTTAATTGTAAACATTTATAATATTGTATAACTAATTAGTTCCAATTTAAACGACTTTCTATAAGCATATACAATACATATGTATTCCTTTATATTTTTTTCAAATGTAATATATATATATTTCAGATAGAATTTAAAAACTTAATTTAAACTTGAAAATCAATGCACCAATTATTAAAACTCTCGAGTTATTAAATTTTATTTTTTGACAACACACATTTTATTTGATTCAAACCAAGTTAATACGAGTCAATTTTTTTACATCAAATCGAATAAAAATTTTATTTTTTTCAAATCGAGTGAAATTCTATATCTCACACTTACGAGTGGGTGATTTCGTATGGAATGGTGATGATGCATTTTCTAATTTTGGTACTAACTACACTTTGACGCCCTCTCGTCGGACTATTCAAAGGGAATTATTTAAAAATACTTAGGGTGTGTTTTTGGTTATTTTTAACAATTTAAAAGCACATTTTAAAGTGAATTCAAAATAAATTAGGTGTTTTTTGTTGCTTTTAAAAGTGATTTTCCACTCAAACTCAAAAAATATATTTTATGACTTTTGCGGTGGATAAGCTAGTTTGAAAAATAAAATTACTTTTTACCTTCTATTATTTAATTATAATTGATTGTTAAACTAAATTTATACATAATTATAAAATAATATATATGTTATAGTATTTATATTGAGAATACATTTTTATTATAGTTTATATAATTTATATTTTTAATTAATTTTTTTATATTTTAAGCTAATATATTTTTAAATTAATTTTTTATTATAATTTAAGTTGATTTATTTCATACATCATAATATTAATAAATTTGAACATCATCCAAGTTCACTTATTTTACTTTACAATACTATGTCTAAAATAGACATTTTGTTATCTCAAAATCATTTTTTGACATCAATGACAAATACTAACCCAACTTTTTAAAGCTACTTTTCCACCACACTTTTAAAATTATTTTTTCCATCGCACTTTTTAAAAGTAATGACAAACTAAGCCTTTAATATGTGCGTGCATTATTTGAACATAAATTGTTAAAATGCAAAAACTAAAGTAAATAATGACACCATCGATAAGTCGTGGGTTATTGACTCTATCTTTTTACTAAGTAAAGAAATATTATTTTTTAAAAATAATTAACATAATTTAAATTTATATAAAATAAAATAATATAAAAATATTTAATCGATTAATTTAATTTTAATTGAATAATAAACACCTAAAAACTTTTAAAAAATATTTAGTGACTTAACCAAATAATAAATAAATCTTAGTTACTGTCTCTTTTATTACTGGTCATGCAATGGGGAAATAATTATAGGGAGGCCGTTAAGTTTTAGAAAATGGAATTTATGGGTCATATTTGTATTATGGTAGCAGTAGAATGAATAATGCATGCACTTGATTCTAGAAATATGATTGCAACAGCACCGAAAATTTCACATAATGGGGGTCTAGGTGCTTTGCCTTGATAATCTACAAACCTCATCATATCTACTTCTTCCCCTATTTATCTCATTTTTTTATTTTCAAACATAATTTTGAAATTCGTGCAAATATTATTTCTCTCTAACAAAAATCAGCTGAATTCTATTAAAAATTAAAATAAAAAAACTCAAAAATAAAATTGTAGCAAAAAATACAATAAATCTAAATTGAAAAAGACTAGAAAACAAAATATCAGATCAACAAAACACCTCCAGTAGGCTGCAAAGCAGTGATAAAGATGAAACATCGAAAAAATAGAAACACAGAATAAGACTTTTTGTATCTATCCACCTACACGCTTTAGGATTGAAGTAGGAGTAGTGAGCAAAACCAACAATCTTGAAAGCTGCTTCGTAAAACAGATATGACTTCATCGACAAACGGACCACAAAAAAAGATTAAACTATTGAAGACCACAAACAATCCATAAATCAGAGTTGAACGTCATAAAAATGTATCCACTAACTTAAATCTACTACAATGATAGACGATAACGTGCCACAAGACAAAGAAAAAACGTGCTACAATATAGATAAAAGTAGAAAAACACTAAAATATAAAAAACATAAACTTAATATAAAAAATAAGGGAAAAAACTATCGACGTTGACGATCAACACTTAAAATCAATGTCACCGCAGATGTGTCGTTATACATCTTATCTTATTTGCTTATTTTAATAAGTGCACACACAAAAATTTATTATCGGTATATTGTTAATGAAAAAATTTCATATCGTTTTTGAAATGGTATAATCGTCTCATATCGGTAAATTGTGTTACATAAATACGATTTTATATATTTTTCTCACTTCAATACTTAAAAGAATTTATTTCTAATTATATACCTAAAGTAATATTTTAATCTGTCTGAGTTTATAAAATTAATCTTTATTTAAAACAGTTAAACAGATAGACGAATGATACTTCTACTAAATACCAAAAAATATTACACCATTAAATAAATAGGCTACCTTAACTCATTGCAATGATCAATGACAATGTGGTAAAACTAAAATAATATCAAATATGAAGAAGGCATGTGACAAATGTCACGCCCGTAAATTCACACAAACTAGGACGTGCAGCCTTAGGTGCTTGTTGGGCGGACTAGCAACCAAGTAAACCTAACTGATCGAAGCTAGAATGCTTGGATCGTCGCGGAAACGAAAAGAACAAAGAAATGAAATGGCTAGCAAAGAAGACCGAGGGAAATGAGTGAATGCTCAATGTATTACTCAAATCAGAAGTGATGAAATGAGGTGGGGGTGAACCTCTATTTATACTTGAAGCCCCCTACATCCAACGGCTAAGATGAAAGTAAATCGACGGACAAGATTAAAGCTATACAATAATATCCCTTGATCCTAGCTATTTGGATCAAACTTGCCAAAGATAAGGGATTACAACAGATATGGAAATATTCAAGGTGATAAGGCTTGTTGACTTGTGATACTTGCCATATCTGATGGCTCTTCAACCCCAAGTGATGGGCTAGCTCGGATGGGTGCTGACAAGCCCAAAATAACGTGGAGGGCCTCCTCAGCTGCCTGGTGTGCACTGGGCTCGGACCTTAGGGTGCGGGCCGTGACAATCTCCCCCACTGGTTCTGGCGACGCCCTCGTCGGCTGACTGGTATGGTAGTGCTCCACTTGGTTCTTGAATTGCCAAAGGGCCTCGGCTGGTTCCCAACTTCCTTCACTGTCGGGAAGTCCCTTCCATTGAATAAAGTACTCGTGCCTTGGCCGGTAGTTTTACCGTCGAATGACTCTCTCTACTTGGATCTCTCGAACCTCATTCTCATAGGAGACCTTCACTCCGACTGTCGCTCGATGTGACTTGCCTCGATCCGGATCTAACTCATCTCGATGGTAGGGCTTGAGTTGACTGACATGGAACACTGGATGAGTTCGGATGGTCGATGACAACTCCAATCTGTAGGCCATGGTGCCTACTCGCTTCACAACTTCGAATGGACCCTCGTATCTCCGCACAAGACCCTTGTGCATGTTCTTGTCGCGGAAGATCCTGGTGATTTTGGCAAGGACTTGATCACCAACTTGGAAGTTCACGTCCATACGCTTTCGATCTGCCCACTTCTTGGTCCGCTTTCCTGCCTTGTGTAAACAAGCTCGGGCTAAGTCGTGATTCTCTTGCCACTCCTTGGCAAACTTGTGTGCTGCTGGATTAGGCCCCTCATACTTGGTAGCAACCGCGTTGGGTGTAAGCGGTTGTTGCCCCATCACGATTTCAAACGGACTTTGGTTTGTCGCCTCGCTCTGTTGCAAGTTGTAGGAAAATTGGGCCACATCTAACAGCTTTGGCCAGTCGCGTTGTGTGGCACTCACATAGTGCCTCAAATAGATCTCCAACAAAGCATTCACTCGCTCGGTTTGCCCGTCGGTCTGTGGGTGAAAACTTGTTGAGAAGTTCAAACTTGATCCCAAGAGCTTGAACAACTCGGTCCAAAACTTCCCTGTGAACCGCGAGTCTCGGTCACTGATGATTGTCTTTGGCACTCCCCAAAGCTTTACCACGTGCTTGAGGAAAATACGGGCTGCCTCCTCTGCTGGGCAAGCTGTAGACGCTGGAATAAACGTCCCGTACTTCGAAAACCTGTCAACAACAACCATAATAGTAGACAGGCCATCGGTGCTAGGCAAACCGACAATAAAATCCATGGAAAGACTCTCACATGGTCGCTCGGGAATGGGCAATGGATGCAACAATCTCCCTGGTTTCTTCATCTCCACCTTATTCTGTTGGCACACAAGACAAATCCTCACATAGGCTTCAACATCCTCGCCCATGTGTGGCCAGTAGTAGTGCTCGCTGATTAGTGCCATGGTTCGATTCATCCCTGGATGTCCGGCCCACTTAGAGTCATGACACTCCTTCATGAGCTCCTTGCGCAATTCTCCAAACTGAGGCACGTAGAGGCGGTGTCCTTTGGAATAGAGCAAGTTCCCCTCGAGCCAAAACCTTCTGGTTTTCCCTTCTTTGGCATACTTGATCAACATTTTGGCCGTTGGGTCATGTGACAACCCCTCCTTGATGCGCTCCAACAACTGTCCCTTCGGCAAGCTAACAATCTCCATGTTGTACCTTCGGCTTAAGGCATCAGCAACGGAATTCACTTTTCCAATCTTGTATTCCAAGGTAAAATCGAACTCTGCAAGGAATTCCTGCCAACGAGCCTGCTTGGGAGACAATTTCTTTTGGGTCAGAAAATAACTATTGGCAATATTATCAGTGAATACCACAAACCTCGACCCAAGAATGTGGTGACGCCAAGTACGCAAGCAATGCACTACTGCTGTCATCTCCTTCTCATGGACCGTGTATCTTCTCTCGGTCTCATTGAGCTTCCGGCTCTCATATGCAACCGGTTGTCCCTCTTGCATCAGGACCCCACCAATGGCAACGTCGGATGCATCGGTGTAAATCTCGAAAGGCTTGGTATGATTCGGCAACACCAACACTAGCTCACTCGCCATGGCTTTCTTTAGTCCCTCAAAGGCTTCTTGGCACTCGGTGCTCCAGTATCACCCCTTGTCCTTCTTCAATAGCTCGGTCAATGGTGTGGCGATCTTGGAGTAACCCTTGACGAACTTTCGGTAGTAATTGGCTAGCCCCAGGAAGGATCTCAACTCTGTCACCTTGGTTGGCGGCTCCCAATTTGAGATGGCTTGAATTTTGGCCCCATCCATCCGGATCTTGCCACCTCCAACAATGTGGCCTAAAAAAGGACCTACATCTGAGCAAACAAGCATTTCTCCTATTTGACATAGAGCTTGTTTTCCCGCAAGACCTCGAACACCTGTCTCAAGTGTTCCACATGCTTCCCAAGGCTCTTGCTATAGATGACAATATCATCAAGGTAAACTACAACGAATTGATCAAGGAAAGGCTGTAGTACCTTATTCATTAGGGTGCAGAAGGTGGCGGGAGCATTCGTGAGGCCAAATGGCATTACAAGAAATTCATACGAACCGTTACACAAGCTGTCTTCGGCTCGTCTCCTTCTGCAATCCTCACTTGCCAATATTCGGACCGCAAATCCAACTTGGTGAACCACCTTGCACCACCAAGTTGATCGAACAAGTCTGCTATGAGCGGGATCGGGTACTTGTTCTTCACGGTGAGCTTGTTCAAAGCCCGATAGTCGATGCACATTCGAAGAGTCCCATCATGTTTCTTCTAAAAGGGCACCGAAGCACCATATGGTGCCTTTGATGGTCGGATATAGCCCGCATCGAGGAGTTCATTCAATTGTCTGCGTAACTCCTCTAATTCTGGCGGAGCCATTCGGTAAAGGGCTCTAGCGGGTGGCTCCGCGTTCGGCACAAGTTCAATCATGTGGTCGACCTTCCTTTTCGGTGGAAGATCCTTAGGCAACTCGGCAGGCATCACGTCACGGAATTCTGCCAAAACTTGTCCCACTTCTGCTGGAACATCCTCGGTCATGGTGGCCTCATTGATCAGCAACGTTGCTAGGTAGGTTGGCTCCTCCTTGCGAACTCCCTTGCTGAATTGGATGGCTGAAATCATCTTGGCCCCAACTCCAACTACTCGGTTTACCGAAACAAGGCATTGGCCTCTCGAATCAAGTATGCACAAGCAATCGGCAAATGGAATGGGAAACACATTAATCTTGTCAAGGAAACTAAGCCCAATGACAAAGTCAAAATCATCAAGTGGAATTACCTTGATGTTTTCCTTACCAGACCAGCCCCCAATCTTGAGTTTGACTCATTTTGCTACTCCTACAATTGGAGCCTCCTTGGTATTCACGGTCTTGATGAACCCACTTGCCTTCTCAACACGAAGGTGAAGTTTCTTTGCTGCCTGTTCGGACATGAACAACTCTGAGGCACCGGTGTCCACTAGCGCACTCAACTTCTGGCCAACAATGGTGATGTCGACGAACATCAGCCCCTTCTTCTTGGAACCCTTCTTGACCTCCATGCAACTGAGAATGGAGCCAAGCTTGATGGTCTTCTCTTGATCTTCCTTTTCTTGGATGGCAGCAACTTTCTGTCTTTGTGGGCAATTACTTTTGTAGTGTGGTCCTCCACACTCAAAACATTTGAGATTCCCGTCCCCTCTCTTATTCCGGTTCCATGGTTGGTTGGCTGTATAATTGACGTTGGATTGTCTATTGGAGTTGTTCTTTGGTTTGTCTCCCCCACCATTGCCTCCATTACCACGTAACTTTAGCTTTGGTTTGGTTGACTCATTTCTGTTGGCACTATGCTCCTTCAATGATTCTGCAATCGCCATGGCTTTGGAGAGTTCCTTCACGTCTCTCCGTTCTAGCTCGGTGTTCGCTCATGGCTTTAGTCCATCCATGAACTGGAAAAGAGCATCCTTCTCGGATAAGTCTGGGATCTGAAGTTGAAGCTCACTGAACTCTCGAACATAGTCTCGAAGGGTCCCGACATGCTTAAGAGCTCTAAGCTTCGATCTTGCCTCCTTCTCGGCATTGCCCGAGTAAAACTGCTCCTTTAATTCTGCTTGGAACTCAGCCCACGTTCCAACAACAGTGCCTCCACGTTGCTCATCCGAGCACCTACGTCGCCACCACAACAGAGCAGCATCAGACAAATAAATCGAAGCAGTTGTTACCTTTTCGGTATCCCCCATGATACTTATTGCCTTGAAATATTGCTCAAGTCCCCACATGAAGTTCTCCACTTCTTGAGCAGATCTGGTCCCCTTGAATGGCTTGGGCTTCGGGGCGTCGATCCTGGGCTTGGGCACAGTTGCTTCGGCCATCATGCCATTCAACATGGCAGTCTTGTAGAGAAGTAGCTCGACACTGAGCTTCTTCACTTCTTTCATCATCTCCTCCTTCACAGCTTCAACAGTAGCTTTGATGGAGAGATCTTGGTCGTTCAACGACTCATACAGGTTCTCGAGATTCTCGTTAACCTCTTTCATGATGTCTTCCTTCATGGAATCCATCTTCTCGAAGCGCTCATCGGCTTCCTCCTGGGTCCCTTAAAGCTCGACAATCGACTCTTCAAGCCTGACGACCCTCTTGTCCAAGGCAGCAACAATGTCCCTCGAACTCTCTCGCTTCTTCCCTGCAGCTGCAGCACGAGTCTCACGGTCAGTTGCTGGGACCTCACTGGCGTTCTATGGTGCCATCTCTCTCGACGAAATTGGCTCTGATACCAACTGTCACGTCCGTAAATTCACACAAACTAGGACGTGCGGCATTGGGTGCTTGTTGGGCGGACTAGCAACCAAGTAAGCCTAACTGATCGAAGCTAGAATGCTTGGATCGTCGCGGAAACGAAAAGAACAAAGAAAGGAAATGGCTAGCAAAGAAGACCGAGGGAAATGAGTGAATGCTCAATATATTACTCAAATCAGAAGTGATGAAATGAGGTGGGGGTGAACCTCTATTTATACTTGAAGCCCCCTACATCCAACGGCTAAGATGAAAGTAAATCGACGGACAAGATTAAAGGTATACAATAATATCCCTTGATCCTAGCTATTTGGATTAAACTTGCCAAAGATAAGGGATTACAACAGATATGGAAATATTCAAGGTGATAAGGCTTGTTGACTTGTGATACTTGCCATATTTGATGGCTCTTCAACCCCAAGTGATGGGCTAGCTCGGATGGGTGCTGACAAGCCCAAAATAGCGTGGAGGGCCTCCTCAGCTGCCTGGTGTGCACTGGGCTCGGACCCTAGGGTGCGAGCCGTGACACAAAACACCACTCATCATACAATTATAGTGAAGCGGTCAATTATTAACCGAAAAAAATAAACACAAAAATACGAAAACAAATTCAAAATTTAAAAGTATATAAGATTCTAAAATTTTCATTAAATTATAATTTTTATTTTGTACGTGGGACAAACTTTAATACAATAATAAAAAAATAGGATCTCAATATATTTTATATAAGTTCATATGTGTGGTTGTAGTGATTATTGGTTAAAAAATCTAATTTTATCTTAAAAAAGGAACTTTAAGAGGAATGGAGCAATCAGATTTAGCAATTCAAAGCTTTTGAAATAAATGACTCTTTGTTTGATTGTTTTTTTTTTATATTGAATAGTAAAGAAATAATAATATAAAACAAAAATAAAAGAAAAATAAAAATATCAATTGAGAAAGTGTAATTTCGCTTGGTGTCCGCCAACGACATGAGAACAGAAACTCCTACTCACTTTTCGACGTTTAAAAATTTAAATAAGACAAAAAGGGTGGACTATGGTTGAACAGTTGATTGTAACACCCAACAGTTTTTCAAAGATGAATTGGAGGCTCAGAACTCCGAAATTTAGACCAAAACAACTACGGCTGTTGCTGTTGGTGGCTAATTCCCACTCGAATGGTCCAAATACGGAGTAGTGGGGTCTCCTCTATCCCTTAATTCCATTTTCTTGTCAACCACTCTAACATTAGTTATTGCTTGGAGACTTGGGATCCAATCTATTAAGATTTAAAACTACTCATATTTCTTTCTCAATCTTTTAGTGAATACACTAAACTTCAATTCACTTTTTTTTTCAACTAAATCTTTGGACAATCATTTCAGTTGATTGTTATTATCAATAATCTGAATATCGTCGTCAATCATTCCATCGTACCCTCTTACTCTACCTTTTATTATTTTTTTCTTTTTCATATTTTTTTGTTTGACTCCCTATTTTTTTTAAGATAATCCATTGTTCATGCCGTTTCAATCGACACCAACAGATAATTCGACCATGTATTAATCTCTATTTTGTTTATCAATTTTACATATCTACGATTTATTTTGTAAATATATGATTTTTTTAATATGTCTTATCCTTTTCTTACGAAAATAATCAAAGTTTTATCGTTTCGTACAAGTTTTATTTTTTTATTTGACTCGCTATTTCCTTTATTTTCTCGTGATTTTTCGTGTCGATTTAACCAACGTTGGTAAATGATTCAATCACCAACTATTCTTTTTTGCCTATCTATTTCCATGGTTTGCCTAGTTCATATGTGATCTTAATTTTTAAAAAATAAATCTTCTCATTTCCTTACAGCCCGATGACGTGGCTTATTTTATTAATATTTAATTGTGACATGAATCTTTTATTAATATTTGATTGACATGTAGGATTTAAAATAAATTCTCAAATTATACCATCAAACTATAATCCTAAATATATCAAACCCTAAATTCATACCCAAACCTCAAATCGCACCGACATCACCCTCCCCTCTCTAACCTTCTTCATAATTCCCCAATGTTACTGTAATTACTCATTTTTATCTGATTTGTAAATATTGTGTTAATATATTAGTACAATAGTTAATAGAGATTACTATCGCATGTATACATATTACATTATTTGTTTATTATATATGCATATGTTATTAACATATGTGTGTGAGGTGTGAATGCATGTATAGTATATGTATTATGTATGTACATGTATTTATAATTATCGTAGTATATGTGTGTCATATGTATGTTTACATTTTCTATGCATGCATTGTTCGTATATGTACAATATGTGTGTATTTATAATAATTATGTGTGATCCGATGCACGTGTTTGTATCATGTACTTGAATGTATGTTTATGTTATATATATATATGAGTGTGTACGCATATGTGTTACTATTATTATTATTAATACTGGGCTAGTACAAAATAAAATAAAATCCAAAAATATATTAAAACCCAAATATTGATAACAGTCCAGTCCAAGCTTACAAACCCAAGTAATTACAAGGCCCATTCGGCCAGAGTCCAGACCCAATATCCTAAAACCCTAAAACCCTATCTGATATCTATCTAATACCCTTTTTTCCTTGCAGCCGCCGTAAGATCTGGCCGTTGGGTCAGATCTGATCCAACGGTCCAGATAACACTAAGAATATCCAGCTGACGCGCGTGAGGCTCACCCTCGGGGTTGCTCATCTCGTTGCACGCGTGAGACCACTCAGTTTCCCAGACGCCACGTGTCACCATCTCAAGCAATCCCACTGCTTCCAAGATCGAATCTGGGCCATCCATGCAGCACGACATCCCGACCATTAGATCAGATCTAATCTAACGGCCAGGAATAGATTTAGCTGAACGAGACCTCTACCATGCTTCTTCCACCGGCCTCCAACCACCATGCTCAGAAAACGTGCAAAGACAGAGAAAAAACAGATTATCAGTACCAAATCAGAAAAAATATATGTAATCTACTTTTATTTCTACTAAAAAATCAGAGAGATCACAATATATGTACCAAAAAAATTTCTGTAATGGAGGAGGGCAGTTACCAGAAATAAAATACAGAGAGTTTCAAGGGTAAAAGTTTTTTTTCTCCTTTTCTTTCTCGTGCATGCAAAGCAAAAAAACTAAAAAAACAACAAATAAGTAAATAAAATGGGGTGTTTTACCTTGGGTTTTCTGGTTGTCTCGCCAGCGATGAACCACGGTGGAGAACCATTTTTTTATTTGTTGTCGGTTAGAAATGAAAAAAGGGCTTGTGTTTTTTTAGATTCGAAAGAAAGAGAGTAAGGGTTATGTCTTTTGGGCTCAAGGTTGCTGAAGGCTCTGGTCAGTGAAGGTTGGAGGTGGCCACTACGGTCGAAACTCACCGGAGACCGGTTGAGCACGGCTGTTTTGGGGCGGTTTTCTAGAAAACAAAGAGAGATGAGAGCTTTCTTTCTTAGGGTTTTAAAAAATGAAAAGAAACAAAAGAGGGGCAGATCGATTAGATTTATAGATTGAAAATAAAATGTTTTTGGTAAAATAACACCATAAATCCTCTCTTGCTCTCTGATTTTTCGTTTCAAGCCTGCCCCTTGGGTAAATGGCAAGTTCAGTCCCCCCCTTTTTTGTTTTTTTTTTCAATTTCGCCCCTGAATTAAGCTGATTCAGTTTGTAAATGGCAAAATTATGCCTTAAGGACCTCTGCGTTTTTGTTTTTTTCACTTCAAGCTTGCTCCTTGGTAATATTACACATCTGGTCCTTTAAAGTTTACTTCAGTTTTCTAATTAGGTCCCAAAATCATGTTTTTTGTCTTCTAATTTCTCTCTTTTCTGTTTTTTTATTTTCATTTCAGCCCCTCTTTTCATTTCTTTTTTTAATTACTTATGCCATTATGTTTTATTATGTGTTTTCAATGTGTTTAAATTGCTCATCATGATTCATATGTGCTTTCTATGTCGTATTTATTTATATCTTTTTAGATGAGTTATGTTAGGATTTTATGTTTCGTTTTACATGATCTTGTTGTGTACATGTTCGTTTTATGTGGTATGTTTTAGTTTAGTTTGCATATCATGTTTATATGGTTCTTCGTTTTTATGTATTTTAGTTGGCATATACATATATTTATTTATGTTTTCATATCATGTGCATTACCATGCTAATTTATCATTTAACCTTTTGTTCGCGTTGTATACATGTGATTAATCAATCGATCATGTTTAGTTTAGTTATTTATCATGTCTATGTGTGCTCCTTTATGTTTTATTTTTTATTTTGCATCTTAGGTTGTGTGTTGGTATGATACTTTGTTATTTATAATGCTATGGTTCTTTAATTTATGTATAATTAGTGTCACATGTTTAGTATCTAGTTAGTCTTTTCTTGTGTTAGCATGTATATTATGTTTTGCTTTCTTTTGCATTATAGGTTACATAGTGAGTGTGATATGATTTGTCACATATTAATGTCATGTTTTATTTTAAGTTGTTTCATATGTTAAGTTTTAGTTTTAGCTTGTTGCTTAGATTTAATTGGTTTAATATCCTACTAGTCCATGTATATGTCATGCATATTTTATTGGTTGTGGTTCGTATTAAGGTGTTTAAGCATGTTAGAACTAATTATTTTAGTTTTTGAAGCATGTTCCTTTCTCGTTCATGTTCATACTTGTTTTTATTTATTCATGGTATGTTATGTTTTTTATGTATTCTATTGTTTTTATTTAATTTTGTAAAATTTATGTGTTTATGTTTCTAGTACCATTGTCAATATAAGTGTTTAATATTTGTTTTCTAAGATTGCATAACGAAATAATAATTGTCAATGTGGTACCCTTTTATTCAAGCGTAAACGTGGCCAGTATCAAGCGCAGTGATAGTGGTTTATCAGTTTACTCTCGAATAACGGGGCCCTTAAAATCTACTAACACTTATAACCGAATTTTAATGTAATCGTCACTTTAATCTAGAAAGTTCGATATTAATAAAGCAGTAATTATTAAAGTACCAATTTTGGGCGGTGTGGGGTGCTAATCCTTCCCCATCCGTAACCGACTCTCGAACCCCAACAATTTTAAATCTCTGGTTTTGTGGTGTCCGACCTACCTTAGTGGCCGGTGGTGTCTCCATTTTTAAAATAAAACACGATTTTTCTAAAACCCAACGAAATATTTTTCTAATACCCGAAAAACCATAAACATCTTAAAACTCGTTTTTAGCGAAAAATGGATATCGCTACAGATGGCGACTCCGCTGGGGACCATTTTTGTTTTTCAAAACAAATGAGAGTTAAGTTTTTTTTAAATAATTATCAGTTTACTAATATCAGAAGTTCCGGATTAAAGTGACTATTAAATTAACATTCGGTTATAATTGCGCGTTTATTTTAACGCATTTAAAATTTGGCATATAAACCCGTCCTTTTTAAGTGTGGGAAAATGCTAATGCTTTCGTGAGGATATCGTTCCTCCGTATGGGCTTAGCAATTACCTTCTGGGCTCGAGTACCTTATGCTTTCGTAAGGATATCGTTCATTCGTAGGGGCATAAGCGAATGGGTCACCCTGAGTTGAACCTAGTAGAAAGGAGCCTATAATGGGTGATGACCGGGGGCCTTGCTACTCTTAGTAGGGGACAACAAGGACAATTCGGGTACCTCCTAGAACCAGCATTGCATGTAGAGAATATATAGAAACCCACACCTTTAGAGCCATGCGGATAACCTAGGTGTTTTAGAAGGGATGTAAATAAGGTTGTTTTATTTGTTTATCGTGTTTAATTTACCCTTTATTTATGTATTTATTGATTTTAACCGGTACTGACTTGTTTTCTTTTTTGTTTTGTTTTTGCATATATCATCACATTCACATCACATAGGGCATTGATTCCCGAGTGTTTTCTCCCATAATAGAGATCGTTCATGATGAACCAAAGGTTCTTTGACCAGGCGATAGAAGGTTCAGTTTCGGAGTTCCATCCCGAGGCTAGATTGTAGACAGTAGCAGAAGAATCGTTCAAAAACTTCGGGTCAGATTCGGCAAGCAGTGTCAGTCCTTGTAGCGAGTAAGATGGAGTACAAGAATGAAAGAAACAAATGGCCGAGATGATGAACCAGATAAATGTTATGATAAATAGTAAGCAGCCTGTCAAACTCAGAGAAGAATCGATCAAGGATCAGAATGTAGAACAGAATAGTCAGAATGTTAAGATAGACAACACTGTTAAATAGGAAAAGTTGAATCCTTTTGTGACCAGTCTCAAGAAACAGACAAGTGGTACGTCTGGGGTAGAGACTCAGAAAATAGAAGCAAAACTAGGAGAAGCCCGAGAATCAAATGACGTAAAGAGGCATAGTCATATACCTGTGATATACACCGAGCTACTTCCGTTGCTCATTGAAAGGAATCTTATCGTACCGGTGAAGTCTGTACCAAAGAGACTTCCTTATTCGAAGGGTTACAACAGGCGTATCTGGTGCAGCTGCCACATGGGGGATTCGGGTCATCACACTGAGAACTGCAGAGCCTTGAAGAACAAAGTTCAAGATCTTATCAGGATAGGAGTTTTGAGGGGTTTCGAAGATGGACAACCCCGATTCTACAATGAGCCAGCCTTTGCTCGAGGGGCAAAGTCGAAGAAGAGTCATTACCCAGTCCAAGGTTCGGGTAACACAGAAGTGGATCACTTAAATGAGACAAATTCAGGAGCCGAGAGTAAAAACATCTTAGAAGATAAACTTGCATTCGAGTACGGCCAGCTCAAGCAGGAGAGGTATAATCTGGGTAAAATACCGAAGGGTACACAAGATGAGTACCAGAAGTTGCACTTTGAATTCAAGAATGCCGGTCTGGGTGACACCTCTGAAGAATGGGTTAATGGCATGATTCAGTTGAAGAACGATTTGGAGCGTTGGAAGCAAAAATGCAAGACTAATAAAAATAAAGCTAGATCATTGTCACAAAAGCTGAAAGAAGCTGAAAGCCAACGTGACATCCTCCAAGGTGAGTTGGAAAGTAGCCTGGCTATGGATGAGATCCTGAAATCAAGTCTGCAGCTGGAAGGGGAGGAATCTCAAGCCCTTCAAATGGAAAACGCAGCACTCAAAGAACATATAAAAAGGCTCAAGACTTCTTTACGCACTAGCGAGATTCGTACTAAAGCGTACAAGCAGGCCGAGTATAAAAGTTTCAAAGAAGTCAATGTCAAGCTGCGAAAGGCCGATCAGAAAATACATGAGAAAGACCAAGACATGAAGATTGTAATGACTCAAGCGCGACAAGTGGCCCAACAGGTAGCAGACTTAGCTGATGCAGCAATGCCGATAAGCTTGAATATGGATCCAGTGTTGGACCGCGAAGGAAAGCTAACAAGACTATTGCATGAGGTCAAGAAATTAGGTGCTAGAGCTCACTGCTACCTGTAAAATCCTAATACCTTATGTAATGAAAGCTTTTGGTCTGAATGAAAGATGTTCTATAGGGACAAATCACCTGCGAAATCAATACTTGTATTTGCATACATTCTTGCATTGCATCATTATACATGCATTCATCAATTTTTGCAATAATATTGATAGTGTAAATATTGTGGCAGTGAGGCTAAAGGTTAAGCCGCAACCATTCCGCGTCCATACTTTACCCGATTCTAAAGCAAATAATGGAGGACAGAATAGACAGTTTGGAAAATGGGCAGAAAGATTTGGAAACACGTTTTGATGAAGCGAAACGAATCCTCAGTGAACAGATCGCTCAATTGCAAGCTACGATAGTATCCGACATAACTGTATTGCGGGAAAAAAGCCTTGGGAAAGAAAAGGTTAAAGACGAAGTCGCCCAAGAGCCAAAATATACCGCATCTCACAGCAAGGTTCAACCAAAGACGCCTAGTTCGGCAAGAAGAATATACATTGACCCTTTAGGGGTATCTGTTAGTCATCAAGTAGGGGCATCCGAAAGCCAACCCGTGGATACAGAGGCATTCTACAAAGAAGAGGTGCCGGATCTAGACTTGGTCGAGAAAATTAAAAATGAAACAGAAAAGAAATGGGAAGAAATGTTTTGTCTCATGGAAGAAAAATTCAAAGCCATACAGACCGTAGAGGAACCAGGGAATAACAACAGTGATCTAAGCCTAGTATCCGACCTTGTTTTACCACTGAAGTTCAAGAACCCTGATTTTGATAAGTGTGATAGAACTTCGTGTCCTTCCACGCATATTACCATATATTGTCGGAAGATGGCTGCTTTTGTAAAAGATGAAAAGCTTTTAATCCATTGCTTCCAGGATAGTCTGACTAGGGCAGCCATCCGGTGGTACAATCAATTGAGTCGGGTAGATATCAAGTACTGGAATGATCTTTGAAAAGCCTTCATAGAATAGTACAAACATATAACAGATATGACCCCAAATCGATTCGTGCTGCAAGGTTTAAAGTAGAAGCCTGATGAGAGTTTTCGTCAGTATGCTCAAAGATGGCGAGATGTGGCATCTTAGGTTCAACCCCCGATTCAGGAAAGTGAAATTACTCCCATGATTGTGGATACTTTGGAAGAAGTGTTGTATGATCGTCTGGTAAGCCACCATGCTGACAACTTTACAGACTTAGTCATGGTTGGAGAGCGCATTAAAGATACAGTTAAGAATGAGAAGATAAAAGATCCTTACAACACAGTTCCTCAAAAGGAAGAAGATTCTCATGTTCATATGGTGAGTGCTAGCCGAATCGGTCAGCCCTAGGGTCGTCATCACAATCAGTCTTCACGATACGTAAAACCTGTAAAGGTATTACACCCTATTCCTACGACCTACACTGAGTTGCTTCTGATGCTTATTGAAAAGAAGTTGTTAGGTCCAATCCAAGCCAAAAGACCCTCCATATTCGGCGGGGTATGATGTCAATACGGTATGTGATTACCATTTGGGGAGTACAGGCCACACAACTGAAAATTGCGGAGCTCTGAAAAATAAGGTCCAAAGTTTGATCGAAGTCGGTCATCTGAAGTTTTAAGGATAATAACAGATATGAATTTTGGGGAGGTGCTAACTTCTCAGTTAGATGTTTAACTAGATTTCATGCTTTTCAAAGGTAATGCGAAGTCAGCTTTACTATTTTAGGCCCAAAAATTAGTAAAGACATTTTGTAGGGGCATATGTCTTGTAAAATGAAATTTCTTTAGCATATCATTTTTGTGCATGTTTAGCAAGCGATTTTCATTCTTTGATTCGTTAAAACATTTCACTCATCGGTAGAGGTTAGTTTTTGTTTTTCCACACGCATACTCATGTTTTTGCACATAAAATACAAGTATCCGGCTATTGTGTCCATGTATATCAATTGCATGAGGGATACCATTTTAACCTAGGTGATTTGTTTTGAGCAACCTGCATCTACTGGAAATCAAAGGCTGCGACGAAGACGAATTTGTAATTACCTTCTGAGTTATTTTGGTCAATCGTTAATGACCTCACTCAAGCATAATTTACTGTACTTCGTAAAAAAAGACATCTCCCACGTTTAAAATAAATGAGAGAAGAAATCCTAAGAAAAAGTACTCCAATGTTCGAAGCCTGGTAATAGGCACATTCAAAGCTTGGTAATAGGCATGTTTGAAGTCTCAGATAAGAGTGTGGCAACTTTGGGGCACTTCTCTGAAGCGATAAGATGGCAATGCACCATCTAACAAAGAAAAAAGAAGAGAAGAAGAAGAATGAAAGAAAATAAGAAGAAAAAAAGTCGCTTCGTGAGTGATGGTAATATTTTCGTCTTATGACAATGCTGAGTAACTTGGGGTATTATTGTTTGCATCATCATTATTCCCGAGCCAAAAAAAATGTGATGAGTTGAGTTCCCCAAACAAAAAGAAAATGAGCCAAAAAATGATAATTTAGAATTGAAGCTTATCTGATAGGGTCCTAACCCAGCAAAAAAAAAACACACATACACACACAAAATAACTCGGAATGTATTTCACATTTTCATATAACAATTCAGCTTTTGAGGTCCCCTATATACATGATACGCTTGGGGACGATCGCCGATAAGTTATCTCAATGTCGTTTTTGCACTTGATACTCAGGGTATACGATTTGACGTATCACTACGGTTGTCAAGATTTTCTGATCAAGTATTAGCCATATAAAAAAAAGAAGAGTGTTTGTTTTTTTCAAAATTTTACCGTTCATTTCAAAATCCAATTTCTTTTCAGAGGATACACGGGCAATTTGCCTCTTTACATTTCTTTTTATTTTAAGATTTAAAGCCTAGAGACATAGATTCAGTTCCCCTTAGAATACTTCTTTTAAGTTCAAAGACATAAATTGAACTCAGAGATGGGTTTGGGGGAGTTGGGGCATTTTAGCTCACCCCGATGTTGAGGCAGATAGAGACTCTACAAGATGGGTCAAAGACAAGAAAGAATTCGAGTCCAAAATCAGTGGGGCACCATTGCCCGTGAAACAACATAGATAGTTATAAGAATTCAAGTCAGAATAGACCCAAGATGTCAGATGGTTCGAAAGGTTTTCATTAATGAAGAAGACAAGACTTTCTTGAGTAAATAGATGATGTGGACCGAGGTCACTTGACTTGAAAGGTTGAACAAAGAATGAGCAACAAAGTTTTGAGGGCGAAAGCTGTTGGAGCATCAGAATGATTAATGGTTGTAGTCACATGACGAAGCCTACCTAACCAGCAAGTGGTGACTTGAGTATTAAGATGTATGAGAAGACCGTGACAGGGTATCATGCATCATTGCATCCTTATGAGTCTACATGAATAGGTCGCACCTTTGCATCCCCAACAATCGTGAGAATAGCATTTTACATGAACATATGCATCTTTACATCATAAGGTATGCTCATGTATCATCCTTAATTGGAAAACATTCATACAAGAAGACATACAGATAGTTTCCGAGAAGATGACCTTAGCAAAAACTTCGTGCACCTCTGCATTAATCCAGTAGACACGCGTTTGAGTGTCGCCTTCCCTAAAAAAAGGAAAAAGAAGAAGAAAAAAAAGTAGAAAAGAAAAGAAAGAAAAAGAGAGAGAGAAGAAAAAGGAAAAAAGAAAAAAAAGAGAAATAAGAGGAAGGAAAGAAGAAGGAAAGAAGAAGAAAGATTGATCAGAGAAAAATGTCACTAGATTTTCGAAGCGTCACCTTTGATGGATTCCATATGATGTCTAGATGGTTTTTCTTAAAATCAATTTTCTTAATTCAATCATTTCTTAAGGATATTTTTCTAAAAAATTGATTCCTTAATTTATTATTCCATAATGATGTTTTTCTTAAAATTGAATTTCTTAATTCAATCCTTTCTTAAGGATATTTTTCTAAAAATTAATTCCTTAATTTATCCTTCCATAATGATGTTTTTCTTAAAATCAAATTTCTTAATTCAGTCTTCTCTTAAGGATATTTTCTAAAAAAATTAATTCCTTAATTTATCCTTCCATAAGGATGTTTTTCTTAAAATCGAATTTCGTAATTCAATCTTTTCTTAAGGATATTTTTCTAAAAATTAATTCCTTAATTTATCATTCCATAAGGATATTTTTCTTAAAATCAACTTCTTAGTTTAATCCTTTCCCATTGATCATTTTTCTTAAGATCAAGATTTCTAAATTCAGGTGCATACCGCTCAAGGATTCGACTGAGGAAAAATGAAGAGTTCCAGAAGAACACACGTGATTCCAAAGTTACAAAAAAGGAAGTCGGATAAAAATGAGTGCTTTTTGTCTTTGCTTTATTCTCGTTTCACAAGAACAAGCAAAGAGGGACAACCGTAATCACTCATTTTTATCCGGTTTGTAAATATTGTGTTAATATATTAGTACAATAGTTAATAGAGATTACTATCGCATGTATACATATTATATTATTTGTTTATTATATGTGTATATGTTATTAACATATGTGTGTGAGGTGTGAATGCATGTATAGTATATGTATTATGTATGTACATGTATTTATAATTATCGTAGTATATGTGTGTCATATGTATGTTTACATTTTCTATGCATGCATTGTTCGTATATGTACAATATGTGTGTATTTATAATAATTATGTATGATCCGATGCATGTGTTTGTATCTTGTACTTGGATGTATGTGTATGTTATATATATATATATATATATATATATGTGTGTACGCATATGTGTTATTATTATTATTATTATTAGCGGTATTGGGCTAGTACAAAATAAAATAAAATCCAAAAATATATTAAAACCCAAATATTGATAACAGTCCAGTCCAAGCTTACAAACCCAAGTAATTACAAGGCCCATTCGGCCATAGTTCAAACACAATATCCTAAAACCCTATCTGATATCTATCTAATAACCTTTTTTCCTTGCAGTCGCCGCAAAATCTGGCGCGCGTGAGGCTCACCTCTGGGGCTGCTCGTCTCGTTGCACGCGCGAGACTGCTCGGTTTCCCAGACGCCACGTGTCACCATCTCAAGAAATCCCACCGCTTCCAAGATCAAATCTGGGCCATCCATGCAGCACGGCATCCCAGCCATTGGATCAGATCTGATCCAACGGCCAGGAACAGATCTGGCTGAACGACACCTCTACCGTGCTTCTTCCACCGGCCTCCAACCACCATGCTCAGAAAACATGCGAAGACAGAGAAAAAGCAAATTATCAGTACTAAATCAGAAAAAATATATGTAATCTACTTTTATTTCTACCAAAAAAATAGAGAGATCACAATATATGTACCCAAAAAATTTATGTAAAAGAGGAGGGCAGTTACCAGAAATAAAATACAGAGAGTTTCAGGGGTAAAAGTTTTTTTTCTTCTTTTCTTTCTCGTGCATGCGAAGCAAAAAAACTAAAAAAAAAGATAACAAATAAGTAAATAAAAGGGGGTATTTTACCTTCGGGTTTTTGGTTGTCTCGCTGGCGATGAACCACGGTGGAGAGCCATTTTTTATTTGTTGTCGGTTCGAAATGAAAAAAGGGGCTTGTGTTTTTTTAGATTCGAAAGAAAAAGAGTAAGGGTTATGTCTTTTGGGCTCAAGGTTGCCGGAGGCTCTGGTCGGTGAAGGTTGGAGGTGGCCACTACAGCCAAAACTCACCTGAGACCGGTTGAGCACGGCGGTTTTGGGGTGGTTTTCTGGAAAACGAGGAGAGATGAGAGCTTTCTCTCTTAGGGTTTTAAAAAAATGAAAAGAAACAAAAGAGGGGCAGATCGGTTAGATTTATAGATTGAAAATAAAATGTTTTTGGTAAAATAACACCATAAATCCTCCCTTGCTCTCTGATTTTTCGTTTCAAGCCTGCCCCTTGGGTAAATGGCAAGTTCAGTCCCCCTCTTTTTTGTTTTATTTTAATTTCGCCCTTGAATTAAGCTGATTCAGTTTGTAAATGGCAAAATTACGCCTTAAGGACCTCCGCGTTTTTATTTTTTTCACTTCAAGCTTGCCCCTTGGTAATATTACACATCTGGTCCTTTAAAGTTTACTTCAGTTTCTTAATTAAGTCCCTAAATCATGTTTTTTGTCTTCTAATTTCTCTCTTTTCTGTTTTTTTATTTTCATTCCAGCCCCTCTTTTCATTTCCTTTTTTAATTACTTATGCCATTATGTTTTATTATGTATTTTCAATGTGTTTAAATTTCTTGTCATGATTCATATGTGCTTTCTATGTCATATTTATTTATATATTTTTAGATGAGTTATGTTAGGATTTTATGTTTCGTTTTACTTGATCTTGTTGTGTACATGTTCGTTTTATGTGGTATGTTTTAGTTTAGTTTGCATATCATGTGTATATGGTTCTTCCTTTTTTTATGTATTTTAGTTGGTATATACGTATATTTATTTATGTTTTCATATCATATGCATTACCATGTTAATTTATCATTTAACCTTTTGTTCACGTTGTATACATGTGACTCGTCAATCGATCATGTTTAGTTTAGTTATTTATCATGTCTATATGTGCTCCTTTATGTTTTATTTTTTATTTTTCATCTTAGGTTATGTGTTGGTATGATGCTTTGTTATGTATAATGCTATGGTTCTTTAATTTATGTATAATTAGTGTCACATGTTTAGTATCTAGTTAGTCTTTTCTTGTGTTAGCATGTATATTATGTTTTGCTTTCTTTTGCATTATAGGTTGCATAGTGAGTGTGATATGATTTGTCACTTATTAATGTCATGTTTTATTTTAAGTTGTGTCATATGTTAAGTTTTAGTTTGAGCTTGTTGCTTAGATTTAATTGGTTTAATATCCTACTAGTCCATGTATATGTCATGCATATTTTATTGGTTGTGGTTCGTATTAAGGTGTTTAAGCATGTTAGAACTAATTATTTTAGTTTTGGAAGCATGTTCCTTTCTCGTTCATGTTCATACTTGTTTTTATTTATTCATGGTATGTTATGTTTTTTATGTATTCTATTATTTTTATTTAATTTTGTAAAATTCATGTGTTTATGTTTTTAGTACCATTGTCAATATAAGTGTTTAATATTTGTTTTCTAAGATTGCATAACAAAATAATAATTGTCAATGCGGTGCCCTTTTATTTAAGCGTAAACGTGGCCAGTATCAAGCGCAGTGATAGTGGTTTATCAGTTTACTCTCGAATAACGGAGCCCTTAAAATCTACTCGCACTTATAACCGAATTTTAATGTAATCGTCACTTTAATCCGGAAAGTTCGATATTAATAAAGCGGTAATTATTAAAGTACCAATTTTGGGCGGTGTGGGGTGCTAATCCTTCCCCATCCGTAACCGCCCCCCAAACCCCAACAGTTTTAAATATCTAGTTTTGTGGTGTCCGACCTACCTTAGTGGCCGGTGGAGACTCCATTTTTAAAATAAAACACGGTTTTTCTAAAACCTCACGGAATATTTTTCTAATACCCGAAAGACCATAAACACCTTAAAACCCGTTTTTTAGCGAGAAAGGGATATCGCTGCAGTTACTCAGATGCTTCTTCTTCTAAAACATGTGTTCTAAAAACATTGGAATGATGGTTCGAAGAAGGATTTTGACTCCAAAGTGACAGTTAGAACAGATGATTTAGGAGTGGAGTGTTATCGGTGAGCAAAGATCACTATCAGACTCAAAATTGGAGGTAGTCAAGAAACTGAGTTTGAAGTTAAGGGAGGGTGTTTGTTTCAATGACAATTTCCTCTATTGGAGAGTAGAAACAAATTGCGGGACTTGTACCACCGGGTAATATGGCAATTCCAGCGGAGGCATCCAAAACGGCGCATACCAAAGCTGAGGAAAAAATTGATTATATGAATCTCCCATCCCCCATCCCATTCGAAGAGCTCCAACGCGAAGCTCTTATGTTTCTGATGTCAGAAACCTTTGAAGGATTGCGAATTGATTTCACCAAAGGGCTAAATCAGAAATTCTCATTGACTCACGGTATGTTTACGGCTCCATTCAACGTTAGATTTGTGGAGTTTATGATGTTTCTTGTTAAACGAAAATCAAATTCGAGTTTAGGAGGCCGAAATGAATGTTGAGGGAAATTTTGAGACTCATCACCCATCGTCAACAACAGCCGACACAATGTCATGGTGAGTGGTGGCCGAAATATGAAGAAAAAAAGAAAGGAAAAAGAAAAGAGAAGATAAGGAAAAAATGAAAAAAAAAGGTTTTATAAAGATATAAAATGACGTCGTTTTGATGTAAATTAAGATTGTCCAAAACGATGTCGTTTTGGTTCCGTCTGTCATATCATAATACCGTTAACTATTTAACGACAGAGTGACTAAAATAAGTTTAATTCGAAAGTTCGGTGAGCAAATTAATTTTTTTTAAGTTAAGTGACCAAAATAAGAGTGAGAAGATAGTTGAGTGATGAACTGTGTATTTTAACCATTATTGTTAATTGAACATAGATCATGTGGTTATCAAAATCGAAATACTATACGCGAGTGCAGAATTAGTAGAGAAAGTAATGATAATTTTAACCTCCAATATGTATTAATTTATTGTTAATTTGATCCATGTTATTGAATTAAATTTGGAAGCATTATATTTTCCCCTGCAAGTCTATATTGCTACATCCTTTAATCATTCTACTGATTGTTAATATAATTTTTATTACTTCGTTCAGATCTCATTGTGCATAAATTGATTTGCTAATATAATTGTTCAGTAATTATGAAGATAATTTCTCGTACATATGTAATTAAAAAAATATGATGAATTATTCGGACTAAAGAAAAAGAGAAAAAAAATGAAGGCGCTTGTCCTGTCACATTTGCATTGTACCACAACTAGTGCTATGGTCAGCACAATGACAACTCTATCCGATGACCAATTAACAATTGATGTGTATTTTGCTCGGATGATGAAAAAATGATTTCAAAAAGTAGACTGTTTTATGATCTAAAGATGTTCGAACAGTGAAAGTTAAAATCGTTAGAAAGTGTCTGTTGAAGACAGAAAGATATGTAATCGAACATGTTTAATCGTTTAATATTCTCTATCTATAGGTGCAGAGGAGTCTAAATAGTATGAACATTGTTAAAAAACAATCTTTATCTTGTTTAAAGCGATGGATAATCCTTCAAAGCGACGTGTAACTGATTTTGATTTCTATGCTTTAAACAAAATGGGATCCCAGTTTTATGGCTGATCACTTGGCGAACTGGGATTACAGTTTTGGAAATCCATTTTTCGCCAGTTGGGATCCCATTCTGTGTGCCATATAAATTAAGGGAAATCTTTTTAAGTATGGAATAAAACTTTGTATTCTAACGGATAATCCACGCTTTTTAACATGTCTGCCTCAAAGGAAGATGGGGCTTTGTGGGAGCTGAAGCTTCTCATGAAAAGATGGAGATTTCTCGAAGATAATGAAAGCTTAAAAGAAAAAGGAAGGAAACCATGTGATGCAACTACTTGTATGTTTCAACTCTCCTTTTCTTTCACTCAAAAAATGGGTCCCCAAATCCGAAACACAGTTCCGAATCAGTGGGACAATGTAATAACACGACTTTAGCTTTGCATCAAAAAAATTTATATCCATTCAAGAGACTACGCCCACTATTCACTTTATGAGTTCATGGCATCTATCAGCCTAACCTACACAAATAAATAAAAACAAAAGCATGGGATAAGCCGAAATGAACTTATTGTTCTTCCCCCATGTCCTCTCTTAGTAGGACCCTTGGATTGGATGGCTTGTAGTTGTACCATTAATAAATCCAATGCTTAATTTCTTTTTCTTTTCGATTTTTTCCTGATGTTTTTTAAGTTCGTTTAACAGTTCATGAAAATTAAGTTTTCAAACTTTATAAATGTCCCTTTAACAATATTATCTATGAATTTCGAACTTAAATTGTTTTAATTAAAAAAAGTGTGAAAATGGTTTTCCTCACAGCAAAATTGATTTTGCTGCTTGGGAATTTACCTACACGCTTTAGAATTGTTTAAAGTAAAGCAGGATTGGGGCCTCCAATATTGTCAAAAGTTTTACATTTTCCTCTCTTTATTTCCTTTTTCTAAATACCCTTTTTGCAAATTCTACATTTCACTTTCACGGTTATCTTTTATTCAATCAAAATCTGATCTTGGAATTCAGTTAAGTGAAAGGAGTGAGCTTATTATATAATACTAGCTTATGTTTTGATGTTTTTTCTATAGAAAAAAAGTTAGCGTGACCGGGGATAGAATTAGAATCAAACATTGGGAGAGGTCATGTATTCTAATTTCAAAGTTATTAAGAACCTAATAGTATTTAAACAAAAAAAGTGATTTTAATTTGACAAATATTTAAACTAACATAAACCTATAATGTCATTAGACAAAGAAAATTGGGGGCACGAGGCAGTTCCAAACTCAGTTAGTTCCGCTACTAGGTGCAATGTGTTGTGACTATCTCATGTCTAAGGCCACAACCGAGTAGCTAGGGAGATGTCCTCATTTCAGTTATTCCAATGTTTTAGGGAAAAAGTGTTTTTCTTTGATGTATTTTCTAATAGTTTCAAGCATTTCAATGTCTACTCAGTCATTTCTATAAAGTTATTTTCGCATATGTGTAGGGGGTGGACAGCCGGCAGAGTTTGGGCTGATCCACTGGAAAAGGTTTGTATCCTACACACCATCGAGGCGGCCCCTACCGCCCGAGTCGATGGTGTGGGTGAGTCTTCTAATGTAACCCGATACTTTTTTTCTTTTAATAAAATAAAATCGTTTTTCTTTCCTATAGGGAAGCTGGGGGTCGACTGTGTGCATCTATACCCCGCAGCTTCGTCCATGGTTTGAGGAATGGTGTTGTGGCGCGAGACTGATGTATTGTTCTTGGATCTTGAACAGATTTATCGAGAGAAAAGGCTGACTTGATCGGGAAGCATTCCTTTCAAGTGCCGCACGGCTTAGCGACCGAATAAACTAAAGGCTAAGTACGTGACACTTGGTATCAGAGCCATGTTGTGTGTTTGATCAAGCTTACGTTGCGGCGTTATCGTTACCCTAAGCACAAAAGTGCGTGTTAATTAGCACAGAGGTGCTTGTTGATAACTATAGTGGAATCAGCGCACTGAGGTGCATGTCGTTAACTACTATAGCGATCGAAGCATTCACCATGCTCGATCTTGATTTAGCACAGTGGTGCTTATTGGGAAATCATCGTGGAATCAGTGCATACGCGGTGCCTGACGTTATCCACGGTGATTATCCTAGAATAGTGGCGCATGGGGGCATAGTGGTGCTCGCTAGATAATTGGAGTGGAATCAGTGCACACGCGGTGCCTGTCGTTAACCATGACAATTATCTTAGCATTGTGGGATAAAGTAGTTAAAGCGTTGTGGTGCTGCTTGTTTTGTGCAGGCACAATAATTCTGTGTATGTCGACAGAAATGGTGACAACGCGGAAACGTGGAACGAGTACTGCTCGCAGGGAGGAAACACATCCAGGCACTAGGATATCGACAAAGGGTGGTGATTCGATAGACCCGAGTCAGTTTGAGGAACTTAAGGCCGCAGTGGCTGCCCTGAGATTTATGGCGTCAAATGATCGGCTTCGAGCAATCAAGGAAACACAAAAAAGTTGACCAAAGCTATCAAAGATTTTGGTAGTGAAGCCAAAGACGCGTTAAGTCATATGAAGTTCGAACTATATGAGATTAAGGTCCAGGTTAACTTGATACAGATACCTATGGGCAATTCAATGACCGCAGATGAGAGTCTGAGGACTAGGGTTCCTAAACCCCAGCGGTATGAAGGGAACAAAGATGCTAAGGAGCTTAAAAATTTCTTGTTTGACATCGAGCAAAGATTTTTGGCTCACGATCTTTGAACCGATGAAGCCTCGATGTATCTAACAGGGGATGCCAAGTTGCGGTGACGGTCTAAGCTCATTAATGGTGTTTGTTCTATCAAGAAATTGGAAGAGTTGAAGAAATAGTTAATGAGCTTATTATTTCCCGAGAATGTAGAGTATAATGCTCGAAAGAAGCTAAGGGATTTGGCACATACCGGTTCTATTCGAGATTATGTGAGGGGATTTGCTACCTTGATGCTGAATATCAGGGACATGTCAGAGAAAGATAAGATGTTCTTTTTCCTTGAAGGATTGAAGCCGTGGGCTAAGACAGAGGTACAGAGACAGAGGGCTGAGGATCAAATAGTTGCTATGGCTGCAGCTGAACGCCTCACTGATTATACTGACAACACAACTAAGCGTAAGGCTGTGGTACCTAGTGGGAATAACAACTTCGGGAACAACGAGAATAAAGTGGCTAGGACAGATAAACCAACAACTTGGGGAGTTGGAAAAATGCCTTTCAACCGAGAACAAACTCAGAATAGAGGAAATGAGGGCTTTGGACAAGGTAATGGGCAAAGTCATTTTCCGCCAGGTTGTATCCTTTGCAAAGGCCTGCATTGGGTGGTTGAGTGTCCTCACAGGGGTGCGTTAAATGCTATGAAAGTTTCACCGGTGGGGGGATCTCAGGCAAGTCCTGCTACACAGAACAGTGCTATAGAACCATCTCAAATGGGCTCCATTCGATTTTTGACAGCATTGCAATCTCAGTTGAGTAGCTTAAAGAAAGAGCCAGAGAAAGGCTTAATGTATGTAAATGTAGTAATAAACGGGAAGGCGTCATAGGCTCTTGTTGACACAGGAGCTACTGATACCTTCGTTTCACCTATAGAGGCTAAGAGATGTGGACTGGTGGTAGCTAAAGGTGTTGGACAGATGAAGGCGGTCAATTCGGCGGCTTCGTCTATTTGTGGGAACTCCAAGAAAGTGTTGATCAAGTTGGGTCAATGAGAGGGACACGTAGACTTTACTGTCACACCCATGGATGATTTTGATGTGGTATCGGGACTGGATGTCAGCTTAGGCAATCCTTGTTCCTTCCTCAGGTTGTTTGATATTTCTGGGAGATTGTCCGTGTGTGGCGCCTGCCATGATTGTTCCCCGAGATAGTAAAAAGATGTTGTCCGCGATATAATTTAAGAAAGGGATAAAGAAGGGGGAACCTTCTTTCCTGGTGTTACCAATGTGTAAAGAGGATTTGGTAGTCGAGATGTTGCCGAGAGGGATTCAAAGAGTATAGAGATGTCATGCCGGACCAGCTGCCCCAAGGCTTACCGCCTCGAAGGTCTATGGACCATAAGATTGAACTGATTCTGGGGACTAAACCCTCTGCCAAGTGCCCTTACTGCATGTCTCCACCTGAGTTAGTTGTGTTAAGGAAACAACTAAATGAACTACTTGAAGCTGGGTTCATCCGGCCATCCAAAGCACCGTTTGGAGCGCTCATGTTGTTTTAAAGAAAGCACGATGGGAGTCTACGATTATGTGTAGACTATCGAGCCTTGAACAAAGTGGTTGTTCGAAATAAGTATCCAATTCCTTTGATTGTCGACTTGTTTGATCAGTTGAGTAATGTCAGGTATTTTACCAAGTTGGATCTTAGGTCAGGGTATCATCAAGTGAGAGTGGCAGTGGGGGATGAGGCAAAGACCACTTGTGTAACTTATTATGGGGCATTTGAGTTCCTTGTGATGCCGTTCAGCTTGACCAATGCTCTGGCTACCTTTTGTACTCTAATGAACCAAGTGTTTCATGATTATCTTGACAAGTTTGTGGTCGTTTACCTGGATGACATTATGGTTTACAACTCTTCCTTGAGGGAACACGAAGAACATCTACGATTGGTAATGAGAAGGCTCAGAGAAAATCAACTCTTTGTAAAAAGGGAGAAGTGTGAGTTTTCCCAGAAAGCAAGTTTGATTTTTGGGTCATGTTATCGTGCAGGGTCATATTTGGATGGATGAGGAAAAGATAAAAGCGATCCAAGACTGGCCAACTCCGAAAAATGTTAGTGAGCTCAGATTCTTCCTTGGCCTAGCTAACTATTATATGAGATTCGTGGAGGGCTACTTGCGAAGGACTGTGGTGCTTACCGATTTATTAAGGAAATGGGACAAATGGGTTTGGTCTAAGGAGTGCCAAGAAGTTTTGAAGACCTGAAAGTTGTCATAGTGAATGACCCCGTGTTAGCTTTGCTGGATATTGAGGGACCCCTGGAAGTAGAGACTGATGCATCTGACTATGCTATAGGAGGGTACTCACGTAGAATGGTCACCTTGTGGCTTTTGAAAGTCGTAAAAATTAAACGGGGCGGAAAAGAGGTATACAACACAAGAGAAGAAACTTTAGTTGTAATTCACCGTTTGAGGGCTTAGAGGTATTATTTGTTGGGCTCAAGGTTCATTGTGAAAACGGATAAAATAACTGTTAGTCATTTTCCTACTCAACCAAAACTAACGGCAAGGCAAGCTAGGTGGCAAGAGTTTCTAGCTGAGTTTGATTTCGGGTTTGAGCACAAAGCCGGGAAAAAGAATCAAGTTGCAGATGCATTAAGTCGTAGGGTAGATTTGGCCGCTCTTAGAAGAATAGCTCCAATGTCGGCTAGTAGGGTGACCAACAACATCCAAGAGCTGATAGCAGAAAACATACAAAAAGACTTGCAAGCTGTGGCGATTATGACGATGGTAAAAAATGGGCAGTCTAAGGCGTTCTGGATAGAGAATGGGATATTGATGACTAAAGGACCGTGAATGTTTGTTCCACGAGCAGGAAGCCTTAGGCGGTTAATGCAGGAGTGTCATGATACGCCTTGGGCGGGGTACCAAGGTTGGCGTCGTACATTTACCTTTCTGGAACAGGAATATTATTAGCCACATATGCGATATGATGTTATAGGCTACACCAAGACTTGTGTCATTTGTCAATAAGATAAGGTGGATCGACAAAAGACTACAGGACTTTTTGAAGCCCTACAGTGCTTGGAGAGACCACGAAAAGTATTTCCCTTGACTTTATAGTGAGTCCGCCTGAGTAGGGGATCTTGGGGCCATTATCATGGTGGTAGATCAATTCTCTAAATATGATACATTTATTCCAGCACCCAAGTATTGTTTTGTGGAAGAGACAGCTCGGTTGGTTTTCAAGCATGTGGTGAAATATTGGGGTGTTTTGCATAATATAGTCAGTGATAGAGATGCACGGTTCACGAGAAACTTTTGGGGAGAGTTGTTCAGGTTGTTGGGTTCCAAACTGAATTTATCTTCAAGTTACCATCCTCAGATAGATGGTCAGACAGAGCGATTCAATGGGTTGTTAGAGGAGTATTTGCAGCAATTTATCCAGGCTAACCAGAAGAATTGGCCACCGTTGTTGGATGTTGCACAATTTTGTTTTAATGCTCAAAAGAGTTTGGCTACTAATAAAAGTCCTTTGAAATTGTTACAGGTCAACAACCGCGCCTTCCTCATACTGCACTAGAGTCTTATCGAGGGAAATGCCCAAGAGCCTTTGATTTTACATAGGAATGGCATTGAAATACAGATATTGCAAGAGCTTAGCTAGAGAAGACAGCAAAACGCATAAAGAAATGGGCAGATCGTGGTCGGAGAGATCAACAATTCAAGGTGGGTGACTTGGTACTAGTAAATCTCATGGCAGAGCAACTCAGGTTCCTACGCAGTAGAGATCGCATGTTGGTGCGAAAGTACGAGAGTCCATTACCGATTGTAGCAAAGGTGGGGAATAGCTCCTATAAGATCAAGCTTCCCGCATGGATGAAAGTTCACCCGGTGTTCCATGTAAGCAATTTGAAGCCTTTCCATGCAGACCCTTTTTGATGCAGGTCGGGGACAGACCAACAGAGAGCCTATTTGTACCAAACCCTCATCATAAAAGAAAATGGAGGAGATCCTTGCTGATCAATTTGTTACGGTATCCAAGAAGAGACCGGTCCGGGAGTACTTAGTCAGGTGGGAAGACTTAGAATCCGAAGAGACAAGTTGGGAGAGAGAGCGTGATCTAAAGGCTTACCGAAGGAAGATCGAGGAGTTTCGGGTGATGTAGTCGACGAGGACGTCAACAAATTAGGCGGGGGAGGATGTTGTGGCTATCTCATGTCTAATGCCACAATCGAGTAGCTAGGGAGATGTCCCTATTTCAGTTATTCCAATGTTTTAGGGAAAAGTGTTTTTCTTTGATGTATTTTCTAATTAGTTTCAAGTTTCAAGCATTTCAATGTCTACTCAGTCATTTCTATAAAGTTATTTTCACATATATGTAGGGGGTGGACAAACCGCGAGTTTGGGCTGATCCACTGGAAAAGGTTTGTATCCTACACACCATCGAGGCGGCCCCTACCGCCCGAGTCGATGGTGTGGGTGAGTTTTCTAATGTAACCCGATACTTTTTTCTTTTAATAAAATAAAATCTATTTTTCTTTCCTATAGGGAAGTCGGGGTCGATTGTGTGCATCTATACCCGCACTTCTTCTCCCCATGGTTTGAGGAATGGTGTTGTGGCGTGAGATTGATGTATTGTTCTTGGATCTTGAACAGTTTATCGAGAGAAAAGGCTGACTTGATCGGGAAGCATTCCTTTCAAGTGCCGCATGCGGCTTAGCGACCGAATAAACTAAAGGCTAAGTCGTGACACTTGGTATCGAGCCATGTTGTGTGTTTGATCAAGCTTACGTTGCGGCGTTATCGTTACCCTAAGCACAAAAGTGCGTGTTAATTAGCACAGAGGTGCTTGTTGATAACTATAGTGGAATCAGCGCACTGAGGTGCATGTCGTTAACTACTATAGCGATCGAAGCATTCACCATGCTCGATCTTGATTTAGCACAGTGGTGCTTATTGGGAAATCATCGTGGAATCAGTGCATACGCGGTGCCTGACGTTATCCACGGTGATTATCCTAGAATAGTGGCGCATGGGGGCATAGTGGTGCTCGCTAGATAATTGGAGTGGAATCAGTGCACACGCGGTGCCTGTCGTTAACCATGACAATTATCTTAGCATTGTGGGATAAAGTAGTTAAAGCGTTGTGGTGCTGCTTGTTTTGTGCAGGCACAATAATTCTGTGTATGTCGACAGAAATGGTGACAACGCGGAAACGTGGAACGAGTACTGCTCGCAGGGAGGAAACACATCCAGGCACTAGGATATCGACAAAGGGTGGTGATTCGATAGACCCGAGTCAGTTTGAGGAACTTAAGGCCGCAGTGGCTGCCCTGAGATTTATGGCGTCAAATGATCGGCTTCGAGCAATCAAGGAAACACAAAAAAGTTGACCAAAGCTATCAAAGATTTTGGTAGTGAAGCCAAAGACGCGTTAAGTCATATGAAGTTCGAACTATATGAGATTAAGGTCCAGGTTAACTTGATACAGATACCTATGGGCAATTCAATGACCGCAGATGAGAGTCTGAGGACTAGGGTTCCTAAACCCCAGCGGTATGAAGGGAACAAAGATGCTAAGGAGCTTAAAAATTTCTTGTTTGACATCGAGCAGTATTTTCGGGCTACGTATACTGAAACTGATGAAGCCTCGATGTATCTAACAGGGGATGCCAAGTTGCGGTGACGGTCTAAGCTCATTAATGGTGTTTGTTCTATCAAGAAATTGGAAGAGTTGAAGAAATAGTTAATGAGCTTATTATTTCCCGAGAATGTAGAGTATAATGCTCGAAAGAAGCTAAGGGATTTGGCACATACCGGTTCTATTCGAGATTATGTGAGGGGATTTGCTACCTTGATGCTGAATATCAGGGACATGTCAGAGAAAGATAAGATGTTCTTTTTCCTTGAAGGATTGAAGCCGTGGGCTAAGACAGAGGTACAGAGACAGAGGGCTGAGGATCAAATAGTTGCTATGGCTGCAGCTGAACGCCTCACTGATTATACTGACAACACAACTAAGCGTAAGGCTGTGGTACCTAGTGGGAATAACAACCCGGGAACAACGAGAATAAAGTGGCTAGGACAGATAAACCAACAACTTGGGGAGTTGGAAAAATGCCTTTCAACCGAGAACAAACTCAGAATAGAGGAAATGAGGGCTTTGGACAAGGTAATGGGCAAAGTCATTTTCCGCCAGGTTGTATCCTTTGCAAAGGCCTGCATTGGGTGGTTGAGTGTCCTCACAGGGGTGCGTTAAATGCTATGAAAGTTTCACCGGTGGGGGGATCTCAGGCAAGTCCTGCTACACAGAACAGTGCTATAGAACCATCTCAAATGGGCTCCATTCGATTTTTGACAGCATTGCAATCTCAGTTGAGTAGCTTAAAGAAAGAGCCAGAGAAAGGCTTAATGTATGTAAATGTAGTAATAAACGGGAAGGCGTCATAGGCTCTTGTTGACACAGGAGCTACTGATACCTTCGTTTCACCTATAGAGGCTAAGAGATGTGGACTGGTGGTAGCTAAAGGTGTTGGACAGATGAAGGCGGTCAATTCGGCGGCTTCGTCTATTTGTGGGAACTCCAAGAAAGTGTTGATCAAGTTGGGTCAATGAGAGGGACACGTAGACTTTACTGTCACACCCATGGATGATTTTGATGTGGTATCGGGACTGGATGTCAGCTTAGGCAATCCTTGTTCCTTCCTCAGGTTGTTTGATATTTCTGGGAGATTGTCCGTGTGTGGCGCCTGCCATGATTGTTCCCGAGATAGTAAAAGATGTTGTCCGCGATATAATTTAAGAAAGGGATAAAGAAGGGGGAACCTTCTTTCCTGTGTTACCAATGTGTAAAGAGGATTTGGTAGTCGAGATGTTGCCGAGAGGATTCAAAGAGTATAGAGATGTCATGCCGGACCAGCTGCCCCAAGGCTTACCGCCTCGAAGGTCTATGGACCATAAGATTGAACTGATTCTGGGGACTAAACCCTCTGCCAAGTGCCCTTACTGCATGTCTCCACCTGAGTTAGTTGTGTTAAGGAAACAACTAAATGAACTACTTGAAGCTGGGTTCATCCGGCCATCCAAAGCACCGTTTGGAGCGCTCATGTTGTTTTAAAGAAAGCACGATGGGAGTCTACGATTATGTGTAGACTATCGAGCCTTGAACAAAGTGGTTGTTCGAAATAAGTATCCAATTCCTTTGATTGTCGACTTGTTTGATCAGTTGAGTAATGTCAGAGGTATTTTACCAAGTTGGATCTTAGGTCAGGGTATCATCAAGTGAGAGTGGCAGTGGGGGATGAGGCAAAGACCACTTGTGTAACTTATTATGGGGCATTTGAGTTCCTTGTGATGCCGTTCAGCTTGACCAATGCTCTGGCTACCTTTTGTACTCTAATGAACCAAGTGTTTCATGATTATCTTGACAAGTTTGTGGTCGTTTACCTGGATGACATTATGGTTTACAACTCTTCCTTGAGGGAACACGAAGAACATCTACGATTGGTAATGAGAAGGCTCAGAGAAAATCAACTCTTTGTAAAAAGGGAGAAGTGTGAGTTTTCCCAGAAAGCAAGTTTGATTTTTGGGTCATGTTATCGTGCAGGGTCATATTTGGATGGATGAGGAAAAGATAAAAGCGATCCAAGACTGGCCAACTCCGAAAAATGTTAGTGAGCTCAGATTCTTCCTTGGCCTAGCTAACTATTATATGAGATTCGTGGAGGGCTACTTGCGAAGGACTGTGGTGCTTACCGATTTATTAAGGAAATGGGACAAATGGGTTTGGTCTAAGGAGTGCCAAGAAGTTTTGAAGACCTGAAAGTTGTCATAGTGAATGACCCCGTGTTAGCTTTGCTGGATATTGAGGGACCCCTGGAAGTAGAGACTGATGCATCTGACTATGCTATAGGAGGGGTACTCACGTAGAATGGTCACCTTGTGGCTTTTGAAAGTCGTAAATTAAACGGGGCAGAAAAGAGGTATACAACACAAGAGAAGAAACTTTTAGCTGTAATTCACTGTTTGAGGGCTTAGAGGTATTATTTGTTGGGCTCAAGGTTCATTGTGAAAACGGATAAAATAACTGTTAGTCATTTTCCTACTCAACCAAAACTAACGGCAAGGCAAGCTAGGTGGCAAGAGTTTCTAGCTGAGTTTGATTTCGGGTTTGAGCACAAAGCCGGGAAAAAGAATCAAGTTGCAGATGCATTAAGTCGTAGGGTAGATTTGGCCGCTCTTAGAAGAATAGCTCCAATGTCGGCTAGTAGGGTGACCAACAACATCCAAGAGCTGATAGCAGAAAACATACAAAAAGACTTGCAAGCTGTGGCGATTATGACGATGGTAAAAAATGGGCAGTCTAAGGCGTTCTGGATAGAGAATGGGATATTGATGACTAAAGGACCGTGAATGTTTGTTCCACGAGCAGGAAGCCTTAGGCAGAAGTTAATGCAGGAGTGTCATGATACGCCTTGGGCGGGGTACCAAGGTTGGCGTCGTACATTTACCTTTCTGGAACAGGAATATTATTAGCCACATATGCGATATGATGTTATAGGCTACACCAAGACTTGTGTCATTTGTCAATAAGATAAGGTGGATCGACAAAAGACTACAGGACTTTTGAAGCCCCTACAGGTGCCGGAGAGACCCTGAGAAAGTATTTCCCTTGACTTTATAGTGAGTCTGCCCCGAGTAGGGGATCTTGGGGCCATTATCATGGTGGTAGATCAATTCTCTAAATATGATACATTTATTCCAGCACCCAAGTATTGTTTTGTGGAAGAGACAGCTCGGTTGGTTTTCAAGCATGTGGTGAAATATTGGGGTGTTTTGCATAATATAGTCAGTGATAGAGATGCACGGTTCACGAGAAACTTTTGGGGAGAGTTGTTCAGGTTGTTGGGTTCCAAACTGAATTTATCTTCAAGTTACCATCCTCAGATAGATGGTCAGACAGAGCGATTCAATGGGTTGTTAGAGGAGTATTTGCAGCAATTTATCCAAAGCTAACGGAAGAATTGGCCACCGTTGTTGGATGTTGCACAATTTTGTTTTAATGCTCAAAAGAGTTTGGCTACTAATAAAAGTCCTTTGAAATTGTTACAGGTCAACAACCGCGCCTTCCTCATACTGCACTAGAGTCTTATCGAGGGAAATGCCCAAGAGCCTTTGATTTTACATAGGAATGGCATTGAAATACAGATATTGCAAGAGCTTAGCTAGAGAAGACAGCAAAACGCATAAAGAAATGGGCAGATCGTGGTCGGAGAGATCAACAATTCAAGGTGGGTGACTTGGTACTAGTAAATCTCATGGCAGAGCAACTCAGGTTCCTACGCAGTAGAGATCGCATGTTGGTGCGAAAGTACGAGAGTCCATTACCGATTGTAGCAAAGGTGGGGAATAGCTCCTATAAGATCAAGCTTCCCGCATGGATGAAAGTTCACCCGGTGTTCCATGTAAGCAATTTGAAGCCTTTCCATGCAGACCCTTTTTGATGCAGGTCGGGGACAGACCAACAGAGAGCCTATTTGTACCAAACCCTCATCATAAAAGAAAATGGAGGAGATCCTTGCTGATCAATTTGTTACGGTATCCAAGAAGAGACCGGTCCGGGAGTACTTAGTCAGGTGGGAAGACTTAGAATCCGAAGAGACAAGTTGGGAGAGAGAGCGTGATCTAAAGGCTTACCGAAGGAAGATCGAGGAGTTTCGGGTGATGTAGTCGACGAGGACGTCAACAAATTAGGCGGGGGAGGATGTTGTGGCTATCTCATGTCTAATGCCACAATCGAGTAGCTAGGGAGATGTCCCTATTTCAGTTATTCCAATGTTTTAGGGAAAAGTGTTTTTCTTTGATGTATTTTCTAAGTTAGGGAAAAAGTGTCATAGTTTCAAGCATTTCAATGTCTACTCGGGTCATTTCTATAAAGTTATTTTCACATATATGTAGGGGGTGGACAACCGGCAGAGTTTGGGTTGATCCACTGGTAAAGGTACGTATCCTACACACCATCGAGGCGGCCCCTACCGCCCGAGTCGATGGTGTGGGTGAGTTTTTCTAATGTAAGCCGATACTTTTTTTCTTTTAATAAAATAAAACTATTTTTCTTTCTTACGGGGAAGCTGGGGGTCGACTGTGTGCATCCGCTATGCCCCACAGCTTCTCCCATGGTTTGAGGAATGATGTTGTGGCGTGAGATTGATGTATTGTTCTTGGATCTTGAACATATTTATCGAGAGAAAAAACTGACTTGATCGGGAAGCGTTCCTTTCAAGTGTTGCACGGCTTAGCGACCAAACAAACTAAAGGCTAAGTACGTGACACAATGCAGTGTTAATGCAAGCCGCACAGTCACAGTTCAACTGTAATATTGTTCATGTGGACTTTCCACAGCTCCAATGATTGTAACATTGTGTTGCCATTTGCTACCTAAATTGAATGAGAAAACTAAGTAAACCATGTTGACGTTGATGTTATCCAAGTAAACCATGAGGTTTGTTTTAAGCAGAGATGAGCACCAGATTTTATGTAAGGGGATGTAAACTATTCGGAAGTTATATTTGAAATGTAGGAACTGCAAAATTACAAAAGTTTAAGGGTGCCAAAATTATATTATCAATAAAAAAAATCAAAGATAAAGTTTTCAGAGGATGTGACTGCCGTGAGCACCCTTGGTTCATCCTGATTTTAAAAAAATCCAATAAAATTGGAGGGAAGAATTGATTCCTACAAGAAGGGAAAGAGGGAGACAGGGTAAAAGGCAAAGGTTACGGAGGAGGCCTCGTAGGTTCAATAGGTTATATGAACAAGGGTATGGGTGTACCTGAAGAAACCTGACAATTCCATTTACTTCCTTGTGTGTGACCAAGTAAAGTGTCAATGCCATTTGGGAAATTCAATTTTCTTGAAACAAAATCCTGTCCCTTACAATGTAACAACAAATTTACCATCAACTCATTGATGCCATGGAGATGAACTCTTGTGATAGTAATTGCTTTCTCAAAAGAGGGAGTACAAAATATTGAAGTTGGTTAGGGAAAATAGTACCATAGGGTACACTGAAACTGTAAAAGAGCAAGAAAAGGACTATGAAATCTTTGATGATTTAATGCAATTGACCGGTATCGGTTGGATTTGTCATAGCTTGAAATTGAATCAAGATTTTATAATTTTTCATATCAAACATGTAAAATATTAAACAGTTCAACTTCACGTTCAATTTTTTTAATATTATTGACAAGGAAAGTTGAGTAAATGTTTTATTTTTTATATGTAGAATATGGTAAGTATAGTGTAATCTATTTGATGCAGGTAAACTTCAAATCAGAGCCCTACAGAATAGGGGAGTAGAAACTGAGAAAAGTTGAAATTCCCTTATTGGAGGTGGACCAAACCCCAACCTAACCATGGAAAAAAAAAGGAGAAGACATAACATAACACTCGCCCCACCTTCCCCCAAACTTTATTTTTGCAATCCTTTTGCTCCCAATCCCATACCTTCTCCTCTTCCTTTTCTACCCCAACGCGTTTTTGTAACCGATTTGTCATGGCTCGAGTAATAAATTTGTTATACGTTGACATCAAATATCAAAATTCAAATTATGTACCATTCATTTTTAATGTCAAATAATAAAATCAGAACCAAAATAATCGGTTGGTTTAGTGGGGTGAGACATTAGATTCTTTAAACAAAATCAAGAATTTTAAATTCTAACATTATGAATAAAAAAAAAATTAAGACCCGAACAAAATAAAGAAGTCACAACATGAGATCAAATAACCAATCAAATAACCAATCTAACGAAACTAATTTCTTAAATCTTTTAAACACTATGCTTCCAAATGTTTACTTCTATTGCTAAGTACTAACACTGTACTACATGTAGCAAGCATATGATTTTGTTTGAAAGGTCGCCCCTTTTGTTTTCTCTCTCTTTCCTCTCCCTTGCTTGCTTACTTACAAGTTTCAACCTTTTTTCTCTCATCAGAATACTCGTTAATTTCCACCTCTATTTCTCTCTTCATACATCCCTTTCTCTTTTACTCTACTTTTCCCTACTTGAGCTCCAGCCTGCAACATGATATTTGATTGCAGAAGGCAACTGGTTCCACTACTCCTCTGGCTCTTGTTAACGCTTACGTTCATTGTCAGCCACTGCTACTGTTCAAGAACCACCGCCACCGCCGACAACGTTTTCAAAATCAAACCGAAATCTCCTTACGTAGGCCACTTCGTCGGATTCTTGCCAGGACATCTCCCGATTCCGTCGTCCGGTCCTTCGAGGAAACACAATGACCTCGGCTTACAAAGTTGGAGATCGCCATGAGGATCATAGGGAATTACTATTCCTAGAAAGAAGAAGAAGGTGATGATGAGTTTGTTAATTTTTTTATTTTAATTTTACTTTCAGTGTTCTTACTGGGATTTGAATATGAGTGGGTGGCCTACTCGGTGATGTATATGGAGTTGTTAAGTTGAATCATTTTTGAAGGCTTTGGTTTAACAAAAGGGAAATATTTGGGTTTATCTTGATTTTTGTTTTGATTGTGAATCAGACCATGCAGAGAAAGATTAGCATGGCAGAAAAAGGAGTTTTAATGACTAGATTATTTTGGTTCATCTATTCTATCCTCTGTTTGGACGAGGACAAATCTCGTGTATATATAATTATGAATACATGCAAAAATTTCAGTTTTATTTCCCTTTTCTTCTCAACTTTCTTATAGAGTATTCATTTATCAGATTGGGGTTGTTGATAAAAACGAATGAGGCTTTAGATCTCTTATGGTCTGAAATAGAATAAATTGAATTAAAAATAATAAATTTATATAATATTCAATTTGAATTAGTCGAATTAAGTATAAATTATTATAAAAAAATAACAGCTTATTAGGAAGATGAAGAAGAAGTTGAATCATATTTGCCGCCAGTCTTAGGTAAGGCAACCTCAAGTTCGTACCATCAAGCAGCTTTCAGATTAGACAATCGCGATTAACCTCGAGAGTGGTTGAACTTACCCATACTTTGTCCGACTTATTATGTCAAATGAAATGAATGAAAATATATTTTCACAAATAGTATAATAGTTTATATACACGAAAAAGAAATATGATGGTTCAGTAGAAATGAAAAATCGAGTATAAACATAGTGTTATAATTATTTTTATTTAAAAAAATTTACATGTTTAAACCTAATAAATAGCCCAGTAAAAAAGTGGATAATGTTCATCTTATAAAATTCAGGTTCAATTGTTATATCTGTAAGGTGTATGTCTTGTTAAATATGTATAACAGATTATTCAAAAAAATTATGTTTAGAGAAATAGTTGTTATATATATATACATAAATAATAAATTTACGTGCCGATACATTTAAGGAGAATGAAATAGAAATTATATATATATATATCATAGCAATAACGTATACAACATTTATTTAAAGAATTTGGTTGGAAATTCTTTTTTTTTTCTCGGACTTTTTTAAAAATAACAAATCATAAATATGATCTATAATAATATTTGTTTAACTTTAACCATTAATGAAATATGTAATTTACAGATAAAATTACTTAAATTCGAGTTTTTTAAAAAGAACATAATTTCCCTTTCTATTAGAATCATTCCTTAAGTTTATGTATAATTACGTATTAGTACCACGTATTTTGTGGGAATTGTGCCGTATCTAAATAGTGCCAATTATCATAACCCAAGGTTCTTCTTTAGCGTATTTGGCATCATAACAAATGCAAAGAAGTTGATAGCTTCTGTCAATTCCCCCTCCAGCCTCCCATTGTTGTTGGTGGATCCAAAGCTTTTTGGTCATCATTCAAAGTTTCCATTGGATTCTTGCTTCTTCGGAAAAAAAAAGGGTAATTAATAGCTTCCACCTTTTAAAATCTAATATAGGTATGACCTAAAACCATTTCATAGCAAATTCAACGGTTTAATTTAATTCAAGTTCAAGATTTTATCAGTTCTAAGTTTTGAGAAGTATTCCGATGGTCGGTGGGAGGGAAAATCTTGGTAATTTATTTCAACATGTCTCTATTATTTAGTCAAAAAAACATCGTAGTTTATTTAATACCCATGTGATTTTGTTGACTTTTCTCATCAACCCTATTTCTCTTGTACATAAGAAAGAAAAATTAAGGTAGCTTAGGGTCCATTTTTTCTTGGTTGTTACTGATGTTTACGGTCACCACATGTCGACATGACATAATTAATAGTAAAGCACATTATATTTTTAAAAAATATTATTGATTAAAATAATCATGACATTCGAAACCAGAAATTAAGATAATGCATAAATCATATACACATAAATGATAATTCAAATCTATTTGAAGCGTTGTTGTTAGAATATTGCAACCACTGTTGTAACAAAAAGGTCCAAGCAGAAACGTACAACGTGCATGAAATCCAAGGGAAGCTGTCCGGCTGATTATTGAGATGCAGATTCAACGAGCCAGCTCATGGTCATGATAGAGAGTACGTGCAGGTTCAAACATCTAGTCTGAGGATGTTAAGGTTGTCATGGAATGATACCAATGTGCATGCCCGAAAGCTTGTTTTCATTGGTTACATCGCCTTCCTCCTCTTCATATGGTCTCGTACGGGTGCAGATGTAGATCATATCGTACACCCAAGACTTCCATGCATTATTGTGATTGACAAGTTTATCAATCAATTAAGGTTCAGATGGACCGGGGCTTTTTGAATTCAAGTTAGAATCTAGATGGTAGTTTGGGTTCAAGTTATTTAAGGTTCGAGTTATTGTTTGAAAAGTCTAATATGTAACTTTTAGGGATGTCAATTGGGCGGGACGGGGGCATTGAGTGCTCTCTCCACACTCATCTTCGCCAAAAATGTTCTTTTTCATCTCCGTCTTGTAACCCCCTATGGGTATAAAATTCAAGACCATCCATCCCCGCCCAGCGATCTAGAAGACTAAAATCATCCCCGCCCATCACCCATGTGATTTTTTAGACCCACCTAATCCCCTTTATACCTGCCTCACGACCCACTGCATATAATATATTTATAAGTATCGGTTAAATAAATATAAACTATTCTTTTATAAAAAGTATTTTCTTTAGACTCACACCACATAGGTGATATTATTTCAATTATCATAATTTTAAAAATATAATAAGTTGATGCACCCTTTTAATTGGTTTATTAAAATATAATTTTAACATGGGTAAAAATTGAGAAACTAAAGGGTGAGTGTTAAAATTAAGGAAATACGACTCCATGAGTGTTCTCGTTTTTTATAAAACAAATGGCAGTGATAGTGAGGTGAGTGTTATCAAGATTAATTTTTTACATATGCATATTATGTATATTGGGAGGGTAAAGATGAGGCGGTACAAGTAGGGGTGTTCAAGGGCAGTTATGCTACAGTTATCGGAATGAAAAGTGTTACATTTTTGTGAACTGTTATTGTCTCGTTTAAACTGGTTACCGCCTAAATGGTTAACCGGTATATTCAGTACGATCAATTAACCATGAAACGTTTTACATCTAGTATTATAAATAATATATATTTATTACTACTAATTTTAATAGCTTAAGAAATATTAACCAAAAAAATTCAAAGAAAATCTTGAATATTTATATTATTTTTTTCTAAGTCTAAAGCAATTAAAAAAAATTAGGAAAATAAAAATACAATACAAATTTAATAAACACATAAAGTTTAAGCGTCTAAACCCTAAAATTTTAGGGGGTTTTGGGGTTAAATGAATGAACAAATTTTTGATTCTCAAATAGTAATTTTAATTATTTTATTTTAAATTTTATATAAAAATATCAAAAGATGATAAGAATATTTATTAGTATATATTAATATTTACTCAATATAGAATATTTAGAATGATTTCTCTTAATTTTATATTTATGGCGATGAGGGGGAATTGTTATATATAACTCTAATATTAATGGGTATCAAAGTCTTAATAATAAAGCACATAAAAAATACATAGAGTTTCAATCACAATAGAATAAATAGTAATCACAGAAATAATAAAATAATTAAAATTTAATTACGTCAATAACACAATTACAAAAAAGACCATTAATCGTAATGAACAATTAGGCGTTAAACAAAATAGTCTTAAACATGAATGAATAATAAACAAAAGGGCATTAAAAAGAAAAAGAAATGAGAAAGATGGTAAAATAAAGACAAAAAATATTTAAATAAAGTCCATTACATTATATCTAAACATATTAAATATTTGGTGAAAACCAATGCATGAAAGAGGTGCTTTGGGTTTTAACGCTCGGAAAACATCGTGTAATGCTTCCATCGTCAAGGTGATAGATACCAGCTTCACGACAAACTAAGGGACGTCTCTTCCTCACTAGATAACTATACAGTTGTAAGAAGTAAATGCAGTTTTTATCAAATTTATTGGTATTTTCCAGTGCAAGACAATCTCCGATTCCCAAAAATAAAGATCGATTACCAAGATCGGTTAAACTTGTTGTGCACATTGTATCTTCAGTTGTTTGGATCTTGAAAATTTGGAATGTTGCAGCTTGAAAATACATTAAGCTACTTGCAACGCCCCTTCCTCTTCGCCCTCTTCCTCTCCTTCCTCTCCCTCGCCATCATCATCTTCATCTTCATCTCCATCTCCATCTCCTTCTTCGCCCTCGCCATCACCCTCACCCTCACCATTTTCATCTCTATCTCCTTCTTCGCCCTCGCCCTCGCCCTCGCTATCACTATCACTATCACTATCACTATCCCAGGTGTTTATGGCATCCCATATTTGAGTGATCATTAGTAGTTGACTGTCTGATTCCACCAAACATGACCATCGGTTGCAGTCCGTGCGATACAAAAGTTTCCCATCGACATCTTCATCAAGAAATAAACAAGAGGGTGGAGGTGTGGAATAGATTACTTTCAGCTTCACACGCTGGCTTCCTATCGTTATAGAATGGGTTTGAAAAGGAGCTTGATTATTATTTTTCTCATATAAATTCAAAACGCTAGCATATAATTCTCCATCAAAGAAGATAATATTCCCATAAGAATATCCCTCGGCTAATAGTCCTTCAACGATGGTCCACCTCTCGTCCCCTGGCCTGCACAGTGCCAAAGTTGATTTGTTCTCTCCGTCACAGAATGTTATCGCAACAATGAACTGCGAGGACGATGGTTCAACTGAACCTATTGTGCAAGCACCCGGGTTCCATTCTGAGCAGCGATTGGCATAAAACCAATCTTTAATACTTGATATCGTCGACAACAGAGGAAGCGGAATTTGAGCTTTTGAGATTGGATCCAACAACAAAATTCGCAGGTTACCAAAAAAGTTGTGCCCAAGGCCAGGAAAAGCCAACCTTTGGAGCATCCAAAAAACCAACCTCCTCGTACAGATTTAGGAAGATTCAACTTACGAACTTTGCCATCATACATGTCAAAAAAGCTCAAATATTCGTTATTTAGTTCGTAAGGAAGCATCAACCATAATGGCTGCGGAATTTGCTTCGTATTCTTTCTCCATTGCTTGCACACAAGGTTGAATCGGATGCGATCTTCTAAATCCAAACGCTCGAAAATTAAACCCGAAATATCAATTCGGAGTTTTTCCCAAGGTGCATCAACCATCACTTTGCTTGGCATGACTTTGGAGAAGAAAGAACAGCCTCTCAATAGATTAAACCAGACCGTTTTATATGCATGAAACATATATTTAATCATCCCCATCGATAAGGAAAAAAAGATAATTGATAAAACAGAAGGTGGATGTATAGTTAAGTTAATAATTTAACTTGGCTCAAATATATATAGTTTTGTTTAACGACCATAGTATGATTAGGACTTTAATTCCTAAATCTAAATAAGTAAGTTATTTTGATTAAGTTTAAAAAAAGAAGCAAATTAGATAATTTTGATCTAATTAAATAGCATTTTATATGATAAGTTGTAGTGTTAGGATTCTTATTACTTTCTGTGGGAATCCGGGTAAGGAATTAAGATAGGATTCTTCTTTTATAATTTTTACTAGATTTTATATCAACTTTGATTGGGTTGAAATATTTTTATTATAAATATATTTCTTTAATAATATATATTTTATAGTTATTTATAAGATTAGTATTTTCATACTCTTGATTTTATGCCTAAATCCTACAATATAAACCTTTAACTCTAAACTTAAATTCTAAACATAAATCTTTAATTTTTTAATATATGAATTATTATTACTTTTGTTTTATTCTTTATAATATAGATTTTAATTTATTTTTTTTTAAATGGGACTAGGGTTGTTATGTTCATTACCATACTTGATTATAATAACACTAATTATGATCACAACTAGTATAAATATTCGATAAAACTTAAATTAATGTATATATATCATAGATACTAGTATGTATACACACATTTTATCATTGTAATCATTTTATTAGTTAGATATTTATGTTGTTCAACTCCCCATCTTATTAAGAAACTATTATGAATATAGAAAACTTTAAGAAAAGTAACATAGATTTGTAGAATATAAATCCGTATTAGACATTCATCTTGACTCCGGATGTTGGACTCAATCTTTAAATAGGAAAAACATGATGAACCATGGAAAATGGGAAATCATCAACAGGAATTGCTATAAAGCTAGGATTGTGATCAACTTCATTCACCAAAAATTTCGCAGATTTACAGTATGCAAACATTGAAAGAAACCAGCATGAATGATTCCAGCAACATTTCACAGAGTTTAGAAAGGAAATGAATCAATGAGTCATCAAAGCTAGTATGTTAAGTTGTCATCTGGAAGTCAAGCCCCCTATCTTCCCTGGTTGGCGCCAAACTGTGTCTCCAGTGGAATGGTTAATGAGTTGTACATTCTTTCATCGCCTCCCACTCCTGCAAAATCAACATGCCCAAGTAATTAGCTATGTTTTCCAAAGCCTTAATTTGAGATATTTCCTCCAGGCTAACCTCTTTCAGATATTCCAAGACTTGTTCATCAAGTAAGAATTGGCGGGCATATGCCTTGTGACTGCAACGATTGTAAGCCCCTTCCATAAACGATTGATCCACCTCCAATGCATGCTTGATTCGATGATTCTCCAGAGCAGTGCCTGAAAGCAATTCCAGTTCGGCATGAAACCAAGAATTCAACACAAACAAAACAACGATCCTTGAGTCTTAACATCAAATCAAGTAACTTAAAACGCGTTTTAAGTCTTTGGAATATCATATAAAACAAGAATTGAACAGCTACAAACAACCAATCAGTCTCAAGTTTTAACCGGAAAAACCTACCATATTCTTTACTTCTCATAGGGAATGTCACCTTATTCTTCCCGGTTCTTGTTCCGACTCCACTCCCCATTGCTGAAAAACTCTCCGGAGAAACACAGGTTTGATGCTCACCAGTAACAGTGTCACAGTCACTACCTTCACAAACCAAGGACCCTATCATTACAACATTGCATTTGCATCGGCTCTTCATTTTTAATGCAAATCATCCTCAAGAAATCCAAAAATTTCATGGAATATTTAACAAACCAAGAATTCAACAGAAAAACAAATTAAACAACCATCTTTCACAGGTACTGAAGTAGTTTTAAAACGGAAAAATGTATACCGTGTTTACTTATCAGAGCGGTGCCGCCACGGAAAGCCACCTTATCTTTCTTCATTATCCGAATCCTTCCTACAGAATCTCCCCTCTCCGTCGGTGATGTTTGAAAAGATAACTTGGCAATAGCCGTGTCGAGTCCGTGGAGAGCAATGAAAAGATCCACGACCCCGTCTACTGTAAAGGTTAGCAAGGCGGAGTCGTTGCCGGTGGCCATGGTACGTTCCAAAAAGACTCGACGGTTACTAGGGAGGAGGGTGACAAGAGATTTCAACTAGAACAATTATTCTCTACTCTAAAATTAACAAAAAGAAAAAGAAAAGGAAACGACTAAACTTCTTTTCGATCAAGAAAGGTTATAACAATGGCGGTTGTTAGAAGGAGGAGGACAACGACTAATACTATAAGAAAGAAATGGCTCCAGGTGATGCCTGTGCTCATAGGTCTCTCTCTTCGAAAGCGTCTCTCAGTGGCAATGAAAGTGGGGGGAGTACGTCTATTTTCCATTCTTCACTTCAAACACTTTTCAACTACAATCCTCTGTATTAAATAGGATGAAAATCTCCTCCCCGTATTAGAGATACCAGAATTAATTAAGTTTATAATTCTTGAGGTGGTTATTGGGCTGTTAGATGGGTAACTGAATCTGTTAGGAGGTTACCACGCCTTTATATACAATGTAAATGGGCTGTTTTAAGTAAGTAATCCATTAATGATATATTTAATACCCCGTTCCTCCTGCTTCTTACTCTAATTTTTTTTAACACCTGTAATTTACAATAAATTGCTTTCGTTCAATGTTTAGTGTTTAAATGATTGATGTTTATTATTTTTTATTCTATTTACGTTGTGCTTTTTTAGAAATTTAATATAATTTTAAATTGTACAAATATTAAAAATTAATAATACAAACTCTACAACTTGAATCCTAAACTCTAAACATAGAACCATAAACCCTGTTAATTTTGTTTCTATTTGATTAAAACTGATACTATAAACACTAAACCCTAAAATTATAGATCATAAACCCTAACCACATAACTCATAAACTCCAAACCATAAGCTTAAATCATGTTGATTTTGTTTTTATTTAATTAAAATTAATAATATAAGAGATCCTCTAATTGACCTAGTGGTTAAGGATGCTCATATCGCCCTATCTTGTATGAGTTCGAATCCAGATATGAGAATGTAATACCTCCCTAATAAATCAAAAAAAATAATGATATAAACCCTAAACCTTGAATCCTAAACACTAAACCATAAACCTTGAACCTTGAACTCTAAACCATAAAACTAAACCACATTCATTTTTTATTTGATTAAAAAAATTACTAATATAAATCATAAACCTTGAATCCTAAATAGCAAACCCTAAACCTTAACATTAAACCCCAAATATTGAACCATAAAACCTAAACATTAAGGCCTAAACTCCTAAACCATAAACCGTCAAACTATAACTCATAAACCCTAAATCTTGAACCACAAACCATAAATCTAGACCATGTTAATTTTGTTTTTATTCGATTAAAAATAAAATCTAACGATCATATTTTTTATTTTTTACTTTTAGTCAAATAAAAACAAAATTAACATAATTTTAATTTAGGGTTTAAGATTTATAGTTTAGAGTTTAGGATTTATAGTTTATGTTTATGGCTTATGATTCCGAGTATAAAGGTTTGGAGTTTATAGTTTTATGATTTAAAATACCCAAAATACTTATTGGCAGCAAAATCAATGGCAAAACACCATTTCTTTTATCATCAAAAATGCTTTTAGACATGAGTTTTTAACCCAAGTTTTGAGAAGCTAACTAAAACACCAGTCACGGTGACAAATCTCGTCATATCAATTTTACTTCAACTTGTCTTTTTGTGTGTTTTCTTTCTTTGTTTTTTAATAAAGAATTTAGCACGTGGGGAAATCTTGATAAACAATAAGAAGTGTATCATTATAGATGTTTATTAGTTATAAAGAAAAACAATCAATTTGTGATTAAATTAGTTCAAAAAGACTGTAGTTAAATAAATTTATTTATAATTTTTAGTTTATTTTATTAATTTGAATAGGGTTTTACTCGTATAAAATTTGATATGTTTGATTGACTATTATAATTAATGAATTTCACTAAATTAATTTTATTTGGAGACTTGAATTATATTATTTTTAGGGTAAATTATAAATTTTATAATTCAACTTTTGTCTCACTCTTATTTTGGTCACTGAACTTTAAATTGTTTTTAATTTATTTACTTAACTTTTGAATTACTCGTGTTTTAGTTAATCGACCATTAAATAGTTACCAAACTCGATTCGTCCTCGTGAACGCAAATCCGTTGTCCGTTTAACAACAAAAAAATCCCAAATTTCATGAATCTAACATTGATTGTTTTAGTTTCATGTTCTTCTATCTCCGTCGTCTTTTCGTTGGATGGAGCTCGCACGGAAATATATTGTTCTCCGTCCCAAGAAAGAACTATCCACCGTTGGAACTTGGAATCATCAAATGGAGGTCCGGTCATCGCGGATCTACCAAATCCGAAGGTGTTAATTGGGAGCAATTACACTGTGCGCCCTAGGAAGATTATCAAGCGGTTCCCAGAAGTTAGATCCATTGAGCTGCAAAGGAAACTGTATTTCGCAGACATAATTTGGTGCCAGATGGTTCGGGTGGTAACGTTCTTCCATGGATCGTTATGATGGCCGGTGCCTAGCCTTGGCTCGAAGAGATTCGGCTTAAAGGGACAGTACTTGTGGATGAAAGCTTGGAGCTTATAGCTAAGGCTTTTAAAATTTTCAAAGTTATGATGCGTTTTTCTTGCGAAGGGTTTTCAACAGATGGACTTGCTGCCATTGTTTCTTGTTGCAAGTGAGTTTCATGAACTCTTTTTTTTCCCTTTTGGTTTGGTTTTGCAGCGAAAAAAAAAGGTACAGAATTGTATTTTTTGGGTGTTGAAGTTGAGCTTTGCTACAATTTACTTTTGTTTTAACTAGATTTTTCATAAATTAACAGTTTTTCAGGTTCAATACTTCGTAGGATTGTAAATTGAGTGGAAGAACTGCTTTTGAATGCTTTACTTGTAGATTCGATGCTTATCCTTCTGTTTTGTGAAGTAATATTAATAAAATATTAATTGGAGCTTATATGGCAGCTAAAAAATTAATAAAACTACCGTATCATCACAGTATTAGAGAAATAACGATAGAATGACTAAAAAATTCAATCTTTAAAATTGAGTGAATAAATTAAAAAAATTTAAAGTTCAATAATCAAAATAAGAGTCAAAAGAAATTGAGCGATGACATTTATAATTTGCCCTATTTTTATTAATTATTGTTATTATTATAAGTGCTTATAATTAAAATAATATTTTATAATATAACACAAACTCTTTTATAAGATAAACATATAACATATTAGAGTTTTTTAATAATAATCCACATGTAGTCATGTCAATAATTAATGTGCGTGTTGCTTTATAAAGCTACTTCGAAGAGGATATAGAAGTGTAATTATTAAGATAGTAAATCAATTTTTATATAATTACATAGTAATGTACGAACACACTATAATTAACTAATATATGATGAATGTGTTAGGGTTTGACATAAATTCTAAGCGGAAAGTTATAGTTAAATTTTAGTTTAATTCTATTTGTTGGATATTATTTGATGATTAAATTTATAAAGTGCTATTTAGTGCACCACCGAAAAAAATAATTCACAAGCACCCTTAAGATGATAATAAATATTTTAATATGGTGTATATTATTCAGATACGAAATCTTGATGAATAATGTTTCTGGTAGATAATCAAATTTATTTTTTAAAATATATATATATGCAATCTTTAGAGATTTTCTTCAGTTACATAATGAGCATTAAACTTTAATTTTTATTACAAAATGGTCATTGAGCCGTTAACTGTCATTGAGTGAATGATATGATAGTTACAAAAAATTGAATAATAACACATTTAATCCTCTATATTTACACAGTCAATCAATTTAGTCCTAATTTAACCCTCATTATTGATGTATAAATTGATTGAATGTGAAAATATTGAGAATTAAATGTGTTGTTATACAAATTTTCGTAATTGGCATGTCATCCAGTTAACAACAGTTAACGGCTCAGTGATTATTTTATAACAAAAAATAAAGTTTAATGCTCATTATGTAACTTTTGAAAGTTTGGTGACCATTTATGTACTTTACCCAAAAATTAAACATCATAGTGAGATGTTTTATAACTTTATTTATACCAATTATAAAGAAATTTTGTCCCAGTTCAAGCTTTTGCATTAATTAATTAATTAATGGGTAAACTACACAGGTAACCGCCAAACTATTTGGGGATATCTATTTTGACCACCGAACTAGGCAACTCGCCAATCAGACCACTAAACTTATTAAATTAACCTATTTTGACCACCGCCGTTAAAAAACTAACGGGGTGACGTGGCAGCTAACAAAATTTTGAAAAATTACACATTTAGTCCCTTTTATTTACCTGTTATATTAATTTAGTCTTAATTTTAATTTAATTAAAACTTTTCTCCCTATTTTCTTCATCTTCATAAAGAGACAACAGCGGCTAACAGCTCGGCACTCTGTTTCTCTCTCGCTTCCCCCGGTTTTATTTTTATCTGTTAAAAGCTTGCATTAGAGTAGGGCTTTAGATCTTTATTCTAGGATTTTTTAGGCTTCATCTTTGATCATAATAGTAAAATCCCACAATTTTTGGTTTGAAACCTTTTCCATTTTTGCAATATATTCACTTGCTCTGTTGTTTTATTTGTTTCTTCATCTGAAAATGATTATCAGGTTGTTCCATTTTGGTACTCTCTTGTTATTTTGACCTTTATCGTTGAATTCCATGTTGTTATTTATTCCAATTGTTTTGTGATTTACTTGAGAATGGGATTATTTATTTATTTGGAATTAAATTGTTCCGAACAAAAGCAAAAGGCCAAGAATCATGGCGCATGCTGCAATGAAGCCGACCAAGCCTGGTTTGGAGGAGCCCTAGGAGCAGATTCACAAGATTAGGATCACTCTATCCTCTAAGTTTTGCTAGAATAAAGCATGGAGATTTCCGGAGTACAACACCACAAAGTAGGGCCAAGACCACAGTCCTCTCTTCGAAGCCACCGTAATCGTGAACGGAACATCGTTTCAATCTCAGAATCCGGCCATGTCTTTTAAGGAAGCCCAAAACGACGCCGCTCACCTCGCTTTCATGCATTTCACATCACCTCATATGCTTCCTGATTCCGGTACCCTCGTTTAATTTAAGAGAAACCCTAACCCAAAATGCAACTTTTGTTTGTTTGTTTTGAATTTGTGTTTGGTCTTTAAGAAAATGAGGGAAACTCGGAAGGAAAAAAACATTGTTCGTGTTAGTGTTTAAAGAAATTATATGATTGTAGATTATGAAATTATATATTACCATGTTTGGTTGTTGTAACTTTTGCAGGCACTTCAAATGAAATGGCTATGGACACGATAATGTCACCGGGAACACAAGAAGCAAATCGACATTCTCAGGTTGATGAATCAGATTCCATTTGCAAAGATAATGAAAAAGATAAAGGTCATAAATCATTGGATAAACTATATTTAAATCATATCAAGACTAAATTGATATAATAGGTAAATAAAAAAGACTAGATGTGTAATTTTTCAAATTTCTGTTAACTGACACATCACCTCTATGTCACACCTCCGTTAGTTTTTTAACGGCGGTGATCAAAATAGGTCAATTTAATAAGTTCAGTGGACTGATTGACGAGTTGCCTAGTTCGGTGGTCAAAATAGATATCCCCAAATAGTTTGGTGGTCACCTGTATAGTTTACCCTTAATTAATTATGGACACCCTTTACCAACCCTTTGAATAATTCTACTCTAGGCCAGTTTGGGGTTGTTTTTGAAAAGTGTTGTGGAAAAGTGATTTTAAAAGTGTTGTGGAAAATTTATTTTTAAAAAATTGGGTTTAAGATTTTAATGTTTGATATTGTTGTCAAAAAGTACTTTGAGAAGATAAAATGTCTATTGGCTTAAATGAAATAAGTGCCCAAAGTATTTTTTTTTTTACTTTAGATGCCTAAAGTATTTTTTTTGTAAAAATAGGTGTCTAAAGTTTTTAAACTTATAATTTTAGGTGCTCGGCCTGTTAAAAAAATCATTATCCATTTAAAACACGACACGTGGGACGAATATTTTTTTTTTAAATTTTTTTGAAAAAGCTTTAAAATTTATTTTTTTAAATCCCAAAAATTTTAAAAATGTTCAAATCAGTCCCTAAATCTCAAAAAATAACAAAATATCAAATACTTAAAGCATCATTGTTGTTGCCGCTGACCGCCGGAGCCAACCTCACCCTTTCGGTCATCGGACCTAGCCGACCATTTCCCCCCACTCGTCTCACCGAAAATCGACGAACGGTGTGCCAATCGAACGGTTATTTCATGTTCGACGTTCAATGTTCGGATGACACACCGTTCGTCAGTTTCTGGAGACGACGAGTGGGGGAAATGGTCAGCTAGGTCCGACGACTGAAAGGGTGGAGTCGACGACAGCGGCCGACAGCAACAGCGATGAGGATTTGAGGATTATTTTAAAAAGTTTTATTGGTTAACAGTTTTTTTTAGCAGTAGTTGATTATCAGACACCTAAAATTATAATTTTGGAAACTTTCAACACCTAATTTTACAAAATATACTTTAGGTGCCTAAAAACTTTTGACTTCTCAATTTGTGTGAAAAATACCGCTTCAAACTTGAAGGAGGGCTCGAAAGTTAGGATATTTTTTGTTAACTAATGGGTGGAAAAGTGATTTTGGACGGGTAACCTCAACAAAAAAACAGGGCCTCCATATCCTCCATTTTTATAGGGATGTATAATGAAATTAGCCCAATAAATAAATAGTTATTGGGCTAAAAAGGTATGTATAATGAAGCCCAATCTCAGAGGCCCAAATTCAAGAAATAACTAAAATAAATTAACGCCCCCATTGAGCATCGGCTTCTGAAAAGTGAAGAAGGAATAATTCTCCCATTTCACACAGTTCCGTAGTTTTCGCAGCCACAACACAGCCAAAGAAAGAAGGAAATGGCATCGAACGCAGCGGTGCCGTTCTGGCGAGCAGCCGGCATGACTTATATCACCTACTCCAACATATGCGCCAACCTCGTGAGGAACTGCTTGAAGGAACCTCACAAGACTGAAGCCCTTACTCGTGAGAAAGTCCATTTCTCCATCTCCAAGTGGACCGATGGCAAGCCTGAAAAGCCCAGTATGTATATTTTCATTCTTCCTCATTTCATCTCAGATCTGGGATTTGTCTTTGTTATTCCCGATCCGTTTTCTATGATTTCGTTGCTGTTTTGATTGGATTATTGGATGATTAATAAAGGGTTTAATTTCCCTCTTTATGGTTGCTATTGATTTTATGTCTAATCGGTTATATATTTGAAACCGGTTTAATCTAGCGCTTTGGATTGGTAATTTGGTAGCCAAAAGAAAATGAATAGAGAAAAGAGGCACGAGATTGAAGTAAAACTGAAACCCTAAAATATTTTAAATTTTCGGCTTGTTTGGTAATGGTTGTTACTTTCTCTAATTGCTTCTTAAAATCTGGCTGCAATATAAGAGCAATAATCAATTAAAAATGAATAATTACCTCATTTGAATCCATAACTGCAGCTAAAATATATTTTTTCATACCCTATTAGAACCTGATGCAATGTTTATTTTGGATGGGTTTGTGCAGCGTGCTAAACTCTATTTCTGCTGGGTAACTTTCCCTGATTAAAAGATAACTATTGCTGTGGAATGTGGCTTAAATTCTTTAATATACTGCTTGATCAAACAAAGGTCATATGACTCATATCTGGTGGGTTTACTTGACATAGTTAGCGAAGACAAGTTGATCAGACCAAAGTACATTGACTGTAGTTTTACTTGCATGAATCCTTACCGTGTCTGGTCAATGAATTGCGTCACTGGATTCCCGTTTGATGCGTTTGTCTACTTTTTAAAATATATAATGAGCAAGCTACTTGTATCCTTTATACACACACATTGTGAGTAACTGTTGATATGGCCTAGATTGGTTAAATCTTTTATGAGCTCTTAGGTTTGTAATTCCCTTTAGTATGAGATGTTTAAAGTCATGAAGATTATTTTGGTGTGGATCCTGTGTCATTTACGGGTTTCAAATTGTTTGTCTTGCTTTCACATCATATTCAACTAAAATATGTACATGGGTTAAGAGATGACAAGGAAGTCAGATTTAGTATCTTCTGCAGTTCTCTCTAATATCTATATAGCATTCCTTATTTGCTGTATGATGTTGAGAAAGTGTAAAAATGAAAAACCTTTCTGGTTTGATCAAATTACTGCTATCTCTTAGTATTTAATTTTAACCATGTCTTCACTTGTCTTGGATCATAGCATATGTGATTATAAGCTAATCATATGATTCAATTTATCTGTAGAATACTTCTACTCTCATTGGTCTCTCCTGCTATAGTTCTTTTAATCCCTTTTCAGAACCATGTTTTGTTGATATCATTATTTTCCATTAATGAAAAGTATTCTGATGACTTGTCTTTTTGGTTTAATAACAGCTATCCGCTCTGATTCGCCTGAAGAATGAGTTGCAAGTTTGGTCATCAAAGTATCAAGACATGATGGATTTTAAACTATTTTTTGTAATTTTTGTGTAATGTCTGAAACATGAGATCAGATTTCAGGCTTTGAGATGATGTTGCACTTGCACGCCAAAATAATAATGCACTTTGCGAATTGATTAATGACCCTTCATGAGTTATCTGCATCTCAAGTATCATTGTCAGGTGTTTTGAGCTGCACCTTCCGAAGCATTGTCTCGTTAAATGGTTTGATTGAGCCAATGGTTTTCTTGATTTTGGTGAAATTGTATGCCTAGTTGCTGTGTGTGAATGATTTAAGCCCACCCAATTTGCTTGCCTGCTTGATATGAAGGAATGGCTGATATTAGTATGTTTATCAATCCCATTTTTCACAGTGATGATAGAAGAATTTGGTTTCTCAACTTTAACCTGCATCTAATGCTTTAGCAAACTCAATTTTCTACACCCTAAATTTTCTTTTGCAATTAATATTCACCCATATGCGCTGATTGCATTTCTTTCCGGGAAATCCAAAGACCCCAATTGTAACACAAAGCCAAACAGAAGACAAAAGAAAACTCTTTTAGATCCCTGAACAACACAAAGAACATCATACCAAATTGTTCAGCTTAAAACAATCTTCATAGCTCAAGCTATAGGATAGGATAGGATAGGATAGGAAGTAAAGCAACAAAACGAGACCAGTGTTTGGTTTGTCACCGGCCTCAACCGGTGTTGTTGAGCTTCTCTTTGTACTTCTCATCTTTAAATGTCTTTTTCTACAGGAGGGGGAAAACCCCAACAAAAAGAGGGGAAAGGGGTCCTAATGATTTTTTTTTGAGCAATAGATTTTTCAAAATGGTAAAAAGATTTTCAAGGTCTCTTTCAAATTTGAAGTTGGATAAATCGCTAAATTAGTCGTTGTTAATTTTGAAAGTGAAAAATTATTCATGAGTTTAGTGCTTTTCATCATTTTTATATATTTTCAATTGAAATAATAAAAAATTAACCCTCAATATTTACAGCCTATGTCAATTTGATCATGATTCTAAAAGTTAACGCATAATTTATACAATTATGTAAATGTTGATGTTAAATGTATTAAAATATCAAGTATCAGAAGGATTGGGAGACGAAGCAGAACCCCTCATTGCCACCTTCTTTCCCCGAACTTGAGTAGAAGATTAAGGAGTCAATTGAAGCCCTTGGGGCTGCAATCTTTCCTAAGTTGAATTGGAGTGCACCAAAGGACTCCGCATGTATAAGCACGTCTGGGACTCCCCGATGCACTACATTCACCGACATTGCTCTCTTGCTTCGCTCATCCGACTCCTTGATCCACGATCTATGTCATGCATATGATGACAACCATTTCAAGACCCCCAAGTTTCTTCCTTGCCCTCCGTAAATGGTTTCCCGTCTTTACGACCGGAAATGGAGTTCTGTTGCTTTGTAAGGGGCCCGATGCTTGTTGAAATTTCGCAACGGGAGGTTTGTGGGAAGAAAAATGATCTTCAAGTGTTGATTGAAGAATTCTTTAATGTCCATGTGAGGCTGAAATTTGAATCAGATGATTACTCGTTTGATGTTTATGTTACAGAGGATGGACGGGTAAAGGCGCTGGATTTCAATCCTTGGGGCGCTTTTACATTGCCGCTGCTGTTGTTGACCTGGGAGGAATTGGAGAGGAATCCTGGGGAAGGAGATGATTTGGACTTGAGCCAACGCTCTTCGGCCAGGTCTGAAGACAGCAGTTCCATATGATTACTTGGATGTTAGTGAAGGCAGTGGTTGGGACCAATTCCTGAGAAATGCTGATGATGAGTTGCAGAGTCAGGTCAAGTCTCCTGAAGCAGAAGCTTAAGAGCTTCATTTCCGATTGTCAATGTCGTAATTGTTACGACCAAGAGCTTCTTCTTTGTTTTCTAATGCAGCACTTGTTATAGGGAGAAAATGAACTTCCACTGTTGACGTTCACCACTTTTTTATGTTAGGACTGGTTGGAATTCAGGAATCTCTGCATGCTTGTTGGTAAACATTGATTCGGACTCTATCTGTGCCGAGCCGATAGCCATTCAGTCAATCAGATTCTTATTCTAGAGCGACTCTTGTTCATGTTCATATGTTTTATCAGAAAATACGAAATTTTTCGGAAAGGTAAAGTTTTTCCGATATGTATATCACTAAATGTAAAAAATATTTCATTATTCAGATAATTTTAAGATTTCTTTTTACAAAAACTGTCGAATAATGAAATGTTATTATTAATACAATAGTAATATTTAATATTATTATTTCAAATATTTATATTTTGATAATAAAATTTAATACTAAATATTGTATTTATTGTGCATAAGCACGCCCAACTAGAGATGGTCATTGGTCGGTTTCTTAGCCGATCACACCTGACCCGAAAATTTATCATCTTCACTCAAACTTGACCCGACATTTTTTTATGCTTTACCCGACCCAAATTTTATAGCAAAAATTTGAATACGACTTGACCCGATATAAACAAAAATATTTTTTTTATTTTTATTTGATAAAACAGAGAGTTAATTGAAAAAATATAAATAGAGGGAGCATTTTAATTATTATTCTATTTCTATTAGACAAAATAGGAAGATAATTGAATATATATATATATAAAAGAAATGGACATTATAACGATTATAAGAAAATATTTAAAATAAAATTAAACTATTATTTTGGACCGGATATTTTTACCCTAAAATAAACCCAATCCAACTCGACCTCATCCTAAAAAATCCAATGCGAACTCAAAATATACTTTAAAAGAACTCAACCTTTTAGGGTCAGGTCGGAATCCATGTAACTCACTACCTTCTAAATGTAACAACCGAATTGTGCCTTTTATATTAATATAATAATTATTAAAAAGATATTATTTTAATAAAATATTGACATAAATATTAAATTATGCAGTTAAATAGAGTAATTAATATATAATTTTTTTATAATATTTGTATTATATATGTAATTAAATTTAAATAAGAATAAATTCAATTAATAAATAATAATTTAGGCCAGAGTGGACAGACAATCGCATTGGTTTATTTTAACTTCTGTTACGCAATTGCACTGCCAGCCTTGGGGCATACAGAGACCTTGCACCTGCAATTCAAATACATACATATTTAGCCTCTACTGTACATCTGCAGATCTACAAGATATATACAGTTACGTAGATTAGAGAAAAAAGTTGCGTTCTAAAAGGTTTTCCAGGCCAACAGATGCTTCTCTTGTAGAATAATTCTTATCTAAAACGTGCATCAAATATATACATAAAAGGGGAAAATATCTTCAGCCGTATATAGCACGTAGTAATCTCAGGAATACCATAATGCTGTACATATGTGCAAATATATACCAATCTAGTAGTCTCTCATGATTCTCATGTACCTTTGCCGATCCTGGAATGTTCAGCTGCAGAGACAAAATCAGCAGATGTGTAAGCCTTACCCCCTTCACCAAGCAACATGTTTTTCACCGCTTTGTATTCCCGAAGTTCCTCTAGTGCATCAGCAGTTGTCTTCGATGCAACGAGCCTAGAAGATGCACTACTCGAAGCAGCAGCGGGTTCAACAGTCACAGCTTCCGAGATCTGACTTTGCTTTTGGATGATGTTGCTCCACATTTCTGCCCTCGAGGCTTCTGAAAAATTATCCTGGCGAAGAGGGGGGGCTTTTTTCAGCATACGGACAAGAGCACCAACTGCAGCATCTTGGGATTTTATATTCATGAACATCCCTGCTTCATTTGGATCAGATGGATGCCCTCTTCTATCATACGACTCGGCTCTACATAATATGCAAAAAAAGGCCAATTCAGTTTACACAATAATTCAGAAAGATTTGAAGCAAGTATCAGAGGTGAAACAGGAAGGACTACCCGTTCTAGTAAAATTTATCCATGCCAATTGAGATACAAGTACTGACAACCATGATAAAGGAGATATGGTGTTTTCTACAATTTCAGAAATCATCGACTGATTGTGGCATTGGAGATGAAAATCGTTACTCATTTCCTATTAAGGTCCAACTTCAATTAAATGATCAAATGGATTTTCTCGAGGGATAATTCCTAACAACAATTGCAGAAAAGAAAATGCCCCACACTCAAACAACCTTTAAAACTTTCAGACTTCTCCCCCGGCGCCAATTTAGAGGTTAAATAAATACAAGTGAAAAGAAAAACAACTTGTCATTTCATTCTAACCTCAACAGCAGGTTAGTCGGATAATGCAGAAAGGAGAGGAAAGAAAGAAAAAAATCAGAGGGGAAAGAGAAAGATAAAGGCCCTGCTATAAAATATCTCACTATCAGACATCTGTCCAATAATCAATTTTTTGCATATTAATTAACAAAACCTAATGTTGCATTGCGGATACCTACACCAAGACATTAAAGCCCACTTGCTAACCTAAAGTGTTAAGCAAAAGGAATCTGGTCGTTTAACAATAACAAGCAAACCTTTGTATAACTTACAAAATGAAAAAAAAAATCAAATGAATGACAAGCAAGATTTTATAATGCAAATCAGGTTGTCTTTCTCAAAACTAGAAAGCAAAGTTTAGCCGGTAACTCTCCATAGATGATGTTTCCCAATTCCTGAACTATCGTTCAAGACAAAATTCACACACACACACGAAAACAAAAAGAAAAAAAAGAAGATTTACTACTCTTAGCACATGCATGATGGCTGATGTATGTTGAGTGACAAAGAAACTCACACAAGAGTGCTGAAGAGGAGAGAACAGCTCTCGAGTGGTAAGTCAAGAAAACATAAAAGAGAATAGAGAGAATAAGGAATTCTGAATAGATTCAAGCATAAACTGAACTGGTGCTTACAAGAGTTTATATGCAGATTGCAGAACCCTAAGTAGTTAACTGCTAGTAACTTCCAGTAGCAGAATAACTACCACTTGACCGCTAACAAATCACTGACAATAACAGACATAATTTCCGTGACCTACAAGATTAACTACTTATTTCTTTACACTTATCAATGGCTTATAAGATCTTTTAACAAGTTTATACCACTTTGAGCAGTAAGACACAAGCATAAATAAACCACCCCCAGGGTGAGTTAACACAACCAAATTAAGTCCTCAACTGATGATTCATAAAATTGACGCTGCATATCTCAAATTCATAGGAACAATAAAAAAGATATCAAATCATCAAGAAATCAGGATAAAAATAACATCTAGTAGTTAAAAGTAAACTTAGAAAATTATTTGTATGCAATGGAATCGTCCACAAATGATGCAAAAAGGTTAAGAAAAAGTATTTAAAAAATACATGAATTCTGTGGATTACCTGCTACCAGGGTCCATCATTTCATCCTCCTCCACATCAAATGGACAAGGAAACTCAGAGTCATCAAAATCATCTGGTAAAGACCTACTGGAACATGAAATTTGTGGTGAACTGCAGGAAGATACCTTCACCCCAGAATATTTCCAACAGTCTTCTTTCCCAAAAGAGAACAGCTACAAGAGATAAAAGAGAAATAAATTCCAAGTTGCAAAACAAGATATACTAGAAATAACAACGTGCGATGATGTGTATAAGACATACCTTCTCAATTGTTGCTCCAGTTTCAGCAGAAACCCTAATATTATCAGTCCTAGAAGTACCAGCTCTTGTAATTTTTAGGGGAGGTGATGGTGGCAAATTCTTGGCAGACAATTCAGGGGAATTAGCAAGCTTAGGAACCGGTATGTCAACAGGAGCACTTTCAGAGCGTAAAAGAGCTTTTGATAAGTGAGACCTAGGAATGTGGATGGGGAGTGATGGGGAAGGGGAAGCAGAGAAATTGGGGGAAGGACAAAACTCATCTAAGTTCGTAATCTTCTTATGAGCTAGTGATGTTTCAGGATGATGAGGAGGTAAGCTCATAGGTGGCAACCGATGAGAGCTCGGGTTAGAAACCAAAGCGTGTGACTCTGAATGTGTTGGTGATGGTGAGAAAGAAACCAAAGGAGGTGAAGCCTTGTAATGGTCATAACTCCAACTATGCCTTCTTGAGAATGGTAAAGATGACGGAGAGCCGTGTGACACTGGAAGAGAAGGAAATCTCCTCAGTGGATCTGCCAATGGGCTTCCAACATAATCTGGTATAAATTGAGGGGACATGGGGGTTGACGACTCCGAGCTCGTATCTGAGATTGATGAATAGTACAAAACAGAAAGGCAAAGCCTTCCGTAAGAAGTGTCGACAGGGGTAAACCAAAATCGCTGCATATCTGCCTCTTCTTTACGAGTCAAGGGTTCAACCAAAGAAGATACTCTAGGAACGAGCTTAAAGGCACGGATTTGACCAGATGAATTGAGATCGCGAAAAATGTTGTAAGCAGGTAAAAGCCTCACAGTCACGTATAAGGACCTCAACAACAATATCAATTTCTTATATAATGCACTCAAATTATTACAACTTGACCTTCTATTCCCTATATTATAATCCCTACCCTTTCTACTTTCGTGCTGCACCAACCATCTTTCTATAATCTTTTCACTTTTTATCTCCCTGCCTGATTCTTCTTGATCAGAATTCCAGAAAAACGAATTCTTATCTTTAGAAGACAAATTCCTAACAAGATCCCTTTTGGGGGAAAAGCTTGCAGGTTCCCAATCAAGTGGCTTCTGCTCCAATATAACATCAACAACTACCGGCTCAAAATTACTCTGCCGACAAAGGTCAAGATTTTCTAGCGCTGAAGGGCACTCCCTAAGAGCTAAATTAAACCACTTATCTCTTGGTCTCACACTAGATGAAGAGGACGAGGACGAAGACGGTGATGACACAGTTTGTTCGCCACTATAATTACGCGAGGAAACATAAGGAGACCTCGATTCATGTATTATAAAAAGACTCTTATAGAAGAATTCAGTGATAACTTGTTCCATTTTGGCTGCTTCGGTGTGAGAACTCGTATTAGTTGATGCCATAACGTTTAAATTTGGTACAAGTGGAACAAATCAAACCCTTTTAAGAGAAATTGAGATTATAAACTTGAAACACCTCGGGAGACAACCTCACTGCAGATAGAATTGGAGAAGCCATAAGGAACAATAAAAAAGCTCATCCATCGATATAAACCCAGTAAGAAACAACTCAAAAGGAACTAAATTAACCAGTGAAAATAACAATTAAAGTAGCACCAGCCATACAAATATTATATCAAACAAAAGCTATTAGGAAAACTCAATTAAAACAAACAAACAAATCGCTTGGACTTTTGTTTTCTTACGTTCTTCTAAGGTTTGCCTTTTGGGTTTTTTCTCGTCATTGTCCATCTCAGCTTCCCCAGAAATTGATTTCCAAAAAGAAACCAACTTTCAAAGCAGATGGAAAATTGCATACCCAAAAAGCAAAAAAACCAAAATTTTTAAAATACTAATAGGGGAAAGGAAGCTAAGAAAGAAGCAAACTCACCTGTTTGTTAAGGGAGTGGTTTTAATGAAGCATGGTTTTTTTCCTTCTGTTTAAAAGGCTTATCTCCTCCTGGCTTAGTAAAAATATATATTTTGGAATTGTTTAGGGAAAGGACGGAAAGAAGAAGCAAAAGAAGTCATGGTGTAGTTAGAAGTTGGAAGCAACAAGGGGAGAGGATGATGATGATGGATGGATGGATGGATGAGGGACCCTTGATCTTGCCACGTCATCACTCTCGTTTGTTGTTGTCTTTATTTATTTATTTATTTTTACTTAAGTTGTCTTTATTTGGGTTATGGGCCGAATTATTGGGCATCTGATCTGCTTTACTTACCCCTCTTATTATTATTAGACAAAACTGCTTAGTTATATTAGATTAAAATCCATTATGATAAGATCTTGTCCTACAACTTATGAATGAAAGAATTGCATTGATAAAAGGCAATAACTGGGTAATTCGAATCCGGTTTGAGTTTGATTTAATTTATGGCTTTAGACTATGTTTGGTTTAGGTTTAATTCGAGCTGGTTTGGATTTTATTTGAGTCTATGATATGTTGATTTTTGGGTCGAATTAATATCATATTGAACACTTTTTAGGTCAGGCTAATATCGGATTGGTCGAATTTTGGGTCGCTCAATATCAAGCCGGTTACTTTGCGGGTCAAGTCAATATCAAATCAGTTGAGTATGACTTCAATCAATAAATATAGAGAAAGGATTATTGATATATTCTTGTAAAAATATGTTTTTTTTAATATTGGATGAATGTATCATATTAAATATATTTTATTGATGTATAAAATTACTGATAATGTATGATTTATATCAAATATATTTTTTTAAAAAATAGAAATAATTGCATCAAATATGAAAATGATTTTTAAAGGAGGGAAGATAATATTAAACCATTAAACTATTATCAAATGCAACAGTAAACTAGTAGTATAATACAAAAAGAGAATAAAACATACATCATTTACTATTTACCATATCGCTAAAAATATATAATAATAAAAATAAACTATCGTTCACTTCGACTCAATTATCAAGTTAAAATCGAGGCGATGTTCAGTTTCATATCGAATTGGGTAAATTAAATTCGAATTGTTTTCAGTTCGAATTATCTTCAGTTCGAGTCCATATCGGTCCATCTAGAATTTGAGTCGATTTTGGTTTAATTCAGTTTGTTTTGGGTTTGGATCAATTTGGATCATCATGTTGGTGTCCATATCGGGTCTCGAGTCGGGTGAATCTATTTGGATTCATATCAATCCAACTAAAATTTGGGTTGATTTCAGTTCGTTTAGGTCTGTTTCGAAATTCAGATCAAGTTTGGTCCATCATATTGGGGTCCATATCAGGTCTTTGGTCGGATGAACATGTGACACCCTGAAATTTAGCCTAAATTTAAAACGCTAATTTTAAAATTCTCAATTTATGAAACCCTAACTTTGGAGGATTTTGAGTCTTTTTAATATTATTTAAAAATTAATACTTGAGACCAATTTGCAAAATTTTAAACTTTTGAGGACTAATTTATAATTTTTGAAAGTAAGTTGTTTGTTTAAAAAAAATAAAGGAACTTGGATACCTAACCCAAAATTACCTATTTTAAATTTGTTATATATTCTCCATCAAGGCAGCAACTATATGTTTTTTACGCTAATTCTCTCACGCCGTTAAGCACCTCTATTCACTGTTGTTCACGCTCTCCAATCCAGCAACCTCAGCCCCATCGCCCAAGCAGCCGTCGCCTGACGTGGTGACCGTCATCCGTCTTCGTAGGTTGTTCCTTTCTCCTTGCTCTGTTAAAAAGTTACCAACGCTACCCCTCTCGGTTGCGTCCGCATCACGTACAATCGAGCAGTGTACGGCTTCTACAAACGTGTATTGCTGCCACATAAAGACATACTTAAAATTTTATGTAAAAGAGTGTAAATTATTAGAAAGTTATATTAAAAACGTAAGAGTATAAAATTATAAAAGTTTAGAAAGTATATAAGTAAATTATCAATAAAAGATACAAAAATATATATATAAAATATAAGAAAATTTGAAATTTTTAGTCCGTCTCTACTGCCGCACCTTGAATTTCAACACCAAGACTGCAAGCCTTTCCCCTCTGCTTCACCAAATAGAACCATGAACCAACGTGTGTCTTCTTCATTGTCTAAACAATACTCGACCGATTATACTCGTAAAAAACATGTTTGTTCAGTTCGACCTGAGCTATCTAATCTCCTTTACGCGAACCGTTCTATTCAACCGGGCCTTAGATTAATTTGGAGATCAATGTTACAAATCCGATAAACGTTATGTACTAGTGAATTCCTAGAATAAGTATTTAGGAATAATTCCTTAGTCATAATAATATAGTATTAGATATTATAAAGAGTTGTCATCTCGTAGGTCATGATTCGGTTAGACCCTGTGATAGATCTGAACATGAGAGGCATTCTTCTCGGCGATAGTGTTATTGACCGCTTAAGGTGTGTTTCTTACCATGCTATATATTGATGATTTTATCGTGTGACATTGTTTTATACCGTATGCATATTTTTACATGTGATGTGGAATGATAAACTTTTCACGCATTCTTGCTTGATTTGAGATTTAACTAAACATCAAATTTATTGAATTGTGTATCATTGGATTTTATAGAACTATGAAATATCGGATTTATCGAATTATATGTTGAGGCTAGTAAAAATGTGATTTTACATCATTGTGTGCATGGGTTGGGATTGTATGGTGGAAGCAGTGATTTTTGCCACACATAGATTGGTGGATGTAGAGAGTGATTTTGGGGAACTTTACTCTTCGGACCGTGTAACAGAGATTGAGTATTGTGTTTTCATGTGCATCGGACATCATATTATTACAATTCGAATTTAATGTGTTTTTAAAAGAATTTATTAGAAAAATAAAAATATTGTTTTATTTTGTGGTTGTTTGCACTTTAGAGACACACTAAGCACTTTAGCCAACTTCCCCTTAGTTCTTCTTTCAGATATATACAGAGACATAGGCAAATCGCTATTTAGAGGTTCTCGTTATTTTCAGACCCTATATTTTATTTATCAATATGGAATATTTTTCAGTTACTCGGACTTATTTTATTATTTTAGGATTATTATGTAATTTCAAACTATGAACTATTATTATTTGGGATTATTATTTTAGCATGCATTTATGAGGTTATTTTTGCATATTTTATCATATTATCGAAACAATGTTTATACAACTACATTTTATAATAAATGAGATTTTATTAAATTTATTTACTTTTAATATTTATTTTATATTTTAAAATATTTAAATCTAATTATCGATTTCTTGAAGAATAAGTTTTTAAACACGACTTTCTAGATTCGACTCATTTCTTCTGGACTATGTTTAAGGGTTGCAGAACTGATTCATGTAATGATCAGGTTCGGGTCAAGTTTATCAAATCTATAACCTTTATTTTTTGCAATATACGAACTCTAAGAATTTATATTCAGATCAAGTTTGGTTCATCATGTTGGGGTCTATATTAAATCTTTAGTAGGATGAACTGATTCAGATAATGATCAAGTAATGAACTTTTAATTTCCGCTGCAAGTACACGAAAATAGTTACACAAACTCTAAATATAAATAACATACAGAATATATATGTAAATATATAAATCATTCGTGCTTAACCGATTCTTGAACTATAGGACTTTTATCATGTGAGGAGCCTTGGAGTGAGTGCAATTCATGTACTCAGCATACCTTTAACATTTGCGAATTAATGAATGAAAGGAACCTAGACCTAGTACAAACCCAAGCTAACAGCCTAACAACCCCACTCCGATGTTGTTTTTATTTTACTTTTATTGGACATGAATTCGAAATTAATTTATTACCAAAAAGCATGGATTCCAGTTCCAAGTAATCATACCTGCTGGGTTTTTTTAATCAATAATCATACCTGCTGGTTAGCTGTACCCCCAAAGCATTCCCTGATAAGTAATAAGCTACAGATTTCCCAACCAACAGGATATGGATTCTTGAAAGCAACCCCAGATCTTATCTCTGTTGCCTGTACATATCTGATTCGCTACCCAAATTATTATATTATAAAGTGAAACTCATTTGTATCAGTTTGACCAATTTAGTAAGCCACTTGAATTAAAAAAAAAAAGAGCAACTTCCACTGTGTAATATACAGGAGTATCATTGGCTTATATCATATCTAACGGCTTACAAATTGTTCGAAATATAACTATGTAATCATACCAGCAAATTGTGGTTTTCACTTTTCCCTATAGTTTCAGACATCTGATTTGCTCGGTAGGAACCAACTCGAACACTGTCCCTATTCCTCCTTACATCATTTAAGATTCGGTTCGATCTCAGACAATCTCTAATATCGAAAAGAGAAGATCGTGGTGTTTTTTATTTATGTTGCGGCTTTGAGCTCGAAACCAATAGCCGAACATGTATTGCCATCCGTTAATGTCCTTTCCAGCACGACGGGTTAGTGACTGAGCTTTCATTGATGGAAACAATGGATGAAAAGTTGTATCCATCAATGAAAGAATAGGGTTGAATTGTTCCAAAAATAAAATATTGGGAGTAGAATTGCTCTAAAAAAATAATAAGGGTTAAAGTGACTATTCAATCAAATATTAGGAACACTTTTTAGCTTTATGCCTTTCTCACATAAAAGAAAAAAGCTTAGTGGATCAAATATTACTAAAATATAGGCTCAGGCCCCACCTTTTATTTTAACTTTTTCATGTGTATTTAATCTTTCAATGGAACAACTCTTGGAACAACAATTGCAGACATATCTGAAAAACATGTCTACTTCTTCAACACCTACCCAATTATCCCAACGCTTGCTTGAAAACTTTCATCCCGGAAAATTTCTGCAACATTCATCTCTTTATTCGGCCGAATCGCCGATGGTTTCCCCGGCTCAAGCTAACAATCATGGCATCATCAATAACGACTTCCAAGCGAATGTAATTTTCGGTCTCTCGGTCCTTATATTTAGTGTGATTACGTCTTTGGGGTTGTTTTTTATCGTGAAGTGTGCGATTCGATGCTCGATTGCGGTCACTGCAAACACTTCAGCCAAGTTGGCGACAGCAGGAGTTGAGAAAAATGCTTTAAAAGCCTTCCCGACAGTGAAATATGCATCCGAATTGAAACTGCCGGGCTTAGACTCGGCTTGTGTTATATGCTTGTCCGAGTTTGCTGCCGGGGAACGTCTGCGGATTTTGCCCCAGTGCCACCACTGGTTTCATATTCGATGCATCGATAAATGGCTTAGTTCTCATTCTTCGTGTCCTACGTGCAGGCACTGCCTGACTGAAACAGACCAAGAGACTGTTGTTGAGTGCAGCAGGGCAGAGTCATTGGAGCAGTCTGTTCCGGTGCAGGAAAGTGTATAGCAGCAAAGAAGTAGAAAATCCTGAATCTTTCAAGGCTCATAACTAGAGGGATTTCAACTAGGCAAGCTGATACGAGCACGAGAGGGGTCAAAATAATCATCTTGGAAAAGAAGTTCAAAATGCTTTGCAAGTAGAAACATCAGTCAACTTGCGAAGCATTTTTGGATGGGATCCAGGCATTTATGGGTCAATATGGCTTCTTAAAACTTGTCCGGCTGCAAATTAACTTTCCAATGCATCTTGAAACGCCTCAATAGGACATTTGGATCTCAAGATACGTCTATTTTAGCGAAGACAGCGCATGCAGAAATTCCTATACGGGATTAATACGAGATTTTTGGATAATTACAAATTTTCAAGATTTTATTTGATTATTTGTAATTTAAATCAATATAGGATTCTGCAATATCTATTAGGATCAGATTTATTTAATTAGGATTTTATTTTTAGCATTTATTTATTATTAGAAGTTACTTATCTAATTAAGAGATTAGATTTTAGTATTTATTTATTGTATTTAATTCCTAATTTTAGTAGGATTAGAACTTCTCCGTGGCCTATATAAAGGAGGCTTCACCCACATCGTAATTCAGATTTGAATAATTAAATAAAATTCTCTTTTGAGTTTCAACTTGCAAGATCATTATCTTGTGTTTTAGAAGCAAATTAATTTTCAAGTTCTCCGGGATTTGTTGTTGAGGATCTTCACACTCCTGCTTGCCCATACAAAAGCGTTTGGGAGGGTGGGTTAGAGCCGCTTGAGGTTGCTTGCTTAGATAATTGCGTCTAAGAGGGTGCTGAGGACAACTATCAATTCATCACGCCATCTCCACATATTCAAGCTTCCTCCATTGACGCCACCACCATAAGCAAATTTGAATTTTTAGATTTGCTCTTTATTTTGGTTTGTTTTGTTTTTCTCTTTATTCGAATTTGCGCTACTCTATCATTTGGTATCGGATTCAAGTCGTTCTTGAGGATGTCATTGAGCAACGTATTGAATTTTACCCTTTTGGGGACTCGATGTCATTATTGTTGTCGACTAGATCATTCAGGGTATGATTGTCCAGATAAGTTTTATTTTCAAGAAAAAATTTGAGAGATATGTTGTCTGAATTCATGTCTTCTAATGATATTGAAATCCGTGATCCAGAGCATAATCAAGAAACTTGTTCTTCTAAAGAACATGAGGAAGACGATATCATCAAGAGTTTAACCTTGCCTATTGATGAGGAAGAAATTATAAGTAGTGTGTTTGTTTCCAGTGACGAACCTACTATTCCGATTCAAGATGATCATCAAACGACAAACACCGACGAAGGTACCTTACAATCAAAAGGTATAATTGAATGTTTTCAGAATTCTATTTATGTCTATTCCTCTTTTAGCATTAATAACAATTTTGAAGATGAGAATGAGTTACTTTGCGACCAAAAGAACAATCGTGATGATCCCAATGAGAAGGAACTTGTAAATTACATTGCAAAAAGAGACTCTGCAAAATGATCCTTCAAGACGTTTTCTCTTCTATGGTACTTTGACGAACTTCCTCCATTTACCGATCTAGATTAGAGGGCGAATCTTTTTGAGGAGTGGGGGAATGATACGAGCACGAGAGGGGTCAAAATAATCATCTTGGAAAAGAAGTTGAAACTGCTTTGCAAGTAGGAAACATCAGTCAACTTGCGAAGCATTTTTGGATGGAATCCAGGCATTTATGGGTTAACATGTCTTCTTAAAACTTGTCCGACTGCAAATTAGCTTTTCAACTCATCTTGAAACGCCTCAATCGGACATCTGGATCTCAAGATACGTCTATTTTAGCGAAGACAGCGCATGCAGAAATTCCTATACGGGATTAATACATAATTTTTGGATAATTATGAATTTTCAAGATTTTATTTGATTATTTGTAATTTAAATCAATATAGGATTCTGCAATATCTATTAGGATCAGATTTATTTAATTATGATTTTATTTTTAGCATTTATTTATTATTAGAAGTTACTTATCTAATTAAGAGATTAGATTTTAGCATTTATTTATTGTATTTAATTCCTAACTTTAGTGGGATTAGAACTTCTCCATGGCCTATATAAAGGAGGCTTCACCCACATTGTAATTCAAATTTGAATGATTAAATAAAATTCTCTTTTGAGTTACAACTTGCAAGAACATTATCTTGTGTTTTAGAAGCAAATTGATTTTCAAGTTCTCCAGGATTTTTTGTTGAGGATCTTCACACTCCTGCTTACCCATACAAAAGCGTTTGAGAGGGTGGGTTAGAGCCGCTTGAGGTTGCTTGCTTAGATAATTGCGTCTAAGAGGGTGCCAGGGACAACTATCAATTCATCGCGCCATCTCCACATATTCAAGCCTCTTCCATTGACGCCACCACCATAAACAAATTTAAATTTTTAGATTTGTTTTTTATTTTGGTTTGTTTTAATTTTCTCTTTATTCGAATTTGCGCTACTCTATCACAAGCTTTAGTGTACTTATTCTTAGACAAAGATGTTTGAACAATCAAAATTCTTTGTCTGTTGTCTGGTGACTGAAATTCAATGCCAGTTTTTGACATTAATTACTACTTCATCGGACTTCAAAACCACTGAAATTTCTCAAAAAACCATTTTCTAAAAGTGATGAGAATTTGAACATGAAAAAACCATGAATTAGTCCGGTGGCATAGAAATCTAAACTCCTCAAGTTTCAACCCGTCCCAATCGCAAGGACGGAATAAGGATTAAACCATTGGAAAAGTTAAATTTATGGACTTAAAGAAAACCAGGACCTATCAAATATTTAAATTCAAAAGTGAAGATAGTGTCTACATAGACATAATTGTCATTAGATAAAGAAAAGTTGTGGGACAAGAGCTGCTCCCAATTGGGCTGAGAAAAAAACGTACAAACCGAATCTAGGTGTTTGGACAATTTATATAATTTAAAAGGGGTAAAATTTTGATACACAATTATGCATATTTACACTATAAAAATTAAAATTAAAATTCCTAATTCTAAACTCTAAAAATTAACTCATAAACTCTAAATCCTAAAACTTAAACTACTAAACTTTTAACCGTAAATTAAACCTTTAATCCCTAAAACTAAAAGATTTACTTTATAAATTATAAACTAAAGTTTACATAACTTGTATAAACCAAAGTTTTTTCGGTTTAAAACGGTGGTTACTTGGATAGAATCGAATTCAACTTTTTATTTGATTTATAATTAAAATAAGCGTTATACATTTCAAATATAATGAAAACTAATTAAAAATATTATATCATAATTATTAATTGTATTTAAAAATCAATTTATTATTTTGTTGTTTTTTAATCACACTAGCATATTAAAAAATAAATAATTTAAAAATTATTAAATAAATATAAAAAAATTAAAACAAATATATTTCATCAAAATGAAGTCATAAGATCAAGATTAAAAATTAAAATATATTAAATTCGATCGAATATAATTAAACGAACGATTCAAAAATCTATTAAATCCGATCGAACCAATTTCCAAACCTCAACTAGTTCCATCCCTCCACATAAGGATAATTAAAAAAAAATGAAGGCACAGGTGGTCGATTTTTATTTTTTAATAGTTTCAATGTGATAAGGAAGTAATACGTATTCATATTTTTTTAATTTTTTTTATAAAATACATGTATCATGCAGATAAAATTATTTGAATTTAAATATTTTAAAATAAATATTATTTTTTTATTAAAATCACTCGTTAAGATCAAAAGGTTGCACCTTAATTTTGAAAAAGCACTTTGTAAGTAGTTGAGGAGCACCTTAACCTGTTAAGTATTAGGAAAAATAATGAAAGCAAAGATAAGGTGCAATTATTATTAAAATGCCCCCACTTCGATTTTCTAAGTCGTTTTATTTGGACAGCTCACACCCCTTCGGCTCTAGTTCCTTCCAAAGAAATTAATACTAATAATACATTAATTTATTTAATGGCAACCCCACCTGTTTTTTCATTTTCTTTCACTTTGACAAAAAAACTTTTCTTTTTATATAAATTACTAATATATTTTTTCTATTCATTTAATGATTTAAATAAAAATTGATTCTATTCGATCTAAACACGCATAAATTATGTATTTTTATTTTTGTAATTTCATAGATTTTGACCTTTATTGTTAATAATTTAATTAATTTATTTCAATTTGTGGGCAGGTATAACTTAACCAGCAATGTAACATATTTCCATGCATGATTTGGTACAAAGAATTACTTTTGGGACAAGAAAATAAAATACAAAACTACATATAGGGTTTATTTTTCTTTTATAGTAATAGTTAATGTTTATATTTTATTTTAATTATTTACCAATTTTATTAAATTTTATTATTTTTTGAATTGTTGAGTGGTCCTAGTGATAAAAGGATGGCATTGTTTATTGTTGATGACACATGTTCAAACAACGCAATATACAATATGTGTAAATTTATTTAAATTTAAAACTAAATTAAAATATTATATCATAATTAAATTAGAATGATAAAAAATATTATTTTCTCTATAAAATAGAAACAAGGATAAGTTGGCGGGAAATTTGGTAAAAATTGTGGTTTAGAAAAAAAGAAAGGAAAATAGGGTGTGTTGAAATTTTTTTAGGAATCTATAGTATTTTCTACAGTGTCAAGAAAGAACGCCTCCTTCAGTTTTTCAATATTTTTTAAACCAAAAAATATTAAAAAAATAGAGAACATTTCCTGCAGGAGGCATTCTTGGTCTAAAAAATATTAAAAAAATTGAGAACGCCTCTTGCAGGAGGCGTTTTTGGTCTAAAAAATATTTAAAAAATGAAGAACGGCTCCTGCATAAGGGGTTCTCAACCGACACCGTAGAAAATGCCATATATTCCCAAATATCACTTAACATACTTATATTCCAAAAATTCATCTCTAAACACCCCATATATCCAAAGCTTCCATAAGTTGGCGTTGTTCCCTTTTTGATTTTAGGTTCCGTTCAGAGCTGTTTCTGAGATCGCTTTTGGCTATCGAACGTAGAAGTTCCACCTACGGGAACAATTTTTTGCGCTGCTTCTCCCCGCTTCTTTACTAGATTTGGCTTTAAAAACAGCTGTTGAAGAAGCTATAATTTGCTGTTTCTCCCAAAACATAGCTTCTCTACCTAACCCAACTTTCCAACGGCCACACCAAACAGGCCTTAATTTGACACTTTAGTTTTGGATTTTGCATTCACGCCACTTTAGGGTGAAGTTGACAGTGGACGGCACATTTGATCTTTTAATAAAACTTCTGTCTTTGCCTGTTTTTCGTTAAGGGATTAAGCGATTTTATTTTATTTTGGCATAATTATAGGTATTTAGTTTATTATTTGACTAATTCAAATCAAGTAATTCAAATGTTTATTATAGGCCGACTCTCTTAATCCAATTACTCTATTCGCAGCGTTATAATTTAAACATCTGACCTTATTTGAAGGATTTAATGTTTTATCCTACTTGACCAACTAGTAGTCGATATTAAATTATCTAATGTTTACGGCCGACACCAAAACTGACGTCTTACTTGAGACTAAAATTTTAGTTATTCGTTAAATTTATTTTATTTCGTATTGCAATTTTAATTATGTTTTTCATTATTTTATTCTATTTAAATGTTCGAATTGGCTTAAACCTTCTTTATTTATTTTTCGAATATTCATATTAAAATACTGGGCACAAAATTGTCCAAGAAAACTTTGTTCATTGATATTTTCAGTTTTAATGATTCATATCTTTGTGGATTTGACTTCGGTTTTAGTTTGAATATATGGTGATTTCGGTTCGGGTATCGGGTCGAGACTTCAGTTCGGTTGATTTCAGGTCGGGTCAATATCAAGTTGGTAGGAGATCAATGGTTTTAGTCGGATTTTCAGGTCGAGTTAGGTTTTTCACCTTATAAATGACTTTATATATCTTGAATATTTGTTTTTTTGGTGTGTTGTGCGATAATTCACGTCTTATCTTTATTTATTTATTTTAATATATTTTTTTATTTCGGGTTGCCTTCGGTTCGGGTAAAATCAGTTCGATCCCATTCGGTTCAGTTGAAAATTGGTTCGGACCCATTCGGTTCGGTTGAAAATCGGTTTGGGTCTATTTTCAGTTCAACTGAAATTTATTTCGGTTCGGTTTATTTCGAGTTTCGAATTAAATTCGGATTATTATATTCGGGTCTCGGTTCGGATAAATTAATTTGGTTCTCGAGTCAAATTTGTCATGTCTACGTGAATAGCACCACAAAGGCGACTGAATTATTCCATCAAATATTTAGTGATGTTACATTTCTAAAATTTCGAACTCAATACCTTAATTAGGCTGATAGAACCTATAACAATTGATCCAACCAACAATCTTCGCACACTATGCTTGACTATGGATTCTTCATTAATCAATTAGGTTTGAGAAATCAGAATTCATAAGACAGTCGAAAAGTTTGACAGAAAATCAAAACACCACAGAAATTTTATTTGCATGACGGTATGTAATTTTCATTCTCGTTAAGAATGTAAAGAATATCAGAATTCATTCACCATCTAGATTTCAGAAATTAGAATACATGTTTGCTAGGAACGTAAAGAATACTACTATAAACCATACAACTTTACTTGCATGAGAGTATGTAATTTTCATTACAAATTACAGACATTGTTATTGACCTTATGGTAAACTAGGTATATGATAACATTGTAATTTAAATGAGATTTGTAACTCGTGCAGATAATTAGAATTGGTCAAATAATCCGCTCAACTCAATTTAAATAAATTAATATATATATATATATTTAAATTACATTAATAAAAAACTATTTTAAATTAAAGTGGATAATTTGGGACATGATAGTCCTGCCCGGGTTCGATCTTGAGTTTGATTATTATTTTTTTTTGAAATCAGGGACCCGCCTGGCCTAGCCCATAGACACACCTATCAAATAAAATGTAAAACTTTATGTTTGTTTGTTTGTTTTATTTGCCCTTATATAGACTTGATTTATGCATCACATGAAAAAGCATGCATACATTGTATTTACAATATGTGCTTATGAAAACAGTATATTAACATAGTAGATAGGTAAACATATCCCCCCAGTTTTCTTTTAAGAAATTTGGTTCAAAATATTTTATATATCTTCTTTATAAACTTAAAATATGATATTTGTAGAGTTGAAATGAAAGAATAATAACAGTACAGTACAGTAGTATCATAAGATAGATTCAGGAATCAGGCCAACCTTTATAACCTTTGATTATACCAATTTGGCAATTAGAAAACAGTCCCACTGTTCTTGAAAGATCTCACAAATTATTCTGCTCTACTTGTAGCCACAAGTGTAGAATTTGTTACACATTTAAATGCTTACAAGTTGATCGAAATAACAATGCAAATTGTACTTTTCACTTTTCTGCAGACAGCTGATTTGTTGGTTAGGATTTAGGAACCAAACTCCACTACTGTCCCTATTCCTTGTTACATCATTAAAGATTCAGTTTGATCTCGAACAACCTCTCATATCGAAAGGGAAAGATCGTGGTCTTATTATTTATATTCTGGAGTGGTGTTCGATCCGTTCATGTCCTTTCCAACACAACTGGTTACTGACTAAGCTTTCATTAATGAGAACAATTGGATGGAAAGTTGCATCTTTCCCATTATATAAAAGGAAAAGGCTTAGTGGGATCAAATTTATCAGATATACTCGGTTGCATTAATCTTAAAGTATATAGGCTCAGACCCCACCTTTTGATTTAACTTTTTCATGTGTATTTAATCTTTCAATGGAACCAACTCTCATAACAACAATTGCAGCCATCTGAAAACATGTCTACTTCTTCAATGCCTGCCCAATTATCCCAACGGTTGCTAGAAAACTTTCATCGCAGAAAATTTCTGCAACATTCATCTCTTTATTTGACCGAGTCGCCGATGATTCCCCCGGCTCAAGAAAACAACCATGCCATCGTTAACAACAAGTTCGATGTGAATGTGATTTTTGTTCTCTCGGTCCTCATATGTAGCGTGATTATCTCTTTAGGGTTGTTTTGTATCGTCAAGTGTGCCATTCGGTTCTCGACTTCGGTTGCTGCAAACGCTTCAGCCAAGTTGGCAAAGGCAGGAGTTAAGAAAAATGCGTTGAAAGCCTTCCCGACAGTGAAATATGCATCCGAATTGAAACTGCCGGGCTTAGACTCGGCTTGTGTCATATGCTTGTCCGAGTTTGCTGCCGGGGAACGTCTGCGGATTTTGCCCCAGTGCCACCACGGGTTTCATATTCGATGCATCGATAAATGGCTTAGTTCGCATTCTTCGTGTCCTACGTGCAGGCACTGCTTGACTGAAACAGACCAAAAGACTGTTGTTGATTGCAGCAGGACAGAGTCATTGGAGCAGTCTGTTCCGGTGCAGGAAAGTGTATAGCAGCAAAGAAGTAGAAAATTGTGAATGTTGAAAGCATAGTTAGATGGATTAAGTAGGCAAGCTTTAGTATAACAGTAATGTTCATAGACAATGATATTCAACAATCTAAATTCTTTGGCGGTTGTAAATTCAATGCCCGTTTTTGACAATTGTTACTAGTTCGATTGTATTCAAGACCATTAAAATTCTCAAATTCATCAAATTAAAAACATCACCGACTGAGTGGATTCAAGTGATAAGCAGCTTAGTATCACTTAAACAGGTCTCAAATTGGAGGCCTTGTGTGTGCAGAAAATCCCTACTAGAAGATTTACTCACCAACATTAGATATGTGATATGGATCAATCTAAATTAATCAAGATAAAACCTTAAAAATCGAGAGGACAACTAAAAAACATTGAACTCCTCAAGTTCTGGCCATCCCAACCACATATGGATAATTTTATAGGTTGAATTTAGACAAAATTCTCTCCATCACTTCGGTACTTCTATTAAAATGTTAAAAATAACACATTTGAACTAGTTGCCTTCAAAAAAATATCAATCAAATTAAGATTTGATCGTAATTTTATCAATACTTTTTAAGGGTTTAAATTTACATTCGATGCCTAAATTAGGCACTTTCTTTTAAGTTGATACCCAAAAGAATTTTTTACTCTCAAATTGGTACTTGAACTAGGCATCTCCTCCCAAGTCGATACCTAAAAAATTTTTGCTCATAAGTTGGTAATTGAATTAGAATCCTTCTTTCAAATTGGTACCAAAACTTATACATTCTATCAATTTGGTCCTAATTTGAAACAAATTAATAAATTTATCCCTCTATATTTAAAAATTCTATCGATCTCCTTTTTTGTTATTCTTACAAATTAGTTCTTCTTCTCTCATAAATGTTACATTACTTGCTTGGTATGATAAAAGTTTAACAGTAAATTGTTGTTTTTATCATAGAATGTAATTATCCAACTGTTGCTTGGACTCGATATACTCGCATGGTTTGACAGTATCGCAAAAAAGGACTAAATTGATGTAATTTTAAATATGAAAAGTTAAATTTATTAAATTATTTTTAATTAGGATCAAATTGACAGAATACATAAGTTTTGAGACTAGAATTGTTAATAAAAATATCAAAGTAGTGAATGAAATTGAAGTTAAAGTACCAATTTGAGAGAAAAGAAAATTTAAATACAAATTTAGGAAAAAAATACCTAGTTTAGATATCAACTTTAGAGTAAAATTTTTTTAAGCATTAATTAGAAAGAAAACCTCTATTCGAATGCCAACTGTATATCTAAACTTTTTAAGTAGTTGGAGAAGCATAACGTGTTAATTAAAGCAAAGATAAGGTTCAACCATTGACGTGCCCAACTTTATCTTACCGGACTCCACTGCCAAGAAGAACACAAGTCGTTGTATTTGGACAACGCACATCACTTGGGCTCTAGTTCCTTCCCGGAAATTAATCATATTTTCATAATTTATTCAACGTGGCAATACATGTCCCAAGCTTTCGGTTCCACCTCTATTTTCATCTTCTCTTTAACAAAAACTCTTTCCACTTCGGTTGCTAATTGCTATATATGGAGAAGCAATCTTCACGCACTAAGCTTGATTTTATTTATTTATTTATTTATTGATGAACAACTAAAGATGACTGCGGAGGTATTTTGCGATTTACCTCTTCTAATTTGAATCGGATAATTGCGATGGCTGATGATTGGAGTAAGAAAGTTAGACCGAAGGAATATGATTTTGTGTATGAGAAAAATCTTGCGAGGGAGAAAGTCTCTTTTGTTGGTTCATTCTTGGGTTTTTGAAGAGGATTGTTGAAAGTTTTTAATGATAAGTTCAAGATTAGGTTTGATGGATTAATTCTTATTGACATACTAATCCAGTATGTGTGTTTGTATCTTAGAATAAAAGTAATGATTTATGAGATATGTATGGAATTTGTTTTCCACAATTGAACTCACCACGGGATAAGGTCATGTAAATTCAAACCATAAATTCTGGGGAGTAAGGCAGCCTTGAAAAACCAAATTTTCGTTTGCTATAATTCCAAACTTATAACTTTTTTGATCGAAATTTAAGATTTTAGATAACGAAACCATACGTGTATTTGTAATGTAAGGTTGAATGGAAGAGCAATTTGACACGTGTTCCATTGTTTGTCCATCAATTTTGGAAAGGTCGATATTGTATTAGCAGCCCATGTCTATTTCAGGGCCATTAATAGCTTTTGGTCTTTTTTGGTTCTGTTTCGTTTATTTTTCTTTGGATTTATTTCAAGAAATAAAACACCATCCATTCAAATTCACAATATTTTTGTGACCACAAGTCACATTTCCTGTTGTTTAGAATTATATATAGATATTTATTTATTTATACAAATAACAATGAATTTGAATTTAAAACAGTCACGAGTAATTAGATTTTAATGAAATTGTGTGTAAAAGATTTGTATTATTGATAATCCATAATATTTATAATTAGAGTATATATAGGATTACAATTAAATATACAACGATAAGGAAAATCAAATATTAAATACAAGATGAGATTTAGATAAAGAAAGATAAGATAATATTTGAATGAGATTGATTAATATTTATCTTATCTTGTCTTTATCCTTGATACGCCCCTGCAAGATAGAGGATCCATCGGAGACACCAATCTTGGACCGAAAATAGATGAAGAGATTTCGACCAAGCAGTTTGGTGAGAGTGTCCGCAATTTGAGCTTTGGAGGAAATATGTTGGACAAGTAGTGAACCGCAACAACTAAGTCACGAACAAAGAAGTAATCAAGTGCAAGATGCTTCATACAATAATGAAAGACTGAATTTTTGCAAACATATGTGACATTGAGGTTGTGGCAAAAAAAAGATGGTGGTTTTTGTAATGCCACGCCAATTTCTTGAAGTAGATGTTGAACCCAAAGTATTTCAGCAGTTGCATTTGCCACAACATGATATTCAACTTATATGGAGGAACGAGAAACTGTTTTCCGACAAGCTGACTTCCAAAAAATAAGATTAGATCCAAGGTAAATAGCATATCTAGTAGCGGATCTGTCATCCGTAAAGGATCCACCCCAGTCCGCATCGACAAAGGCAGTGAGATAAAGTGAAGATGTCGAACGAAAAAGAATGCCATGGCATAATGTTCCTTTTAGATAACGTAGGATGCGCTTAGCTGCTGTTCAATGTGCAAGTGAAAGACCATGTATGTATTGGGACAGACGATTCACGACAAAAGCAATATCCGGACGAGTAAGTGTGATATACTGAAGGAGACCAAGTAACCATTGATAACTAGAGATATAAAGTGCATTGGATGGCTCTGGCAGAGATAGTTTGTCGGAAGAGAACATAGGTGTGGAAATTGCCTTGGTATTTTTCATTTGAAACTGAGTCAAGATGTTAGAGATGTATAGCGCCTGAGATAGAAACAACCCAGTTGGAGTACAAATAGCCTCAATGCCAAGAAAATGACTGAACAAGCCTATATCCTTCAGAGCAAACTTCGTAGATAATAAGTTGGTGAAGTGAGCAATGAAGTCAGTGTTATTACCAGTAAGCATATCATTCACGTAGACTAGAAAATATAAAAGAACTCCCTTTGCATTATAGATGAAAAGAGAGGCATCAACCTTTGATTTCGTAAAACCAAAATGAATAAAAAATTGAGAGAGTTCAATAAACCATGCCCTCGAAGCCTGCTTGACTCCATACAAGGCTTTACACAACCGACAAATATGAGATGGTTTTGTAGAGTCAACATACCCTGGAGGTTGTTCTAGATAGACTTTCTTATGTAAGGTGCCATTTAAAAAGACATTATTAATGTCAAGCTGCTTGATGGGTCATGCATGATGTAGTGCAAGAGTGAAAATAATACACACCGTAACAGGTTTTATCACAGGACTAGAAGTCTTAAAATAGTCACGACCAGCTTCTTGGGAATACCTTTTTGCTACCAATCGGGCTTTGTATCGATCAATGGAGCCATCAGCACGTCGTTTTACACAGAATACTCATTTGCACCTCACAACAGATTGTATAGTCCGTGGAACAAGATCCCATGTATGGTTACGTAGCAAAGCATTAAACTCATCTTCCATGGCTTGTCTCTTTAATAGATCTTTGAGAGCTTGAGCAACAGTCTTCGGCTCTAATGTGGAAGGCAAATGATGACATGTAGTAGCATTAACAAATGAAGGACCAAATTACCTCAAATTTGGCTAGCGAACTCATTGTTGCGGAGAATCATGCTATGGCAAGTTAGGGGAGACATCTTGTTGTGCCAAGTTAAGGGAGATATCTTGGTGTGGCAATGAGATCATCAGGTTTTCGTGGTAAATTAGCCAAGAGAGCTGGTGTGAAAATGGGATCATCAAGTTTTCGTGGCATATTAAGCACATAAGTTGGTGTAACTATAGAAGCATCAGGTTGTCGTGACATAGTAGGCAAGAGAGGTATGTGAGGTGATGTCGATGCAGCAGGAAACAATACTGGAAGAGAATGCCGCGGCACAAAAAGGACACCTCGTGTAGCAAAAGGAAAGATGTGAGAAACAAACCAAACATGGCAAGAGATATAAATTCTTTTAGTGTTCGGCTCCAGGCATTTATAAGCAAACTACGTCACAAAGAATCCAAGGAAAACACATTTAGCGGACCGTGACTCAAGTTTATGCTTCGTGTATGGTCGCAGCCAAGGAAAGAACAAGTATCTGAATGGTTGAAGCTTGTCATAGTTCCATGCTTATTGATAAAGTAGAAGGTAAGACGACATATTATCCAATATCGGTGTTGGCATCCGATTAATGAGATAAACAACTGACTGAAAGGTATGAGGCTAGTACTTTGTTGGGAGGGATGCAAAGTGAAGTAGAGAGAGTTTATTCTTTACTATGTGACGATGTCTCTGTTCAGTAGTCTCATTGTGTTCCGGAGTATGAGACAGTGGAGTGAAGTGGGAAATACCTTCCAAATTCAAAATGGGCAAGAGCTTAATAAACTCACCTCAATTATCAGAGAATAGAGACACAATGGTCTGATGAAAAAAGCATTTAACAAGACTTTTAAACTGAGAAAATATTACCACAACATCATATTTCTTCTTCATCGGGTATAACCAGATATATTTGGTAAAGTGGCCAACAAACACCACATTATATGAATATCCATCATAAGACATATGTTTAGTGCTCCAAAAATCAGAATAAAGTAATTCAAGATGACGAGAGCTTGACATGGTTTTTTGACCAAATGGCAAATTTTGACTCTTATTAATAAGACAGAAAGAAAAATGAAATTTTGTCAAACTAGTTGAGTAATAAAATATATTACAAGTGAGTAATATAGAGGCTAAGACTTTATCGGATGGATGACCAAACTTGTGATGCAACTGATGCACGGACAAGTAATTGACATAGTTGACTTGAGTATAAAAGGATCGTGGAGCATAGTAGACACTAGGGTGTCAAAAATACCCAACCCGGTTGACCCGACCTGACGACCCGAACCTTAAAAAGTTGGGTAATTCTTTTAAAGAATTACTCGACCTGAGATTTTTTTTCGGGTAGTTAGGTTAGGTTAGGTCTAGGCCAATTTTTTGGTAACCGGGTATTTGACCCGATACTTTTAATTTATTTATTTTTTTAGTTTTAAATTATATTTTTATTTTAGGTTTATTAATATTTTTACCTAAAATAAATTTAAATATCTAAATTATTTCTATGTTTGTATTACATACTTTTATGTTTTAAAATTTTTAATTATATATTTTTTGATTAAGTAGAGAAGTATTATATTACCATACCAGGATTCAAAAGCAAAAACAATATTAATATTTTTAATGTCTTTCTGGTTATAAACTTTAATATATAAATATATCCAAATATTTTATTTTAAAACTAATTTTAAATCACTAATTTTTTTGTGTTTGGATTATGTATTATGAATTTTTAAATTTTATGTGTTTCCTATGTAATTTTTTAAAACTTTTAAATTTTTTAAAAAATAAATAAAAATGCGAACAAGGTGCCCGTTACCCAATTTTTCAAGTACCGAGGTTTTACTCGTACCCGAATAACGAGTACTCGGCTAAAGCGGGCCGGGACACGGGCCGACATATGTAGTACCCGGGAGAATTGGGTACCCGAGAATAAAAACTCCTAGTAGACACCACCAATTTTATTGCCTCGAAAAAGAGGAGTTCCCGTGGGCCGGTCCTTAACAAGAAAATAAGAGTCAAAGAATTCAACAGACACATGATTAGTCTAACATAATTTAGAAACTGACATCAAATTTGTATGTAACTGAGGAACACATAAGACATTTGTGAGAGAAAGAGGCTTGGTAGCCACAGGAATAGTGCATCAACCAATATAAGATATAGGTAGAGAGTTACCATTACCAGATGAATTGTATTAGGGCCATCATAAGAGGAGAAATCCTAAACATACGCAATGGTCATTGTGATGTGATGTGAAGCGCCACTGTCAAACATCCAAGGAATATGATCTGATGATGAAAGATCAGTAGCAGCGTTGACAACCGGTGAATCAGACGGCGACTGTTGATAAAAGTTGTTGTTGTGAAGAAATCGAACAAGCTTACGACAATCACGAACAATATGTATTGGCAAATTACAGAACTTGCACACAACATCTTGTCGTCTAGAATGACTAGATTGAGGAATAGTACTACAACCGCCACCAGAAACTAAATAACCAGAGTTGCCACCTTCCCTCAAGAGCGGTTGGTGGAATAACCATGATTTAAATTAGCCCGCTACGCAGAAAATGCCGTGGCAAGAGGTGTTATTTGTTCAGATTCTTGAAGAAGTCTCCCATGATCAGTTAAGATCTCAAACAACTCAAGCATGGTTGTCAATGTGTTACGCACACGAAGAACATCAATTATTGGATGATAATCATCACCTAATTGATTGAAAATATAAATCAAGAGATCTGTATCGGAGACAGGACAGTTTGTCAAGGCAAGATCAGAGGCAATATCCTGCATGTCTTTCATGTAGTCAGAGATGGACCTGAAACCACAAAAATTGCGAGCCAAGTTGGACTTGATAGCAAAAATGCGAGCAGGTGATGCTTGGCAACAACTTGCGACTAGAGTATCCCATGCAATTTTAGCAGTGACAGCGGATGAAATAAGTGGTTGAACTTGATCATCACAACTGCCAAGAAGAGCACTGATAAGAATTTAATCATGATGATACCATTGCAGATATTCAGGATTAGTAATTGTTGTTGCGACATCGGTAAACTGACATGGGGAATGTTGCAAACCATCAATATAGCCGAGTAGCCCAAAATCAATGAGAGTAGCCTCCACTTGGCGACGCCAAAAAGGAAAATTGAAAGACGTAAGTTTGATTGAGAAGTTAGTTGGTGCATTAAGATGCACAAGATCATTGGAAATAGAAGACAGAGCAATGAAAAAGATCTGGTTTGAAGAACATAAGAGAAAAAAAATTGAGTACAAAAATTCTGCTTGACTCTGATTACCATATAAAGAATTTGTATTATTGATAATCCATAATATTTACATTTGGAGTATATATAGGATTACAATTAAATATACAATGATAAGAGAAATCAAATGTTAAATACAGAATAAGATTTAGATAAAGATAAAATAAGATAAAATTTGAATAATATTGACTAAATTTTATCTTATCTTATCTTTATTCTTGATAGTGTGTGGGTGCGATATGCTCGGATAATTATCATAATTTGTGGTTTCTTCTAAATTGTGTGCCATTGGAGGTCTTTGATAGCGCTTTTCCATTAAAAAATATGTTTTAATCATAAAATACTCGTATAGTATGATTGATAAAATCTAATATTTATAATTATATCTTTTTAAAAATGAATTTTTGGGAGCATTTAATAAAATTAACTGGGTGATGATCTCCCACCAAACTGACTTTAATGATACTCCAACAAGGCGACTTCTTATTCTTAATAGCTAAGCTACGCAAAGTTTACTCACCTCAGGCTTGTAAGTCAAATAAATATACCATGGTTGAAGAACATATATAATTATTACTTCTTTGCTTTCAATTTACTTTTTCACATGCTCTATGCTCACAACGTTGGCCCTGTTACGTTAACATATAAATAGTTTGAACTTAATTGAATGGTTTCAGTAAAAAAGAATATGATATTTATTTTTAGAAGATTTGAATTTGAACTTAGCAGTCACGTCAGTCTTTCTGTTATATTTTAACAGTTGATGGCTTAATTAGAACCACTTAAATAGTTACGCGGTAAAATTGTAAAAATTAAAAGTATAATAATCAAATGGACACTAACCCCATAATTAAGTGGCCATCTGTGTAATTTACCCAAAATAATTCCCTCTGACTCTAGTTTTATTACTGTTCATAGAGTCGAGTTACCCTTCCAGTTTGATTTAGGTTGAGTTTAAATAAGGTAAAAATTAAACAAAATTACTCAATAAGGATGATGCGCAGTCTTTATATTTTAGTGATTAGAATTTAGAGATTTAGTTTAGTGTTTAGGGGTTTAGTTTAGATAATTAAAATTTAAGGTTTATGATTAAGTATTTAAATTTAAAATTTTAAAAATTACTCAAAGTCTCAAAGATTAATCTCATTCGACTCAAGTCAAAATTTATTAATTAATTTTTTATTCAAATTTAATTATAAAATATAAATATTATATTAATATCTTTTATTTCTTTTAATATTAAATGAACAATAAACTTAACATTTATAGTTGAAAAGTCAAATTACTGTTTAAGCTTTATAGTTGGGAAAAAAAGTACTCTGAGATAAAATAATAAGAGAAAAAGTTTGATATACAGTTCGTGTAAATTAAAATTTATACGTGCTTTTTAAATTTAGGGGTTAGGGGTTTAGTTTAGGGGTTTAGGTTGTAGGGTTTAGAATTTAAGGTTTAGGGTTAGAGTTTAGGGTTTAGGGTTTTAGATTTTAGATTTAATAAGTCACATCACTCTCTTTTAACGGTTGTTAACAAGTCAGTGGCCAAACTGACACAAAACTAAAAGTTTAATGGTAACATTAAAGCAATTGAAAGTATGATTACCAAATTGAATAATTGATCAAAGTTTAATGACTATTTGTAAACTTTACCCTTAAATTAAAATGAATGTGAGAATTATTATAGTAATGAAAGTTTAATTATTTTTTAATTAAAAATAAAAAATTTGAAAAATAATATAAAAATTATTTTTAAGATTTTATTTTAAAAGATGATAATAACACTTTCGTTTCTTAAAATTTTTAAATTTATTAAAATAATTAATAGTATATTGCAGTACATATAAATAGTGGTACATTATGTACATGGCATTTACGATGACATATTAAATCTAAAATCTAAAACCCTAAACCCTAAACTCTAACCCCTAAACCTTAAATTCTAAACCCTACAACCTAAACCCCTAAACTAAACCCCTAACCCCTAAATTTAAAAAGCACGTGTAAACTTTCATTTACACAGACTGTGTATCAAACTTTTTCTCTTTTTCTTAAGCAGTAAGTTAACATTCAACTAATGTTATGCTAATGAATCCAACGAATAGTCCATTAAAAATAATATTAAATAATTTTATCAGTAAGATGTGTGTTCTAATTACATTAAGATTATTAAAAAAATAGAATTTTGCTATACACTGCCTTAAGGGCTGCATATAAGAACTACTAGATTTTTATCATTAATCTTAATTTTACTTTTTTAATAGAATCTAGTAGAATATAATTAATTATATTCCTAAAAAATTAAACATCATTAAATTAGGATATTTAATGTAATTAATAATCATGTAAAAGAGTTTATGGTCTTAGAGTTTACGAGTTTAGGTTAGGGTTTTATGATTTATTGTTTAGGCTTTTTAGGATTTATGTTTTAGGATTTAAGGTTTAAAGTTTTTAGGGTTTAGGGTTTAGAGTTTTATAGTTTATAATTTATGATTTATAGTTTAGGGTTTAGAATTTAGTTGTTATATTTTAGGGTTTAAAACTTTTAGACTTTTAGGGATTAGAGTTTATTATATTAAACACCTCAAATTAATGATGTTTAATTTTTAGGAATATAATTAATTTTATTCTAATAAATTATATTAAACGATAAAAATAAGAATTAATAATAAGAATTTAGTAATTTTTATATGCAGCTTTTAGAGATGTGTATAGCAAAAATCCAAAATTAAATGTTGATTTTAAAGTAAGTTTCTTTTAAATATAAAAAAGGTTTTGCTTTTAATTTATACTAGTATTTTTTTAAAAATAATTTATAATAAAAATACCAACACAATGTATACAAACAGCTAAACTTTTTTTTTTGAACCGGACAACTAAATTTATTTTTTATATTTCGTGTAATATTAAAATATAAATTTATTTAACCAGCGAAAGTTAGTCTAAGTGGTAAGCAGCTTGATATCACTTAAGCAGGTCTCGGGTTCGAGGTGTTGTGTATACAGAAAATTCCCGTTGGGAGACTCACCTATCCAAAGCCAAGTGTGCGACGTGAATTGGTCTGAATTAGTCAGGACAAAGCCCTGAAAACCAGAGGGCAAGAAAAAAATATAAATTTATTATAGTGTCAATAAATTATTTAATATCAAATTTTATTAAAAAAACTAAAATTAAATATTTTTATCAAGAATAAAAATAAATTCAATCCCTTCGGTTGGAACATTCCCTAATCCCTATTGTCTAAGTATTTTTTTTTTTCATATATAAATACCCGTCTTTTCTCTCCACTCAGTCTCCATTTCCGTCTCCAACAGCATCGCCACCCGAGAGAAAGAGAGAAAACAAGCGTCGTCGTTTTCTCCGTCTCCGTCTTCATCTATTACTTCTCCTTCCTTCTGTTCACATTCAGGTAAATCTTTTAGTTTGCTTCTATTTCACTTTAAAACCATTCGATCTGTTGGTTTTGATGTTTTACCGATGATGGAACTGAGATCTAAAGTGCTTTTAGTTTCAGAGTGTTTGATATAGCTGGATCTGCTTTTTTTTCCTATCTGGATCTTTACTTGGTTTGCTTTGCTTCATTACATTTGCGATTTCTTTGTAGATCTTTATGAGAAGATTCTTTGTAGATCACTTATTTGGAGGCTCTAGTTTTTATTTTACTTTTTATCTTTGGATAATTGATTTAGTTTATTGTTAACTGTCCATGAATGCTGTCTACGTTTTGAATTGTGAAATTGGTTGGCTAACAAACTTAATCTTTTTTTAAAGGTTTGCAAATCGGTAAGTTCCTACCAGTTCAATTTTTATATATAAAAAACTGAATAAATCGATCACTTCTTTAAAATTGACCGACTTGATGGACTGACCATATATACCTTAACCGAGATAATCCTTCTTTCGGTTTGGTCAAATTTTCTCTTTGTTATCTATAGCTAAATATTCCATCGGATGGGATTGCTTGGTCTGGGTTGCTGTTGATTTTGGAGGGGAGGGGAGGGGAGGAGGGAGGGCGAGTATACTCAAAACTGATATTGATAGACACGTGTCACATCACGGTGGCTTATTTTTTTGGTTGGGTTTTTAATTAATTGTAAATTTATAATTTTGGGTTGGGCTTATAAATTTGTAGATTGTAAATGGATTTAAAACTAAAATGAGTTGGGTTGTGTATGGGTATTAAGTTTAAGATTGGATATAAATGGGAATGAGTTGGGCTTGGTATGAGTTGGTTTAGGTAGGTAAGTCGGATTATTCGGTTTAAAATTAAAATCGACAACTGACTGATTAAATCTATTTAAACAGAACTTTCGAGCCAACAAAATATAAAATCAACTAAACATAACTAATATGGTCAAATTGGTCTTGTTTAGTTTATTTGGTTAACTGACCTTTTGCACAACTGTATTTTCTTTAGCTAGCCGGGATACTGAATAGTTTTGTTTTATATACTTGAAGAAAGGAATGATTGCTTAAATTTCTCTTCTTTCATTTAAAAAATATGTAAAACTAGAATTGGATCTGTATTTGACATAGATTTCCCTTTTTTTTCTTAATTATTTGAGGTGGCATAGATTCCCGGTATAGAGTTATTTTCTAAAACTCACTATCTCAAATCTTGTTTGTAGAATTTTAAAGGATGACTGATACCGAGGATATTCAACCCCTTGTCTGTGACAATGGAACTGGAATGGTGAAGGTTAGTTGATTTGTAAACCTGAGTTATTCTCTCCATTACTGTTTATTTCTTTAATGAAGAGCTTTACTTTGTCTTGGTTGAGCTGATTTTTGTTTATCATTCAGGCTGGTTTTGCTGGTGATGATGCTCCCAGGGCAGTTTTTCCCAGCATTGTCGGTCGACCACGACACACTGGCGTCATGGTTGGGATGGGTCAGAAGGATGCCTATGTAGGAGATGAGGCACAATCTAAAAGAGGTATCCTTACTTTGAAATATCCCATTGAGCATGGTATTGTCAGCAACTGGGATGATATGGAAAAGATCTGGCATCATACATTCTACAATGAGCTCCGTGTTGCTCCAGAGGAGCACCCTGTTCTTCTCACCGAGGCACCTCTGAACCCCAAGGCCAACAGAGAGAAAATGACCCAGATCATGTTTGAGACCTTCAATGTACCTGCCATGTATGTTGCCATCCAGGCAGTTCTCTCTTTGTATGCCAGTGGTCGTACAACAGGTTCGTTAAATCCCTGTAGATGTTCCATAGTTCTATAGATTGTTTATAATCAACCCACCACTGAATTATCTCCCTATTGGAACGAACAGGTATTGTGCTGGATTCTGGTGATGGTGTCTCTCACACTGTGCCAATTTATGAAGGATATGCCCTTCCACATGCCATTCTCCGTCTAGACCTTGCTGGTCGTGATCTTACTGATGCTTTGATGAAGATTCTTACTGAGAGAGGTTACATGTTCACCACCACTGCTGAACGGGAAATTGTCCGTGACATGAAAGAGAAGCTCGCATATGTTGCTCTGGACTACGAGCAAGAATTGGAGACTGCTAAGAGCAGCTCTTCTGTAGAGAAGAACTATGAGTTACCTGATGGACAAGTCATTACTATTGGGGCTGAGAGATTCCGTTGTCCTGAAGTCCTGTTCCAGCCATCTTTCATTGGAATGGAAGCTGCTGGAATCCATGAAACTACGTACAACTCAATCATGAAGTGCGATGTGGATATCAGGAAGGATCTGTACGGCAACATTGTGCTCAGTGGTGGCTCAACGATGTTCCCTGGCATTGCAGACCGTATGAGCAAGGAAATCACTGCACTCGCTCCAAGCAGCATGAAGATCAAGGTCGTTGCACCACCAGAGAGAAAGTACAGTGTCTGGATTGGAGGATCTATCTTGGCATCGCTTAGCACCTTCCAGCAGGTGAAACATATTTTTGCATATAAATGGCTTCTGTTTTACTTCTCTGTGTGTTGGGTGCCTTAGACTGACATATCTTGGATCATTTGTTGCATCAGATGTGGATTTCCAAGGGTGAGTATGATGAGTCTGGTCCATCCATTGTCCACAGGAAGTGTTTCTAAGAAACTTTGTGATTGCTTTCATGGTCAGTTACATTTTCTGTTTGGTTGGCTTTTTCGTGTCCTTTGTCAAGTCTGGTTCGTGTGGGGAAGCATTGAAGGCAGGGATAATTCGACGTTGTTCTCCGGTATTACTGTATCCGATGTCACTGCAGCTGAGATGGCAGCCCTTCAGATACGTTGGTGGGCAGACAATTGGTTTCGGGTCCTTGCTTTCCGTGCATCTTTCAAACACGTTGCTTAATAGGGCGTTTGTATCTGGAGAGTGATTGTGATGGTCCTTATATTCTGTTTACTTTCATATTAAAAAGCATTTGTTTTTTTACCACAGAACATTAATGTTAATAGCTGGTTTTTAAATCTTTTGGTGGTGAATGCATTTTATCTGAATTCATTTGTGGGCTGTTTATGTCCATTCCATTAAACATAAAATAAGATCTGCAGGGCACTACAAAAAGAAAAAAGAAGCAAAGGCAAGAGAAGGATGAGATGGGCGATGAAGCGTTTAGAATCTGGTGTTGAAGAGGAAACAAAATTATGAGATTGCATGAATGTAAGAGTTCTTTGGATTGTACAACAATCCAGCAAAAAACAAAGTAGGGATGTTTTCGCATTTAGTTAAAGAATTTTTATCTTCATTCTTGTCTTATTACCCGTTATGAATATAAAATTCAAAATCATTCTCATCTCGCAACTCTCAAGAGTAAAATCATCCTCGTTCCACACTCATATGAGTCTTCAGTCCCACCTAATGCCCGTTATACCCATCTCGTGATGTACTCCATATAATATATTTATAAGTAATTGTTAAATATAAAATATATCTCTAAACTCTCATCATATATGTGCCATTGTTTCAATTGTCGCTATTTTAAATGTAATAATTAATCGTTGTGATCCTTTAAATAGATGAAAATTGAGAGATTGTGATAAAAAAAAAGTTAACGATGAAAGTGAGTTGACTATTATTAAAACTATTTTTTTTACTATTATTAAAACTAATTTTTTAAATATGCTTATTATATATATTGGTGAATGAGGATGGGGTAGGGCAAGTGGGGTGGATACAAGGTCATGTTCACGCATGTTCCACCACTCACGGTGGGTCTAATTTTTATCCATATTCTTATTTCACCACTGAAAAAATTTATACTCATCTATGTCCGATTGAGATGCGAAGTGAGACGAATCCCATGAAACTTGCCCCCTGACATCCCTATTCTTAAGAATGGTGGAAATGAAAAATGTGAGAAAATTATATTATAGACCTTTTTATTATATTATGCATAGTTCCAACCAATGAAAATCATTTGTTTCATTTTTTTTCATGTCATTTTTTACCAAGTAAATATTCACTCATATTTTTTCACATTATTTTTTAAAAATATTTTTTTGAGTTTTTGCATTAAACTCGTTTTAAATTAATCCTTAAACTTTAAAATATTCTATATAAATCCTCAAACTATGACTCATTTCAAATTGATCCTTAAACTTTAAAACATTCTACATCAATCTTTAAACAACCAATGTCATTCCATTTCGAATCTCCTGTCAATGTATCTTTAATTTTACTGGTTAAAAAATTAATCTACTCTTTGAAAGTCTTGGTGATCGCAATGCAGATGTTGCTACATTAGCTAAGGAGAATCTTAAAAAATTTGAGTCTGAAACTATAACGGTATAAAGCAATATATATATACTTTAAAGTTCACATAGCGCCTATCAATTTTAGGGTTTAAGAGTTCTATTTAGGGTTAGAGGTTTAGATTATAGGATTTAAGCATAAAATTGATATTGTTGTGTATCAAAATATTAATCTTATAAATAATTATAAAATATACATTATTAAAGAAATGTATTTATAATAAAAATATTTCAACCCAATCAAAGTTGATATAAAATCTAGTAAAAATTATAAAAGAATTATAATTGAAACATAATTTAAAACACACACCATTAATTTACCGATTTCATGAGAATTAGGAAATATTAATAAGAATCCTAACGATGATCAACTACTATTTAATATACAATGTTTTTTTTTCTTTTAACCATTTAAATAGATCAAAATAACATACTATTTATCTAGAATGAAGAATTAAAGTCGCATCATACTCTTTTGAACTTAAATTTAGATCAAAATAAATTGTTTATCTAGAATGAGGAATTAAAGTCCTATTCATACTTTGGCAGTTAAACAAAACTATATATATGTGAGCAATATTAAATAATATACCTAGCCACCATCTGCTTCATCAGTTATCGTTTTTCTTCTTTTCTTTTCTGTTTATATTTCGTATTGAAGTGTTTACTGAATATACAAGTGGATGGGGATGATTAAAGATATGCTTCATGCATATAAAACTCTCTGCTGCTTTTTCTTCTCCAAGGTCATGCCATGGCTGCAATCATCCAAGAGCAAAGTGATGGTTGATGCACCTTGGGACAAGCTTCCGGTTGATATATCGGGTTTCATTTTTGAGCGTTTGGATTTAGAAGATCGCATCCGATTCAACCTTGTGTGCAAGCAATGGAGAAAGCATACAAAGCAAATTCCGCAGCCATTATGGTTGATGCTCCCTTACGAACCAAATAACAAATATTTGAGCTTCTTTGACATGTATGATGGCAAAGTTGGTAAGTTGAATCTCCCTAAATCTGTACGAGGAGGTTGGTTTTTTGGGTGCTCTAAAGGTTGGCTTTTCCTGGCCTTGCGCACAACTCTTGGTAACATGCGAATTTTGCTGTTTGATCCAATCTCAAGAGCTCAAATTCCACTTCCTCCGTTGTCGATGATATCAAGTTTTGAAGATTGGTTCGATGCCAGTCGCTGTAAATGAAACCCAGGTGTTTGCACAATAGGTTCAGTTGAACCATCTTCCTCGCAGTGCATAACTGCGGTAACATTCTATGACTGGGAGAACAATACAACTTTAGCACTGTGTAGGCCAGGGGACGAGAGGTGGACCATAGTTAAAGGACTATTAGCTGAGGGATATTCTTATGGGAGTATTATCTTCTTTGATGGAGAATTATATGCCAGCGTTTTAGGGTGTAGATCCAGTAAATAATAATAATTATCAAGCTCCTTTTCAAACTTATAACATAAAGATAGGAAGCCAGCGTGTAAAGCTAAAACTGATCTATTCTACACCTCCACCCCTTTTTTATTTTATGATGAAGATCTCGATGGGATGCTTTTGTATCACAAGGACTGCACCCGATGGCCATGTTTGGTGGAATCAAACAATCAACTACTAATGGTCACTCAAATATGGGATACCATAACAACACAGAAAGAAGAGGAAGAGGATGCTGAAATTCTGTTAATCTATTTTCAAGCTGCTAAGTTCCAAATTTTCAATATCCAAACAACTGAAGATGCAGTCAGTATAACAAATTTAACTGATCTGGGTAACCAATCTTTGTTCTTGGGAATCGGAGATTGTCTTGCACTAGAAAATCCCAATAAATTTAGTAAGAATTGCATTTATTTTTTACAACTGTATAATTATCGTACCCACCTAAAATATCCCTTAGTTTGTCGTGAAGCAGGTGTTTATCACCTTTATGATGGAAGAATTAGATGTTTCCCTTAGTCCATTCGCCTCTCTATAGATATGAGAAAAACAAACACAATACAAATCTGCACCAATCGACACAAAACTATTCCACAACCGCCAAGAAGGACGATTTTTTTTCTGTAAAACTCAACTAATTGCCACACATGAATCCAATTCGATGATTAAACTCCCCACATTACGGCCTAGTGAACACAACACTAACGTCAAAGCACATTCCAAAGTTCGAAGCTCAGATTCATTCGAATCTACAATGCCAATAGGGCCGGAGAAGACACCCAAAATAGTCTCTTTAGTATCACGCAACACCCCCCAATCCCAGCTGATCCCAGCTTCCCTCACGCAGCCCCGTCTCCATTAAACTTCAACGCTGACCCTGGCAGAGGCGACCAAACTACTCCCAGCCGCGGACCCGATGGGCAAGAGGGCACAAACACAAACGTGCACAGCTTCACCATCAAGCCTCCTACAAATCTGTCGCAGCAATCAAAGTTTGCACCCAGTAAAACGATCAAAGTTGAACTAGAAAAAATACTTCTTGAATCGGAATCCTCCTATCATTAAACAACGCATCATTCCTAGCAAACCAAAATAATTTGTTTTAAAAACGTATCATACTCGAATTTTTTGATTTGGATAACCGAATTTTCAGATTAATTTTTGATTCGATTTTTGTTTGTCGAATTTTTTTGCACGTTGCTACCCATTACGTATAATGAAAGTGCAACAACAAAATCCACTTATCTACAATAGGTGTAAAGTTTTAAGTTATGCTCTGCGGTTTGTTTTTTTAAATGGTTTCATGTTCTTCAAGTTCATGTTGTAGCGATGTCCCTCTCGCTAAAAAAAATATAGTTTTTTTTATTTTGTTTTACTTTATTTTGAAAATATTGTCTTCCGCGGGATTTTAGAAAAAACCGTATTTTATTTAAAATGGAGTCGCCACCGGCCACTCAAGGTGGACCGGACACCGTAAAAACCAGAGATTTTGAAATGTTGGTTCGGGAGTCAGTTACGGACAGGGAAGGATTAGCACCCCCACACCGCCCAAAATTGGTACTTTAATAATTACCGCTTTATTAATATTAGACTTTCTGGATTAAAGTGATGATTAAATTAAAATTTGGTCATAAGTGCGAGTAGATTTTAAAGGCCCGTTATCCGAGAATAAACGCCCAAGCACTATCACTACGCCTGATATTGGCCCCGTTTACGCTCGGATAAAAGGGCACCGCATTGACAAAATATATATCTGTTATGCAAACTTAAAATGACAAACATAAATAAATACAATACGATACACATATAAATAAACACTAACAAAATAAAAAAAACTAATCTAACATAAATACATAAATAATATTAAATGAAATGCATGAACGAAAATAACATGACATGTTACAATAATAAGACAAAATATAAATATAAACATGCAAAAAGACATGCTTCCAAAACTAAACTAATTAATTCTAACATGCTCAAACACATAAGAAAAAAAAACAAATGCATGATATACATATAACACTATCACGACATTAAACACAAATAAAAAACATAAACACGATATATCACAATAACAAAGCATAAAAGAACATGTGAAAAAAGAGAAAAAACATGCTTCAAGAAATAATTAACCACATATACACACGTAATAAAACCTAAACAAAAACCACAATGCAACATATCCAAAACATACATACATAACTATTAATCTAACTTATTCACAAATATTAATTAACGTAATAACATAACAATATGTACGAACAACAATATATACATGAAATCTTATATATATATCTGATATAAAAATATAGAAAATATAAAAAAATTATAAATAAAATATGGGCTGTAGAAAAAAAATTATATATACATAATATAAAACATGTTTCACATACCAAAAAACATATACGTAATAAATACATATTAGAATACTATACGTATATATACATAATAATAAAAATATAATCTTAATATATATAACATATAGAAAATAGATTATTTTGTATAAATATAATAATAATAATAAAACTAATATAACAAGGAATCTAAAACAACACATACTAAAATATATAACATATACGTATACAGAAAATATGGCAAAAAACAATAAATATAAATATAGTATTATATAAACATATACTAAAAAGAAACATAGTATATACTCTCATATATTACTTAACATATATCGGTAATACACAACCTAATACACATATATATAACGTAATGTACATAGATGCATACTAAAAACATATATACATACGTACATATACACAAATAAAAGCCATAAACAACTACACATCATGATAAAAGTAAACACACATATTTACATATGAGAAAATTAAAAAACAAATATTAAACAACCATCAAGAATTAATCTAAACATCATAACAACATATAGAAAGATATGAACATAAAAACATATAAAAACGTAATAACTAAAAATAAATAAGAGATTACTAATAAAACATCATTAGATTAAAAAGGAATTACACCATAAACATACATAAAAAGGATACCCAAAATAAAATGAGGGGTGAATGCCGGCTCTTCCCCTATTTTTCTTTAATAGCCGAGAGCTTCATTATTTTTTTCCTTCTGCCGTCCACCCCCTTGTTTCAATTTGTGTTCTCAATTTGTAGTGTGCTCCTGAATGGATTAGGGGAAAGGGAAATAAGGTGATGGTGGGTTGAGTGTAGTGTGGAGAAACACTTGCAAAGCATGGGGCAAGGCATGGGAGGCATGCCCCCCATTTTTTTGCTATTTTAATTATTATTTTTTTGAATTTGGTTCAAATAGGGTAAATGACTCGAATATAATTTGGGGCCCGGACAAAAAATAGGTATTACAGCTGCCCCTCTTTTCTCATTATTGTGTAACAGGAATAGAGCAAAGACAAAAGAATAACCATTTTTGTTCGGTCTGGCTGAACTTCTCTCATTTTGATGTGTGTCTTCTTTATTCGGTAGATATTCTTTCTCTTCGACGCATGTCTTTTTTCTTGTCTTGGTTGATCCACCTTGTCACTCTTGGGGAAGCAAAACCTTCAAAATGGGGGGTTGTTTGTCGGGGAAGCAATATGAGTACGACTTACTATGTTATTTGATGATAAACTAATACCTAAAGAAAATTTGACCCAACTGCAACACCGACGAAGAGGCAGGGTCTACAAAATTTGATCCAGCTGCAACACTGAAGAAGAGGCAGGATCGGAGGATGAAAGTTCCCATGTCTGATCCAGCTACAACTCTGACGAAGAGGCATGATCAAATGATTGAAAGCTCATTTTAATTTTTTTCTCTTTTTCCATCATTTTTCTTTTTTCATTCTCTTCTTTTTTCATTTCATTTTTTTTGAATTTTTTCAATTTTTCTCGTTGTTTTTTTGTTGTTGCAACTTTAATAAAGGGAATTTGAAAGTCAGTAAATTTGGATCTAACCACACCATCAACGGAGGTGTAAGATCGAATCGTAACTTAGATTCTCCCTCGCCATCAACGAAGAAGTAGAACATTTAATTGGAACCCTACTGCACCATCAGCGGAGAAGCAGGATAACAACAACTTGGACCTCAGCCACACCATCAGCGGAGGACTGGATCAGATAATGACGGCCTGGAACTGGCTACACCATCAGCGGAGAGCATGATCTAAGGACGATGGCAGCTCAGACCTAGCCACTCCATCAGCGGAAGACTGGATCGGATAATGACGACCTGGAACCGGCTACACCATCAGCGGAGAGCATGATCTGAGGAGGACGATAGCTTGTACCTAACCACTCCATCAGCGGAGAGACTAGATCGGGCGATGAAAGTTGATAAATTTTCTTTTGATTTTTTCATTTTTTTTTTATTTTTTTCATTTTTTGACTTCTTCTAATTTTTTTCTTCTTCTTTTCCTTTTTTCATTTTTTCTTTGAATTTTTCTCCTTTTTTGATTTGTTTTTTAGCTACAACATTAATAAAGAGAACTTGAAAATCAGTAAAGTTGTATCTAACCTCGCCATCAACGGAGAAACAGAACATTAACTGGAACCCTACTACACCATCAGCGAAGAAGTAGGATAACATCAACTGGGACCTAGCCACTCCATCAGCGGAGGGACTGGATCGGATAATGATGACCAGGAATCGGCTACACCATCTGCGGAGAGCAAGATTAGAGGACGGCAGCAGCTTGGACCTAGCCACTCCAACAGCGGAGGACTGAATCAGATAATGACGACCTGGAACCAGCTACACCATCAGCGAAGAGCAGGATCTGAGGACGACGGAAGTTTGGACCCTGCCACTCCATCAGCAGAGGGACTGGATCAGATAATGATGATCTAGAATCGGCTACACCATCAGCAGAGAGTAGGATCTGAGGACGATGGGAGCTTGGACCCGGCCACTCCATCAACGGAGTACTGGATTGGATAATGACGACCTGAAACCGGCTACACCATCAATGGAGAGTAGGATCTGAGGTCGACGAGAACTTGGACCCGACCACTCCATCAGTGGAGAACTGGATTGGATAATGACGACCTAGAACCGGCTACACCATCAGCGGGGAGCATGATCCAAGGACGACGGGAGCTTAGACCCGGCCACTCTATCAACGGAGGAATGGATTAGATAATGACGACTTGGAACCGGCTACACCATCAGCGAAGAGTATGATCTAAGGACGACGAGAGCTTGGACCCGACCACTCCATCAGCGGAAGATTGGATTAGACAATGACGACCTGGAACCAGCTACACTATCAGCGGAGAGTATGATCTGAGGACGACGGGAGCTTGGACCCGGCCACTCCATCAGCGGAGGACTGGATTGGATGATGAAAGTTGATAAATTTTCTTTTGATTTTTCATTTCATTCATTTTCATTTTTTTTGATTTTTTGATTTTTGATTTTTATCAAATTTTCTTTGAATTCTTTTTTATATATTTTTTTCTTTTTTCTTGAACTGTATCGTCAGCGGAGAAACAAGATTTGAATAGAAATTCAATCTGCTTGGGGAAAGGTTCAGATCTGTTGCACCATCAACGGAGAAACGAGATCTTCAGGACGTCTATACTGCTGCACTGTCAGCGGCAAAGCAAAATCTGGAAATGTTGGCCTATCAACAATGACGAAGGCAAGATCTAAAAAATGCTACTTCTGCTGCTCTACTGGCGGAGAGGTATGACTTGAAAATGGAAAAAAAACATTAATCAGTAAATGTTCACAAAATTTGTCACTGTTACCTTTTATTGATGTTTCAGCATCCTCTTTGTATTTGGCCTCCTCTAAGACTAAGGTTGGCCATCGTGTTGTTGCCCCCATGGCTGAGGCTCTTCGATCCCTTTCGTAGACATGTTATGTACAAGCGAAAATGCATGAATGCATCTAATTTTATGCCTAAATGCATGTGTCTATCCTAAATGTATGACGACTTAAATGTATGCACCTAATCTAAATGTATGATGTATGCAAGAATGATTCAATGCAAGATGAATGCAACATGATTTGTTTTTTTTTTGTCTTCAAAGGGATGCCCATGACTCTCGACTGGTCATGTCGGGATCTTGGTCCTTTGTGTGGCAGTGCCCCAACCTCCTTCGGCTTTGAACATCTTCTTTGGACTCATTTTCCTATTTGGATGCCCCCCAACCTTTTACATATTGTTCTGGGAATTCCTTTGTAGCATGTTTCAACTTTGAGTTGCATTGTCGCCTTTTTGGATGACTTTCAATGCTCTCGTGAACGCGTTGCATTGCCTCTTAAGTTGGGTTTATGATTTGCCATGTTGGTTCCTAGCCGCTTATCACTTTCGGATTAGGTGGAACGTTGTAGATGGCGATTGGTGTTTAGCATTTGGGATGTAGAGGTATGATTCCAAAAGAAGGGTAACAAAGGTTTGCTCGGCTTTCAGTTTTTTTTGAATAGCTTTGGGTAGAATGGTAGAGTTGAAGGCCTCGGTTGTCGGGTGATGGTAAGTCGAAAGTTCAAAAAGACTCAAACATAAGGGTTCAGGCAGTGAAATGAGGGGTTCTTTGTTCGAGTATTTTGGTCGATGGGTAGCGATAGTAGTGGGGATGGAAAAAACTTTATTGTGTTTTCGGTTGGAAATGGTGAGTGTGAATGATTTCTGAAGGATGAAAGGTGGTGGGTTAATTTCAGTGATGGAGAGTGAAGGGTGAGTGTTGGAATTTGGCACTGGTCGAGATATGCCCCCAGATTGAGTTCTTGTGGAGGTTTGGTAATGGTGCTGAATTGGCCGACTTTGCTTTCTCTGGTATTAATGACGCGGGACATCCCGATGACTGATTTTAAAATTGATGCATCTATATGCAAAATGTGTCTTAAATGCAAATTGATTTATGTGAATGCAATGCGAAATCAAGATTGTGATGATGTTGTGTAATGATGCAAATGAAATCAATGCGATGAGAAAATATGAAACGAGTTAGTACCAAAACAAATGATAAATAGAGTAATAAAAAAACTGTACATAAACAAGAAATAAGGCACCAGAGCCTAAATAGAGTGACCACTAATCGGGCAGAGTTTCACATGGCTCTAAAGGGTTGGCTTCTACGGCTCACTATATGCAATTTTGGTGCTAAGAGGTACCCGAATTGTCCTTGTTGTCCTCTACTAAGAGTAGCAAGGCCCCCGATCATCACTCATTATAGGCTTCTTTCAACCGGGTTCAATTCAGGGGGACCCATTCGCTTATGCCCGCAAGAATGGACGATATCCTTACGAAAGCATAAGGTACTTGAGCCCCGAAGGTACTTGCTAGGCCTACACGGAGGAACGATATCCTCACGAAAGCATTAGCGTTTTCCCCCCACTTAAAATGACGGGTTTATATGCCAAATTTTAAATGCGTTAAAATAAACGCGCAATTATAACCGAATGTTAATTTAATAGTCACTTTAATTCGGAATTTCCAATATCAGTAAAGCGATAATTATTTAAAAAGATCGACTCTCTTTTATTTTTGAAAACCAAAAAAATATCCCCAGTGGAGTCGCCATCTGTAGCGATGTCCCTCTCGCTAAAAAATGTGTTTTTTTATTTTGTTTTACTTTATTTTGAAAATATTGTCTTCCGCTGGATTTTAGAAAAAAACCGTATTTTATTTAAAATGGAGTCTCCACCGGCGACTCAAGGTGGACCGGGCACCGTAAAAACCAGAGATTTTGAAACGTCGGGCTCGAGAGTCGGTTACGGATGGGGAAGGATTAGCACCCTCACACCGCCCAAAATTGGTACTTTAATAATTACCGCTTTATCAATATTAGACTTTCCGGATTAAAGTGACGATTAAATTAAAATTTGGTCATAAGTGCGAGTAGATTTTAAAGGCCTCGTTATCCAAGAATAAACGCCCAACCACTATCACTACGCCTGATACTGGCCCCGTTTACGCTCGGATAAAAGGGCACCACATTGACAAAATATATATATCTGTTATGCAAACTTAAAAATGACAAACATAAATAAATACAATACGATACACATATAAATAAACACTAACAAAATAAAAAACTAATCTAACATAAATACATAAATAATATTAAATGAAATGCATGAACAAAAATAACATGACATGTTACAATAATAAGACAAAATATAAATATAAACATGCAAAAAGACATGCTTCCAAAACTAAACTAATTAATTCTAACATGCTCAAACACATAAGAAGAAAAAACAAATGCATGATATACATATAACACTATCACGACATTAAACACAAATAAAAAACATAAACATGATATATCACAATAACGAAGCATAAAAGAACATGTGAAAAAGGAGAAAAAACATACTTCAAGAAATAATTAACCACATATATACATGTAATAAAACCTAAACAAAAACCACAATGCAACATATCCAAAACATACATACATAAATATTAATCTAACTTATTTACAAATATTAATTAACGTAATAACATAACAATATGTACAAACAACAATATATACATGAAATCTTATATATATATCTGATATAAAAATATAAAAAGTTATACGTAAAATATGGGTTGTAGAAAAAAATTATATATACATAATAATATAAAACATGTTTCACATACCAAAAAACATATACGTAATAAATACATATTAGAATACTATATGTATATATACATAATAATAAAAATATAATCTTAATATATATAACATATAGAAAATAGATTATTTTGTATAAATATAATAATAATAATAATAAAACTAATATAACAAGGAATCTAAAATAACACATACTAAAATATATAACACATACGTATACAAAAAAAATATAGCAAAAAATAATAAATATAAATATAGTTTATATAAACATATACTAAAAAGAAACATAGTATATACTCTCATATATTACTTAACATATATAGGTAATACACAACCTAATACACACACACATATATATATAACGTAATGTACATAGATGCATACTAAAAACATATATACATACGTACATATACACAAATAAATGCCATAAACGACTACACATCATGATAAAAGTAAACACAAATATTTACATATGAGAAAATTAAAAAACAAATATTAAACAACCATCAAGAATTAATCTAAACATCCTAACAACATATAGAAAGATATGAACATAAAAACATATAAAAATATAATAACTAAAAATAAATAAGAGATTACTAATAAAACATCATTAGATTAAAAAATGATTACACCATAAACATACATAAAAAAGATACCCAAAATAAAATGAGGGGTGAATGTCGGCTCTTCCCCCTATTTTTCTTCAATAGCAGAGAGCTCCATTATTTTTTCCTTCTGTCGTCTACACCCTTGTTTCAATTTGTGTTCTCAATTTGTAGTGTGCTCCCGAATGGATTAGGGGAAGGGGAAATAAGGTGATGGTGGGTTGAGTGTAGTGTGGGGAAACACTTACAAAGCATGGGGCAAGGCATGAGAGGCAGGGTGGCAGGGCATGGGGCGGCATGCCCCCTTTTTTGTTATTTTAATTATTTTTTTTAAATTTGGTTCAAATAGAGTAAATGACTCGAATATAATTTAGAGCCCGGACAAAAAATGGGTATTACACATGATTCTCTCTTTTTTTTCTTCAATCAACTATGAATAGATTATAGTAAGAAAAAGAAAACTCACTTCCTTTTGTTTCATATCATGTTCATAATGCTTCTGATTTAAAAGGGCAGAGAAGCTAAAAGCGGATAAACAATGCTTCTGACGTGGTTCTGGTGCAATTATTTTGATGCCTAAATGGTCTAAAATAACGTTAGAGTTAATTAAACCACGTCCTTAAACTATGATCATCATTTTAAATTGATCTTTAAACTTTTAAATGTTTCAATTTCATCCTCAAACTATGACTCTCATTCTAAATTGCTCTCCAAACTTTTCAACATTCCAATTTTATCCCCAAACTATGACACTCATTCTAAATTGGTCCCCAAACTTTTGAACATTCCAATTCCATCATTAAATTAACATTTTTCTCACATCATATTATTACATAATACACAAATGTTTACATGACAATTAATAATTTTTATAATGGTTTTATTAGCATGAAAGCATTTACTGATAATTTGGAGATGAAATTAAAACATTCAAAAGTTTGGAGGATCAATTTAGAATGAGAGTCATAGTTTAGGGATGAAATTAAAATGTTCAAAAGTTTGGGGGACAATTTAGAAAGATGTCATAGTTTGAGGATGAAATTAAATTATTCAAAACTTTGGGAACCAATTTAAAATGAGCCTTATAGTTTAGAGACATGCAGTGCGATTGACTATAATGTTGTTTTCCTGGAGGAAGATATGGAAAAATTTTCACTAAATGAGACTTAAACTAAAACCTTTGAATGTTTCTGATTTAAAAAGGCAAAGAAGCTAAAAACGGATGAACAATGCTTCTGCCATGGTTTTGGTCCAGTTATTTTTATGCGGTCTAAAATAACGTCGGAGTTAATTACACCACACATCCTTAAACTATGATCCTCATTTTGAATTGATCTTTGAACTTTTAATGTTTTAATTTCATCCTCAAACTATGACTCTCATTCTAAATTATTCTCCAAACTTTTTAACATTCCAATTTTATCCCTAAAATATGACACTCATTCTAAATTGGTCCCCAAACTTTTGAACGTTCCAATTTCATCCTCAAATTATCATTTATCTCACATCATATTATTATATAATACACAAATGTTTACATGACAATTAATAATTTCTATAATGGTTTTATTAGCATGAAAGCGTATATTGATAATTTGGGGATGAAATTAAAACAATCAAAAGTTTAGAGGACCAATTTAGAATGAGAGTCATAGTTTGGGGATGAAATTGAAATGTTTAAAAGTTTGAGGGCAATTTGGAACGATGCCATAGTTTGAGGATGAAATTGAAATATTCAAAACTTTAAGGGCCAATTTAAAATGAGCGTTATAGTTTAGAGACATGCAGTGCAATTAACTACAATATCGTTTTGCTAAAGGAAAATATGGAAAAATTTTCACTAAATGAGACTTGAACTAAAACCTTCAAAATCTAGGGCCAACTGCTAACCACTACAACAATTAACATGTTTGTTTTAAATCTAACACATATAATACATATGTCAAATTTCAATCGAGATTAATTCAATTTATTTTATTAATATATAAATAATATAAACCTATCATTTCTAATATAAATGTATTAGAAGAAATATTAATATATAATGATATATCAATATATATAAATAAAATATTTTATATTATAAATAATTTCAATATATATTTATAATGTGATATATTACTTAAAAAATCAAAAACACTAATTTAAAAAACTCTAACATTTCCTAAAAAATATTTTTATACTCAAATTCATCCAAATCTAAACCCTAAATTACAATCCTACCCCTCTCTCACTTTTTATCTCTGTCACATTCAACAACTGATTAGGTGTAGTCGTCGTCAGACCAAGTCACCATCAGACATTTCCTTCATCTCGTTGTCAGACTATATTGACCCGTTTGTCAAAATCAAACACCTAAATTGATCCTTTTCGGTCGTGGTCATTTATTAGCGAATAAGGGAATTTTTTTTTTAGATTTAAACGGTAAAAAAATTTATCGACACGAGAGAAGTAATATATTGAGAAGTAAGCTTCATCCGACGGTAAATGAGAAATATTATAGAAAGAGAAATAAAAAAAATTAATTGAATTCGTAGATTTTGGAGCACTTCCCTGTAAAATAAATGTTGGATTTAGACTCATGTTGAGACGAAACGATTGGTGAAATCTTGGACCGAATGATATCATCTACAACCGTCGACGATGAGATCCAAAGATAACAAACGGTGAACGGTGTGATAGAGATGACCGTCGACTGACAGTTGTGTTTAAATTTATTTTGATCATTGAGTTAAAGTTTTTCTTAATCAGACCATCGAACTATTAAAGTACGCTTCCACTGGTCGTTACTTTTAACACATATATTGACGTGACAATTAATAAAAATTAGTATAATTACATATTTAGTCTTTTGTAATTGTACATACAATCAATTAATCTTAATTTTAATATAAAAATAATTTTAATTATTCATCACATGCCAACATCATATTAAGAGAATTAATTAAAACCTAATATTTAATTTAATAATTTTTCTACTTGAGACAGTGACATGTGTCACTAATAGAAGGTTGCGAAACAGAGGAAACAAAGAAAATAAAAATGCATGGTGGGAGCGGGAATCCGAATCTGGGGAAAGAAAGAGGAAGGCGGGCGCAAAAACCATGGGGCCAACCCTATCAATTAGTTTGATGCTAACAACATACAATATTAATCTTTTGGCAAAAACTAATATATTATTATTATTATAAAATATTCTTATATTATATCGATATAATATATAATATTATTATATCGATATTTACTATTAATATAAGAATAGATTATTATATATTATTAAAATAAAATATTATATATCATTAATATTAGAATAAAATAGCTTAAAGTGTAGTAGAAGTCCTTGTACTATACTTAAAAAATCGTTTTAGTCTTTTAGTAGAAAAAGGAACATGTTACGGGCCGTTATCCTCTTCCCAAAAGATATGTCTGATAGGTTGTGCAACGCTACCGTTTATACATTTCAAGATCTTTTTTTTTCCTTTTCTATGTGAGATTAATGCCCCCGCCTCTTTTCAGGCGTGACAAACACATTAGTCCCTGGATAATCAACCCGATTGATGTCGCACGTGACATGACTATTGAAATAAATAAAGTGATTTTTTTAATATTTTGTTAAAAGTTTCACTAATACAAAATATTTAATATATCTTTATATCCATAAACAATTTCCAATACCATAAATGTAAATAAAAAAGACAATTATTGATTATACTTCTCTTTAATTACAATTAAAAATTCTTTAAAAATAAATTAAAAATTTTCTTTTGAATTTAAATAATTCTTTAAAAATAAATTAGATTAGAAATTAATATTTTGTTTAAAGTTCATGGGTCAAATTAGAAATTAATATTTTTTACTAACGTGCAACGTCGTCAAACTAATAAGTGTTAATGGCACAGTGACTAAAACAAAACAGATAAAAAATGTAAGTGACAAGAATAAACCTTTTTTAAAATGGGTGACCAAAATAAAACACAGCCAAACAAAAGAACCTCTTGTGAAGGTTACCCTTTTTCCTTTCTTTCCAATTATCCAAATAAAATTGGCGGGAAATTAGCTCTAACTTTAATTCCTATTTAAGCAATCTCTTTGTTTAGTATTTTTCACAAATTACAATACAATGGGTTATCGCCGAACTTACACTCACGTAATCACAACAATCATCGAAGGGATAATCGTCCTCGAAGCAATGGAATGTCTCTATTCTGGCTTTTTCTAATTATACTCTTAGTTGTTCTTGTAATCCTCATAACAGTCGCAGTAATCCGACTATTGTATTACTAATTTTTTTCCTTTTTCTATTCTGGCTTCCTTTATTTTTCTTTTTCCAACCGTATCACCGCCTTGATTTTCTTTTTTAACCACATCGGTGGACTCACCTGGGACTCTGCCGCCATCGGAGAGTGGGGTTTTGAATCTTTTCACGGCGGAATTTACTGTCTGATAACTGATTAGGTATGTATAGCTGAGTTGTTGGTTTTAAAGTATGTATGTAGTTAGGTTTCATTTTCTAGTCATCTACTAATATTGGTGCCTACTACCTTTCTGATGTTAAAGTATGTTTAGGTTGTTAAACAAATGATTAAAGGAATTGAGGAAGTTAAGCAATCTATTAAGATTGGTTAGGGTTGTTGAAACAGAATTGTGGTTAACTGTATGGCAGTTCAAGATGCATGATGTTTGTATAAATAGGCATGCAATCCTTTTGTAAAATACAGCAAGATTAATAAAATTCTCTCATTCTTTCTCTTTATACCTCTTCTTTCTCTCTACCAATCAAGTCTAATACGATATCAGAGCATTACAATACATATCTCACACGAGACCTGACATCTCATATGCGGTGAACAAGGTTGCTCAATATCTTCAGCGTCCAACCAATGTGCATTGGCTTGCTGTCAAGCGTATACTACGATATCCAAGAGGCACATCTAGCTTTGGATTATGGTTTCCTGCGCAAACTCAAAGCAAAATGAGCATTTTAGCATTTTCAGACGTAGATTGGGGAGGACAGAGATGACAAACAGTCGATATCTGGTTTTTGTGTGTTTCATGGGAATCACTTGTTAACTTGGAGCACGAAGAAATAGCGAGCAGTCTAGGGTTAAACCGAAGTCTATTGTATGTTTGTATTCTGCATATGCCACCTAGGAGTTCAAATTTTTGTTCTGTATTGGTGACTTGCAACTAACGTGATTTGTCTACTCAGTTTTGACATTCAGAATAGGTGGAAGTATTCTGAGCTTGATAATTTAGATTATTGTCAGTAAGGAAATTCGGGGACGAATTTCTTTTAAGGAGGAATGAATTGAAATACCCCAAATGCCGGTCTGGATGCATATTAACGTTTCTCAGTATAAGAAATTGATTGGCTTATATGTATACATAAGCCTAGATTTAATTAAATGCAGTGACCAAATCAAAAGAAATGTAAGAACGGATGACCAATCTTTAATGTATCAAATTGTACAATATATCAAATATAGAGTTTGCATGTAAAAGAAAATATTTTTAAGGCCTCTTACACATGTCACATAATTATGTAAACATGTGATTTTGAAAGAATGAGTCACGGCTTGGAGGATTGAAATTGATCCCATTATTATCATCTTCTCCATATTGTGTACCGAACAATAGATGGGAAAGAAAATAAAGATGGAGAGCTTTAGATAAGTAATAGTGGGATCAAATTGGAAGTATAGATTCAGATAGCTGGATATTAAAGGGGTAAGCAAACTTCCTTCCCTCTTTAGAATTAGAAGTGAACTCATGATATCCTAGTTTAATTACTTATGAACTTGGTGATAATTGATTATTTTGGAAGATGAATCTTAGGTTATCAGCTCAAGTTATGTGAATGCTATGTTGGACTGATTATATATATACATTTAAAACAACCATGTTTGATGTATGAATTACTCGAAAATCTTGGTTAAGAACACTATTGAATCCTTAATCTAGTATGCGAGGCTAAACTCGTTTGATAATGTGATCCATGGATCGTTTGTGGACTGTTTTAATTGTTTGAAACCGATAAAGGTTGTCTTGATCATGTCTTATTTTAAGAATTGTGAAATAATCGTAAACCATGGCCGAATGAGTGGATTAGGCTTGAAATTTAATTGTGATCACTTTGCTTGATAGAAACAATCTATGAATTATTTTGTTTGATAAACAAGAATTTAACTGTAAATTTGTGGGCTGTTACAACAATTATAAACTGTTTTGTAAACTTTAATTTGAGGACAGTTTTGATACATTAGAACCATGTTAAAAATGCTTGATTGCATATATGTTTATACATGAAAAATTTGGACAGTTCTGATACATTAGAACCATGTTAAAAATGCTTGACTGCATATATGTTTATACATGAAAAATCTGGACAGTTTTGATACATTAGAACTATGTTGGAATGCTTGATTGTATATATGTATATATATGTAAAGCTGGACTGTTTTGAATACATTGAAATTATGTTGGATTTTTTTAGTGTATGTATGTATGTATGTATGTACGTAAATGTGAAATGTTTTGAGTACATGGAATGTATGTTGAACTGTATGGAGTTTATAAGTGCATATCTAAGTGTCTTGAGACTGTTTTGCTATGAAATTATGTATACATGTTTAAGTTGGATTGATTTGTGTAAACATGAGAATATGTGGACTGTTTGGAGTAGTTTAAAAATAGGAGAATTGCTTCATGAATGAAATAAGGACTGTTTTGCATAAATATGAACATTGTTGGATTGTTTTGCCTTAATGTAAACGTTATGTGGGTTGATTTATAATATTTAAGTATGTAAGTCAAAGAATGGATTGTTTTGCACTAATATATATATTAGTGAATTGTTATGTGACTGTATATGTGAATACAGGTAAGATAAGGGGGCTGTTTTATTTGATTTAAATGTTGTGATGGTTGTGTGGTGAATTAAGCATGATGTTGTCTTGAAAAATAGATGTAATAATGCAATATGCAGTCTTGATACCATAAATGATCCTAATACCTTGTTTTTCTTTTTACTCTTGTGTGAGATTAATTGAGAACAAGAAATTCAATGAAGTACAATCTTGGAATTGAATATCCAATTAAGAAAAGCTGGAGAAAAAGGAATGTTAGGAAACAAGTTATAATTGTGGATTCAAGTATCCCGTAACTTCGGGATATCAAGTGAGTGTAGTTATGCATTCGGATGACAAGGCGTCACCCTAATCCTTATTTAATGGATTACTATGTTTTAAATGTATACATTTTGCATAAAGCTCAAGTAAAGTACATTGGGGGGGAACATACACTTCTAGCATAGCATCTTTGTTAGTCTTTTGTTTAATGTTGCATTTGATATGCATTTTTGCTTTGCTATGTTATAATGTATGAAAGTGAAGATAAACTATCTTTGTCATAAAGCTTGAAGCTAACTTATAACCTATAATACCATAAGATTCTAATAAATGAATTGAATCTCAATGTTATAAGTTCTTGAATTCTAGAGCCTTAAGGAGCTAGAAGCTCAACTTGTACTATAAGAAACTGGAAAGAAGAAATAAGAAAGTCTACTTGTAACATAAGAAATCTCTCTTATCTTCAAGACATAAAATAGTTAAGTTGCCTATTCAATGGAAGCCCTTGGACACATTGGCATAATACATGGTATACTTTGGGACTACAGTCCATGAGCTACGGCTCGGGTGACGACCCATTATATGTGATATATTGGCTACAGTAGGAGGTAACGGGGGAGCTGTAAGAAGATTGGCGACAGTTTGGTTGTATAGTGAGAAGTTAGGATTATTATGTTCAGACACTAGCCATTGCTTAGTGCTTTGTGCTATGTATAATGCGGACCAATGGTACTTATGTCCAAATGTGATCCAAGGCAAATGATTTAAAAGAATTGATCATAGATACTAATATTTGAAATGATCTATGAACATTTAATACATCCTTGTTTGAATGAAACAAGTGAATAAACTTGTGATGTACTATAAAGTATGCCTTGGTGGTAAAGTTAATAAGAATATGGAGCAATGCTCATCTATAAGAAATAAAAATTCACATGCGGTGAACATATGCCCAATATGAAAGGCAATAAGCTTCGATATGAAACTCGGTTAAAAGCCATAAAGATAATTAGTTAAGTTTTAAAGATTATAAACCCCAATAAAACTTGGTTGGTTGAGGTTAAAACTTAAGATTCAAATGCTAATCTAATTTTGTATTCTTTAAATTTCTTTCCAATATCATTGACATTATGCTTTGATAATTTTGGTGTCTCTACCTCACTTAGGCTAATTAAGCCTAATGCATTCATTTTCATGCATTTTTAGGACTTAGAGAGTTCTCATTGTTCGATCATGGTTCAAGTTGCAAGTCACTGCTTAAAGTTCCAAGTATATTTAGATTTCCTTAGTTGAACTCCTTAGATGGTACCATAGTGAATGTATAGAAGCATATCAATAAAAAAAAAATTGTTGTACCACTGCATTAATCATTGTAAAGTTGAATGGCTTATCTATTTCTCGAAATTGTTTAAATAATTAATTTTGGCTGAGCACTTTGATTAATTAATTAGTGAACATCATAGTAGTATGTATGCTAAAGCTAAGTGGATGGAATGAGACTACCACGCATGAATATGATAACTAAATATAATGCTTATAAGTTCCTTGCAATGATTTATATATATATATAAGCAAGATGTATCCATTGAGCTTCTTGAAAATCCTTTAGAAGAAGATATATGTTTATTAATACCTTAGTATATGCATGTTTCTTGCATTGACTAAATACATATACTTAATTGAAACATATGCATGTATACATGTACGTGTTAGTTTGAATAGTAAATGCTTTATTTGACAAGTAATCAATGTTGGACTATGTCAAATTGATACCTTATTTAGTAAGTAAATCATGTTATGTTATATCAAGTTTGAATGCTAGTGTGTTGAGTATTTTCTATAATGTTAACCCTTGATAAGGATAAGCCTAGAAAGTGGCAGCTTAGCTGATGTAATAGCTGAGGTTACATGGATAAAAGTTGTGTTAAAAGAAATAGAAGTTGATCAAATAGAAATGCCAAATGTTTGGTGTGATAACACCAGTGCAGTTGCCATGGCAGCTAACCCCATTCTCCATGCCAAAACTAAACACATTGAGTTGGATCTCCACTTTGTTCGAGAGAAGGTAGCAGCCAACGAACTACAGGTTAACCATATTCCAACAGACAGTTAGATTGATAATGTGCTTACCAAGCCGCTTGCAATTGGAAAGTTTGAACTGTTCAGAGAGAAGATCAAGAAGTTTTTCCAGAGATGAGAAAGCAGGGCAAATGTTAAACAAATGATTAAAGGAATTGAGGAAGTTAAGCAATCTGTTAAGATTGGTTAGGGTTGTTGAAACAGAACTGTGGTTAATTGCATGACAGTTCAAGATGCATGGCGTTTGTATAAATAGGTATGCAATCCTTTTGTTAAGATTAGTAAAATTCTCTCATTCTTTCTTTTCATATCTCTTATTTCTCTCTATAAATCAAGTCTAACATAGGTAGCCAGCTATTTCAGGGGATGCAAGTCGTGCTCTTGAGATTATCGAATCAAGAGTCAAATTTCAGCTTCTCCAGGTAAAAAGATTTTAGAATTAGTGGACTATAAGCCATTGCTTAGGTTTTGATACCTAACTGCAGTAAATTTACATACAAGTATGCTAATCCTTAACCCATGAATATGATATATGTAAATTGTCGACGTACCGTCTTACCATTGCATTAGATGATCTTCCACTGGTAATAAGGGTGTTGGTTGCTAATTGTCCTCGATATAAACATATCTGCATCACATTTGATAAAGAGATTTGATTCCTAAAGCCTTAATGTGCTTCTCATGATCTCTTCTAATGTTGGCCCATGTCAGGAGCCTTTAGTATTAATTATTAGCGTGTTTCTTGTTTTTATTAAGTCAATGTTAGGGACTACGGTTCATTGGTTATTGAAGCTACACTGCTGTTGCTGAGCCACCTATGTTTTGCTGGTCAATCCACCGGAGTGGGGAGCCAGAGAACTAAACATTGGAATCATTTTAATTTCGTTTCTTTTCCTCTGAATTCTGCTGAATCTCTGGTTTCTCTAATTGGTGATGGTTTCTCTCTGAGTTTACACATCCATGGTTCATCAAGGCTCATTTACGGAGTATCGATATGTGAAACGCACTGTGGATCTTGCGTAATCTTGAGGCAATGCTAATCGATAAGCTACGGGACCAACTCTTTCAATAACCTTAAAGGGTCCAATGAATCGAGGGCTCAACTTCTCCTTTTTGTCAAAACGAAGAACTTTCTTCTATGGGGACACTTTAAGAAAAGCTTTTTTTTTTTCCCACAGAATAATGTATGTTTTGTCTCTTAAGATCAACATAGGCCTTTTGTCTGTCAAAGGCGACCTTAAGACGGTCATAGATGATGGCTCAATGTTTGACGTTTAGGGTTTAAGGTTTAATGTTGGGGTTTAATGTTAAGGTTTAGCGTTTGGTTGTTAGGATTTAAGGTTTAGGGTTTATATCATTAATTTTTAATCAAATAAAAATGAACATTGTTTAGTTTTATGGTTTAGGGTTCAGGGGTTTAAAGTTTAGTGTTTAGTATTCAAGGTTTATGGTTTGGTGCATAGGATTCAAGGTTTAAGATTTATATGATTAATTTTTAATCAAATAAAAATAAAATCAATATGATTTAGGTTTATAGTTTGAGGTTTATAAGTTATGTGGTTAGGGTTTATGATTTATAGTTTTAAGGTTTAGTGTTTGGGGTGTGGGGTTTATAATATCAGTTTTAATCAAATAGAAACAAAATTAACAGGGTTTATGGTATGGTGTTTAGAGTTTAGGATTCAAGTTGTAGGGTTTGTATTATTAATTTTTAATCTTTGTACAATTTAAAATTATATTAAATTTCTAAAAAATCACAACGTAAATAGAAGAAAAAAACAATAAACATGAATCATTTAAACCCTAAACATTAAATCGAAAGCAATTTATTGTAAATTACAGTAAGAAGCAGGAAGAAGGGGGAGGAGATTTTCATCCTATAAATAGGGATAGAGGATTGTAGTTGAAAAGTGTGTGAAGTGAAGAATGGCAGCAAATAGACGTACTGTGACCCACACTGTCAAGACCAGTGAGATACGCCTTCGAAGAGAGAGACGTAGGAGCACAGGCATCACCTGGCGCCATTTCTTTCTTATAGTCTTAGTCGTTGTCCTCCTTCTTCTAACAACCACCATTGTTATAACCTTTCTTGATCGAGAAGAAGTTTAGTCGTTTCTTTTTCTTTTCTCTTCTCTTCTTTTCTTTTCTTTTCTTTTCTTTTTTGTTAATTTTAGAGTAGAGAATAATTGTTCTAGTTGAAATCTCTTGTCACCCTCCTCCCTAGTAACCGTCGAGTCTTTTTGGAACGTACCATGGCCACCGGCAACGACTCCGCCTTGCTAACCTTTACAGTAGACGGGGTCGTGGATCTTTTCATTGCTCTCCACGGACTCGACACGGCTATTGCCAAGTTATCTTTTCAAACATCACCGACGGAGAGGGGAGATTCTGTAGGAAGGATTCGGATAATGAAGAAAGATAAGGTGGCTTTCCGTGGCGGCACCGCTCTGATAAGTAAACACGGTATACATTTTTCCGTTTTAAAACTACTTCAGTACCTGTGAAAGATGGTTGTTTAATTTGTTTTTCTGTTGAATTCTTGGTTTATTAAATATTCCATGAAATTTTTGGATTTCTTGAGGATGATTTGCATTAAAAATGAAGAGCCGATGCAAATGCAATGTTGTAATGATAGGGTCCTTGGTTTGTGAAGGTAGTGACTGTGACACTGTTACTGGTGAGCATCAAACCTGTGTTTCTCCGGAGAGTTTTTCAGCAATGGGGAGTGGAGTCGGAACAAGAACCGGGAAGAATAAGGTGACATTCCCTATGAGAAGTAAAGAATATGGTAGGTTTTTCCGGTTAAAACTTGAGACTGATTGGTTGTTTGTAGCTGTTCAATTCTTGTTTTATATGATATTCCAAAGACTTAAAACGCGTTTTAAGTTACTTGATTTGATGTTAAGACTCAAGGATCGTTGTTTTGTTTGTGTTGAATTCTTGGTTTCATGCCGAACTGGAATTGCTTTCAGGCACTGCTCTGGAGAATCATCGAATCAAGCATGCATTGGAGGTGGATCAATCGTTTATGGAAGGGGCTTACAATCGTTGCAGTCACAAGGCATATGCCCGCCAATTCTTACTTGATGAACAAGTCTTGGAATATCTGAAAGAGGTTAGCCTGGAGGAAATATCTCAAATTAAGGCTTTGGAAAACATAGCTAATTACTTGGGCATGTTGATTTTGCAGGAGTGGGAGGCGATGAAAGAATGTACAACTCATTAACCATTCCACTGGAGACACAGTTTGGCGCCAACCAGGGAAGATAAGGGGGCTTGACTTCCAGATGACAACTTAACATACTAGCTTTGATGACTCATTGGATTCATTTCCTTTCTAAACTCTGTGAAATGTTGCTGGAATCATTCATGCTGGTTTCTTTCAATGTTTGCATACTGTAAATCTGCGAAATTTTTGGTGAATGAAGTTGATCACAATCCTAGCTTTATAGCAATTCCTGTTGATGATTTCCCATTTTCCATGGTTCATCATGTTTTTCCTATTTAAAGATTGAGTCCAACATCCGGAGTCAAGATGAATGTCTAATACGGATTTATATTCTACAAATCTATGTTACTTTTCTTAAAGTTTTCTATATTCATAATAGTTTCTTAATAAGATGGGGAGTTGAACAACATAAATATCTAACTAATAAAATGATTACAATGATAAAATGTGTGTATACATACTAGTATCTATGATATATATACATTAATTTAAGTTTTATCGAATATTTATACTAGTTGTGATCATAATTAGTGTTATTATAATCAAGTATGGTAATGAACATAACAACCCTAGTCCCATTTAAAAAAAAATAAATTAAAATCTATATTATAAAGAATAAAACAAAAGTAATAATAATTCATATATTAAAAAATTAAAGATTTATGTTTAGAATTTAAGTTTAGAGTTAAAGGTTTATATTGTAGGATTTAGGCATAAAATCAAGAGTATGAAAATACTAATCTTATAAATAACTATAAAATATATATTATTAAAGAAATATATTTATAATAAAAATATTTCAACCCAATCAAAGTTGATATAAAATCTAGTAAAAATTATAAAAGAAGAATCCTATCTTAATTCCTTACCCGGATTCCCACAGAAAGTAATAAGAATCCTAACACTACAACTTATCATATAAAATGCTATTTAATTAGATCAAAATTATCTAATTTGCTTCTTTTTTTAAACTTAATCAAAATAACTTACTTATTTAGATTTAGGAATTAAAGTCCTAATCATACTATGGTCGTTAAACAAAACTATATATATTTGAGCCAAGTTAAATTATTAACTTAACTATACATCCACCTTCTGTTTTATCAATTATCTTTTTTTCCTTATCGATGGGGATGATTAAATATATGTTTCATGCATATAAAACGGTCTGGTTTAATCTATTGAGAGGCTGTTCTTTCTTCTCCAAAGTCATGCCAAGCAAAGTGATGGTTGATGCACCTTGGGAAAAACTCCGAATTGATATTTCGGGTTTAATTTTCGAGCGTTTGGATTTAGAAGATCGCATCCGATTCAACCTTGTGTGCAAGCAATGGAGAAAGAATACGAAGCAAATTCCGCAGCCATTATGGTTGATGCTTCCTTACGAACTAAATAACGAATATTTGAGCTTTTTTGACATGTATGATGGCAAAGTTCGTAAGTTGAATCTTCCTAAATCTGTACGAGGAGGTTGGTTTTTTGGATGCTCCAAAGGTTGGCTTTTCCTGGCCTTGGGCACAACTTTTGGTAACCTGCGAATTTTGTTGTTGGATCCAATCTCAAAAGCTCAAATTCCGCTTCCTCTGTTGTCGACGATATCAAGTATTAAAGATTGGTTTTATGCCAATCGCTGCTCAGAATGGAACCCGGGTGCTTGCACAATAGGTTCAGTTGAACCATCGTCCTCGCAGTTCATTGTTGCGATAACATTCTGTGACGGAGAGAACAAATCAACTTTGGCACTGTGCAGGCCAGGGGACGAGAGGTGGACCATCGTTGAAGGACTATTAGCCGAGGGATATTCTTATGGGAATATTATCTTCTTTGATGGAGAATTATATGCTAGCGTTTTGAATTTATATGAGAAAAATAATAATCAAGCTCCTTTTCAAACCCATTCTATAACGATAGGAAGCCAGCGTGTGAAGCTGAAAGTAATCTATTCCACACCTCCACCCTCTTGTTTATTTCTTGATGAAGATGTCGATGGGAAACTTTTGTATCGCACGGACTGCAACCGATGGTCATGTTTGGTGGAATCAGACAGTCAACTACTAATGATCACTCAAATATGGGATGCCATAAACACCTGGGATAGTGATAGTGATAGTGATAGTGATAGCGAGGGCGAGGGCGAGGGCGAAGAAGGAGATAGAGATGAAAATGGTGAGGGTGAGGGTGATGGCGAGGGCGAAGAAGGAGATGGAGATGGAGATGAAGATGAAGATGATGATGGCGAGGGAGAGGAAGGAGAGGAAGAGGGCGAAGAGGAAGGGGGCGTTGCAAGTAGCTTAATGTATTTTCAAGCTGCAACATTCCAAATTTTCAAGATCCAAACAACTGAAGATACAATGTGCACAACAAGTTTAACCGATCTTGGTAATCGATCTTTATTTTTGGGAATCGGAGATTGTCTTGCACTGGAAAATACCAATAAATTTGATAAAAACTGCATTTACTTCTTACAACTGTATAGTTATCTAGTGAGGAAGAGACGTCCCTTAGTTTGTCGTGAAGCTGGTATCTATCACCTTGACGATGGAAGCATTACACGATGTTTTCCGAGCGTTAAAACCCAAAGCACCTCTTTCATGCATTGGTTTTCACCAAATATTTAATATGTTTAGATATAATGTAATGGACTTTATTTAAATATTTTTTGTCTTTATTTTACCATCTTTCTCATTTCTTTTTCTTTTTAATGCCCTTTTGTTTATTATTCATTCATGTTTAAGACTATTTTGTTTAACGCCTAATTGTTCATTACGATTAATGGTCTTTTTTGTAATTGTGTTATTGACGTAATTAAATTTTAATTATTTTATTATTTCTGTGATTACTATTTATTCTATTGTGATTGAAACTCTATGTATTTTTTATGTGCTTTATTATTAAGACTTTGATACCCATTAATATTAGAGTTATATATAACAATTAAAACAAACGGGGTGGCTTAATTAGAGCTTACATATATTAATTACTATTGCAAATTTGGTTTAATCACTATATATTAGTTGTAAGTCTTAGATATTTTAAACAAATAAAAAGTCCATGGATGGCGTTCAGGTTGGTCCATGCAAAGGTATGGAGCGGGGCGGGAGAGGACAGTTGTTTTTCAGAAAATTTAAAAACTATATATAATTTAAAAAATTATATATTTTTATTAAAAAATTATTTTTATCTTTTTAAAATGTTATATATTTATTTTCTTAAAATTTTATAAACTTATTTTCCTAATATAAAGTTTTGTTCTCTGTAAATGCATTTTGATATTTGAGTTTTCATCATCCATGCTTGAGTTGAGAACTTGGACTTTTGCATTAAAAATTAATGCATGCTTGCCACGTAATGTGAAAACATCTCCATAAATCATACGATTTCGTGAACCAATTCTACACTTATCTTCTTATTTTTTATATTTTCTCTTTCTTAAACGATTTTTATATTTTTTTCTTAAAAGTAAAAGAATATGTTTATTGTAATTTCTTCGTTAATTTTACTTCTTATGATTTTTTTTACAAGAGAAAATAATTGTTTAAAGCTTAAATCGACATTAAGTGAGATTTAATAATAAAATATTTTAAGTATCCCATGAAGTTAAGATGTTAAACTAAAGGAGAGTAAATTCAGTCTTTTAACTTTTACCTTTATTATAATTATTATTCGATTCAATTAATTCGAATTAAATACTACACTTAAAATATTATTGTTTTCAACTTACTTTACACGTTCTACACGAAAGAAAGTTCCTTTGCGTAGTGGTTACGTAACAAATTCAATTGAAACTTGGAAACTGTTTTTTTTTTTTACTTATTATTGTTGACTAATTATTCATTTTCTTGATTTTCCCGACACAAGCAAATTCCAGATGAATTTTTGGACTTTTATATTTAACGTTTATTTTTAAATATTTGATATGAATTATTACTTAATTCATAAGATCATTCTTATTTAATTTTATTATAAAAATGATATAAAAAATATATATTTCTGAATAATAAATTAAGTATTCGAATGAGCAAATTTTGTATCAAATAAAAGAATATCTTAAGCATATAAATACTTTTCTTTCTCTACACGATTTAAGTATTTTAAAAGTAGTTAAAATTAGATTATCATAATATTTTTTCTTCAAATGCAAGCAACCCTGTTCACAGTTCAATTTGATTATCGAAAATAAAGTTCAATTTGAAATAATATGAAAGATATAGGAAATTGCTACCAAGTATACTATACTATGTTGTTCCTCAAACATGTTTATATTCTATTTATTTATTTAGTATATGTATTCGTGTGAACAATACTTATTTCTATACTGAAAACATTTGATTTTTTAAAATAATTCATTTTTATTTAAAAATTAATTAAATTTATAAAATATATTTAGTGTAAAAATAATTAAGTACTAAATTTAGGGGAATTTTTTTATGATAGTTATTAATTAGTAATATTATAACCTTGTAGATATAATTTTGGCATAAAGTCAAAAAACACCCCCAATGTTTGACTGAATGGTCACTTTATCCCCTATTTTTTTGAGTAATTCAACCATCAGCGTCTTATTTTGGGTCAAAATAGTCCCTCTATGGATGAAAATTGTTAGAAAACTAACGGTAAACAGTTTTAAATGACTTAACAGAATGATAAGTCAGCAGAAAAAATTATTTTATATTATATATAATTTTATAAAATTATTTTTTGACTGATGTAATGTTTTTTCATGTCAACATATTTGTCTATATGATATTATCATGTCAGTGTGTACTGCCATATAGGTTTGTCAAGTCATTTCAAACCATTTTAAATTAGACTTGAATTATGTCTCGTTAAAAACTTTTTAAGTTTATATGGAAGAAAAAAAGTACATACAATTAGTTAAAGGCTTAACAAAATCAAACAAATCTGTATCCAAGCAAATATTTTAAGATTTCTTAAACTTTTTGTTATCTAACCTCAAACAAATCCGTATCCAAGCCTTTTTAATTCTTCATGCTAAGCTCATGTTCTTGAGACTTTAGGATTTTATATTTGAATCCACCTTATTTCCTTGCATGATAAAACTATACAATTGCAATTAAAACCAAATAAACATATTAAATCAATTAAACCCTTGAAAAAAATTAATTAAGTTTTTGAGTGAGTTTGATTGTTATATTTTAACAATTTTATTTTATTTACCACGTGACATGTGGTACATGGCACACTCTAGTGATGTCACATGACATTTCTAAAATTTTTAAATTTTACTTTTAAAAATATTTTTAAAAAATCTATAAAATATTTAAAAATTTTATAATATTTTTTTGATAATTTTAAAATTTTACTTTTAAAAATTTCTAAAAAATATTTAAAAGCATGTTAACGATTTAAAAATAACTTTTTATTGTTTTATATTTTTCTAAAAATTATTTTTTATAAATTTAAAAATAATATTTAATATTTTAGAATATATTTTTAATATTTTATAATTTTTCACATGTAGCAAAAAAAACTGTTAAAGTTAAGGTCAATGTTGGACAAAAGGTTAAATTAATTTTCTCCTGAATTTGAGGGCTTAATTGGATACAAAATAAATACAACCGCTGAATTAAGTTGTTTTCAAAAGTTTAGGGGTTGAACCCTTAAGCCTACAAATAATAAATAAATCTAAATGTTTTGATAAAATTGTAAAAAGTGGTTAAATTTACAAGGGTTTAGGGCTTAATTTAGTGGGCAATGGTTTAGAATTTTTAGTGATAAGAAAAGGATACTAAAAGATGCTGAGATAAATATAATGTCATATTATCATGTAAATCATATTTTGTTAAAAAAAGCTTTGGAGTAGAGATTTAATCTCAATACTAACTGATATTGAGTTTAACCCAAGAAATTATTCACATAAATCTTTATATGTATGAGTGTTTAATTTGTTTAAAAATCATTTCAAAAGATTTCGATTAAAAAAACTATATTTTAAGTAAAAGAACAAGAGATGGTTGTTCATGCACGAACAGAACTAGAAGTGTCATGATTTGGTTTGGTTCAGAATAACAATTATTGAATGAGTTTGTAAGAAACAAGGCAACCCCCCAAACTGTTTAACTAGCTTGAAATTTATATTTAGAAAAGGTGATTTTTTTTCCTAGGTTGTTATTAATGTAAAACAGTATTATTATTTTTTTTAATATTTTATTGAATTTAGTAAGATAGTAATAAGTTTAAAAGAATTTGAAAGATTCTTAAACCTAATTTTCTCTCAAAACGTTAGCGTTCTTGGGTTTCTTTCGTTTCATATTACTTAACTGATGGTTGTATTAATTTTAATGCTGGTTATCGACATTCGAATCTATTTTTATTTATTTTTAACTTTTAATAAAAATAATTATAGCTTTGTGACACGTTTTTTTTCTTCATGGCACATTTATCTATGTATTTTGGTATCTTTTTTCTTCCTAAGTCATTTGACCGTTCTTTTTATTTTATGTTTTTCTCAGGGTTAGATTTGACGACGTTACGACTGATTAAGATGACGCTTATTTGTAATCATGCTGATTTTCTCTGCTCTGGATCGTCGGATTGAATTTGGATATACGATTTGCGCTCGTGGATAGTTTCTCACGATCTTTCAATAGTTTATCATGATCTTTTAATAGCTTAATCTCCTTTTGTAGTTCGTTTACTGGGGCAGCCAAATTTGTACGTATCTGTTTTTCGTTCAAGTATTTTGGATAGATTTTTAACATTTTTCATGTATGATCTAAAGTGATTAATTTTTTAAAAAATATTTAAATTATATATTTTATTTACAATAATACTTGTAAACCTTTATTATAAATTTAAATACTTTTTTCGTTTAATAAAACTAGTTGCTCTTATTTAAAAAAATAAGATAATAATAAGATAAGCAAATGGGAAATTGAAGACTAAAGTGAGGGTTGGCAAGTGGCATATTTGCTAACACCAAACACCAACTTGTCATTTCTGACCTTTTTTACCCGTCTCTATCTATACTTGTTACTCTTCATGCTTTCACATAGCTGTTTCCAGATAATTAAAGAACATTAAACAATTATCTTTAACCATGTATGTAAAATATATTCAAGCTGAATTTAACGAGCTGTCTAAAAATATATATGATATTTATTGGTTTAAATGATAAATAAGTGTTCAAATTATATTTTTTTAGATAGCTGCTTAAAGTTTTTTCAGGTTAAACAGGTGCACAGCGTCTTGAACGTTACTTAAATATGTGCTCGTTGTGATTGTCCGTTAAAAAATTTGTTAGCCAATAAAAACATGACACGTGACAGTATTAAACATTTTCTGAATTTTATTTTTTAAAAAATAAATCATAATTTTTAGAACATCCTTAAATTTTTAAATAATCCCCAAATTCGGCCACTACCATCGCATTGGTCGCATTTTCGGCGATGGACTTAAACGTCCTATCCTCGTCGAACGACCCACACACCACGAATTATTTGAATGAACTATTCGACGATTTTAGCGTTTTGCACGTCATCGGTCGATTTTCGACGACTAGGTGGTGGGATAAATAGTCGTGATGGTCCGACGACGGATGTGGTGGGCGGCAGCGTGGCAATCGGCGGCGAAATAGGGTGTTAGAGATTTCAAATTTTGGGGCTATTTTATGAAATAAAGAAAATGTCTTGTTTTATTAATTTTATTTGTTTTTAAATATAATTTCAAAATTTTAAGAAGCTCACACGTGTCACTTAACCTTGAAAATTAACGGACGTTAATGGCGGGCACCTATTTGAGTAACGTTAAAACGTTATGCATCTGTTTGGCCCAAAAAATACTTTAAGTACCTATATGAAAAAAATGGTATAGTTTGTGCACTTATCTGCCACTTAAGCCATGTTTATTTTAAAAGTTTTGAGTTAGAGTATGTTTGTCTGTAAAATGCGTGTCTTATCAGAGAGTTAAGATAAAATATGAACAATCCTACTTTATAATCACCTTAACACTATTTAATAAATATGTAGTCAAAGATCCACTAATTGGCCTAATGACCAAGGATACTAGGGGTGTTCAAAAAATTCGACCCGACAGATCCGATCCGATTATCCATTGATCCAATCTAAAAAATCAGATATTCGATCCAATTTTTATTTTTGGATCGGATATTCGATCCGATTTTAAATTTTTTGGATCGGATACGGATCGCAATATTTCAATTTTCGGATTATTCGAAAATCCAAAAATCCTAATTTTTATGAATATTAATTTTGTTATTTTTAAAAATTTAATGCTTGTTATATCCGAAAATTAAAAAATCAAAATTTTTATATATGTGAATCTTGTTATATTTAGCGATTTGTTGTTTGTTACATTCGAAATTCCAAAATTTTAATAAATACGAACTTCAAATTCGAAAAAATAACTAAATCAAAATATGTTTTTGGATAACCAGATATCTTGTTATATTTTAGCGATTTGATTTTTTTCGGATCGGATACAAATCATTATATCGTCGATCCGAAAAACCATATCGGATCCGATCTGATATCCGACAATGATTACTCATATTACCTTGTCTTGTATGAGTTCAAATCTTAGTATTAGAATGTAATATCTTTCTATTTAATAAAAAAATACGATCAAATAATTCATTATTAATTCAAATATGATGTAAATTATAATTTAAATCACGTATATCAAATTTTAAATACAAAACCAGAGTTAGAGATTAGAATAAAATATAAATATTTAAAAATATTGATGAATTTGTAATTAATTTATTTTTTTTAAATATAAAAACAAAATGTTTAAAAAATCAGTGCATAGGGACAAGATCCATTCTACTTAATGATCTCTATTCACACTTATTTAAATTAGATGTTTTAAATATGTTTCACCTTGTTTTTAGATTACAATTTAAGCCTAAACCAATGGTTAGAATATTTAAAAAATATTGAATTAAAACATTTCAAAAAATAAAATTTAAATAACATTTTTTGCAATAATTTAAAAAACAATTTGAAGACATTTAAATGCAATATGAATAATCTTTTATTTCCAAATTTACCCATGGCTTCCCAAGATATTTAGGGTCACTTTATCTTTTCATGCTCAAATTGCTTAAAGCCCACATATATTGACCACAATTTCAAAATCATGAGTTGGGTGAAACCATCCAAAAAAAAGTCAGACACAATGTATTTGTAAGATTAAATTTGACAATATTAAGATATATATATATATATATGAAATATAATTAAAAATACAATAGAAAACCAATATAGAGTAAAAATGTTATTCAATAAAATTTTATGAAATATTATTATTATTATTTTAACATAAGAATTATAAACAATTTTTACCAAATAATAATATTTTTATATAACAAAATAATAATAATAATTATAAACAATATGAACGTGTGAAAAAAATAGCAGCTTGGTATCAGCCCCATACAGCTGCTCTCCCCATCTTTTCTTATTTTTTTCATAAAAAACCCTAATTCAAGTCTACCTTTCTTACTTAAAGCCAATTAAATGGTAGAATTCTCTAGGCCAAAAAAAATGAAAACTTTACCTTAAAAAAAGGAAAACCCACCCCTTGAATCTAAAAAATTTACTTTTTCCACTCCTTCAAGAAAAACCCAAATAAACTTTCGCAATTTAGTTGGCTTTGGGGGACTGTAAACTAATTTACTGAAGTGTTGTTTTTTGTTTAGTGATGATGGAAAATTCAAGTTCCCCAGAAAACAATACAGTCGCCGGCAACGTCAGCTTAGAGAATGAACGGAATTTTTCTTCAGGGAACCGTTGGCCGAGGCAAGAGACTTTAGCTTTGTTGAAGATAAGGTCTGAAATGGACGTTGCTTTTAGAGACTCCGGTGTCAAGGCTCCTCTATGGGAAGAAGTGTCCAGGTTTGCTTTCTTTGTTTTTTCCCCTCTGAACTATGTTTGTTTGTTTTTTTGTCGAGAAAATTAACTGGGAAATGTAGGGTTCTACGCAGGAAATGTGGGAAACATTTGGGTTTTACTTATGTTTGGATATTGAATTCTTTCTAGTTTAATTATACTGTTCTAAAATGACTTGGAGAGATGTAAATGCAATAAAAAAATTAGGTGTTAAAAAAGTGATTTTTAATACTATTTTGTTTTAATTTCACTGTTAAGTTCAATAATATTAACTATCTTTGATATTTCTAGTGAGTTAAATCCCGTTTACTCTAATTTGCGGAGTTAATGCAGCAATTGGAATTCTTTTTATCAGGAAAATGGCTGAGCTGGGATATATTAGAAGTGACAAGAAATGTAAAGAGAAATTTGAGAATATCTACAAATACCATAGGAGAACCAAAGAAAGTCGGTCCGGGAAATCGAATGGGAAGAATTATAGGTTTTTCGAGCAATTAGAAGCATTGGATCATCAACCTTCGTTGGTTCCACCTGCAAGTGGAAATTTCAACGCTTTAGTAGAGCCTTTGAATGTTATCCATGATGCTATTCCGTTTTCGGTCCGAAACCCAGCTTCGAATTTCAATGAAACCTCTACCTCGATGACTTCTTCATCGAGTAAGGAGTCGGATGAATCGGATGGGACTAGAAAGAAAAAGAGGAAACTGACAGACTTTTTTGAGAGGTTGATGAGGGAGATGATGGAGAAACAAGAGAATTTGCAGAAGAAGTTTATAGAGGCGATAGAGAAGTCTGAACAGGATAGGATGGCAAGAGAGGAAGCATGGAAGGTACAAGAATTGGATCGGATTAAGAGGGAGCGTGAGCTTTTGGAGCAGGAGAGATCGATTGCAGCAGCTAAAGATGCTGCTGTGCTAGCGTTTCTACAGAAGTTTTCAGATCAATCGACCTCGGTGCAATTGCCTGAGACCACATTACCCGTTGAGAAAGCTCTTGACAGGCAAGAAAATAGCAATGGTAGTGAGAGTTATATGCACCTAAGCAGTTCTCGTTGGCCCAAAGATGAAGCGGAGGCTTTGATAAGATTGAGGACTAATCTTGATTTGCAATACCAAGACAACAGCCCCAAAGGCCCTCTATGGGAGGAAATATCAACAGCAATGAAAAAGCTTGGCTATGATCGAAGCGCTAAGAGGTGTAAAGAGAAATGGGAGAATATGAACAAGTACTTCAAAAGGGTCAAAGAAAGCAATAAGAAACGGCCTGAAGATTCCAAGACTTGTCCTTACTTTAACCAACTAGATGCTCTATACAAAGAAAAAACTAAAAGAATCGATGGCTCAGTTAATTCCGGTTATGATATAAAGCCTGAGGAACTCTTGATGCACATGATGGGTGCCCAAGAAGAACAATCGCATCAAGAAACAGCAATGGAGGATGGTGAAAGTGAGAATGCTGATCAAACACGGGATGAAAACAGAAACACTGAAGAAGGAGAAGGAGATGCTTTTCGAAACATAGGTAACGATCCTTCTCCAATGGCAATTATTGGTTGATTGTGAGACAAATAGTGATATTTCCTTTTTCGAATGTTTAAATTTTGTTAAAGTGTGTCAGGGTCCATAGTGAGTGTCTGTAAAATATTGTGTGGAAAGCAGATTTGAGTTTTGAGAAGTTTCCTTTGATACAGCATGGAGGCAACTGGGTAAAATAATAGACATAAATGTATATTTTCATCATCATTTGGTTTGAATAAACTCTGTGAGAGGCAAAGTGAGTGGAATAAGATGTTTGTGTGTCATTCAAATAAACCTTTTCTTTCAACTTCTGAAAGGTGAGGGGACAAAGATGGAAATGGTTTGGTGTGATTGGTTTGCTTGTGTTTGTAATGCATGACTCAGTGTAGAATTGCATCAGCATTCAACAAGGCTTGAACTTTTTGATAAAAGTGGTAATTATATCACTCGTGCGCCTGCATAAGAAAAACCCTTTACACATTGTCTCATCTTAGCTATATATTTTTCTAAAGGTCATCATTGCATACAGTATTTCCTTTTGGAATTCATCATTTCTGCTTGAACTTGTTCTAGGTTTGTTTTATTATGATATATGTAATTCTTTAAATGTAAATGAATCTAATTTAGAATAGTGCAATGGATTTTTAAACTCGGGATAGTCTTATTTGGATATATTTTTTTATAACTATCGCTATCCGATTCATTGGCTGACTAATTCGAATTGAATACTACAAAAGCTTATTATAGGGGCAACCCTTCCAATCCGGTTACTCCATACACAACGCAGTACACAGAACAAGTAGTTCATAACAAAAAAATTTCCAATAATCTCTGGTAGTTATATGCCATCCAAGCTTGCTTATGTTAGCCATTATATGCTTTATATAATCATAGCTCATAATTCACAGTTCATAACTGTCACTACCATTACGCAAAACAAGCACTTTGTTGATTAATATGCATGTATGTTTCAAATCCAACAAGTGTCCAGTGAAAATTTTGATGATCTTTATCTTAAGAGGCACATGTTCGAATCACTTTATTTAAAAGGTGTAAGCTTATTATTAAAAGGTTAAAAATATTTATGGACATATATTACCTTTACACTATTAAAAAAATATGCATGCATTTTCAAGTTACACAATCTCTCTGCCCTTAAAAATACATATATGGCTCATTGTTAATTATGAGACCAAAAACTAAAACTTTGGAAGAGTCAAACTGGGTGAATGAGAAGTGCTTACGAAGAAGATTACAAAAAATATATATATTATTATATTTAAAAAAAATCCATTATTGTTGTAGCTATTCTCTACTTGGAGCTTAAATTTGAAGGAACACTAGTCATCTCAGGCTAAAGCATGACAAAATGATTTGTATGCAGTAGCACATGTTTTAAATTTCTCTGCAGCCATTGCCTGCATAAATATGTTGATATCACGTGACTTCTTGAAAAAAATATAGGAAATGAAATCACAGAACAGATTGATGCCGCAACAGATCGTCACAACTAAATCAAGGGCATAAGCATTGTTCTCGAAAAGGATATAACTAACCTGCGAAGGCCCTTGATGTTTATCAGGATGCCACTTTAAAGCTGATAAGCGGAAGCTGCAAGATGATTTTAATAATTTTAGAATACATAACTGAAAAAAAAAAGTAGAGAAAAGGAGAAACTGAAATATATCAAATATTTTAAAATAAAGTCATCTGAAATGAAAACACTTGAGCAGGCAGAGTACTTGCGCCTTTTTAACATCTTCGAGCTTTAAGCGGCCAGTTGGAGGTAGCCTAAGGATCGCTCTATCAAAACATGATCCTACAGCATATAACTCGTCCTCAGACTCACTTTCACTAGGAATCTCCTGCTTTTCTGTTCTTTGATTAGTCCGGTCCGATTTTTCTCTCCACTCAAATTCAGAGTACGAATTTCGGAAAGTAAAATCTGCCCTAAAAGACCAAGTATACCACTTGTTCCTGAATGCAGCTTCAAATATTGTCTCGGGATTATTGAAGTCCTCCGAGAAACTTTCTCTTCTAAACCTTCCTGTGCAAGTAATAGATAGACATCTAGTTTGTTAATCACAAGTGAGGGCAAGCACTTGTAAAACGTTAGCATCTGTTATGTGGATTTGGTTTTTTAACTTGAAATGCAATTAGCTAGGTCTTAATCTATTATTGTCTCAAACAAGTGGCTGATATCTCGGTATTATACACAAACATGAAGATTATATAAACAAACCAAAGTTCTGATTTTAAGCAAGTAATTTCCCGTAAATTCTTGTGCATCTAATCTGATGGATAAATATAATCTTTGTGAATTGGAACGGAAAATAACAGTTGTTTAGTACCAAAGCTATAAAAACAGAATTCAGTTGCTTTTCTATATTACGATGAAGTCCGCATTTTGTCGAACGAAAAAGTCTTTTCACTGATAGGCATGCGACTTCTAAGAAGCAGGAATATTAATTTGCATTTCACTAATGAGATTAGAAGCTACGTTCAAACGGCTAGCTATAATTGCACACAAACTTACATTCTCAATCCTTCATCCTACTAAATTTTACCCGAAAGAAATAATGGAATTAGAAGTGATCATGTCAATGGTCTTGGACTGAGTTAATTACTCATTGTCTTGAAATAATAGATTGATGAATAAAGCATAAGATTATACCAACAAAACCAGATATTAGTGTGCACATTGCACAAGGAAACTCTAAGATATTTTTATGAAAACATGCAGATAATTTAGGTTATCAAAATATACCCGGTTCAGCTGTGAAAATAGTGCATAAAAGAGGCAATTGTTTTTTTAATCATTTAAAATGAGAAAAGAGGAAAGGAATTAAAAAAAGGAAGTTGAAACTCACATTTAGTTTTTCTGCGGTTAGATTTCCCAGCACGTCGTCCAGGAAACCTCGACCGATTCTTCTTAACAGAGCCATCTGAATCCCAGCCTTCTTTTGCATCAAATTTCCATATTGGATCTTCATCCTAGATAGAAGCCAAATGCAAGCATAAGTTGATACAAATTTCAGGTTCTAGTGAAATGCATAAGCTCAATCTCCGGTATAATGCAATTGAGAAGAAGGATAATGGTGTTGGTCCAATAAACTTGGGACCACTGGTTTACTTGGGAAATAAAAGAAATTTTAGGCTTAACAAAATGAGGCCGAACTTGTCATTAGACACTTCCAAATGGCTGCAAACTCACTCTTTCAATGGCATAACTAAAATCATAAGCTTCTTCTATACGCAGAGCCTATTTGGATATTTTATAGAAAATGTAGTACGGAATAATAAATAAAATTTAAATTTTTTATATTACATTTACATTAAAGCAATGCAAATAATGAAGAAACTAAAATCAATTCCAAGGCATGCACTTACGTTGAAAAACAAGAAATGTTCCAGCTTGCTTTACGTATTACAACTTCTATAATGTACACAGTGCATGACGAAGATGTAAGTCAATACCTTCAATAAGGTATAAGTTCTAAATCAAGCAAGAGCCCAGAAAAGTTTACCTGAAATAAAATATTCGAGGCACGGCCACTAAAGCAAAGGTTTCTCAAAGCTCTCTTTGTTTCAGCACGCTTTTTACGTACTGCATATCTTATGTAACTCTGCATTTAATATTTGAAATGCCAAAGCAGTTCTATTTTTGAAAACAACAAAGAAAGTAAATTTACAGAGGAAGACAAACTGTTCATACAAAGCCGCTTAGAGGAAGAATGAAATTAACAAATAGCAGAATCTTAACCTATTAGCAGATAATGTCCATCATCCGATCAACGCAATCATTAAAATTAATCATGTTGAATCGTTTCCTGAGACGTGTCAGGTTTCTATTTGCACTAAATGATGACAGTGAAGTTCCCAACCTAAGCAGAAAAAGAATAAACCATCCTATGAATATAGCTCAGTTGTCAGACTTCGGACTTGCGTTTAGTCTACCGAAAGTTACCATACAATCACCAATCTTCTTTTTCATTTTATCTAGGGAAAAGGGTGATTTGGACACTAATCGTAGAACACGAAGATAATGCACCAACAGACCGAACCAAAATGCCCGGCCTAGAATAATATCAATCTTAAGACACACCTATCTCATATAATAGGATCAAGACAGTAAAGAGATACATGCGCAGATGATTACACAAATATAAAGCCCGCAAAGCTGCATACCTTAGTTGGTTGTTGAGTATGAGTGCTTCTTTTATCCTGTATAAACAATGTTAATTGTTAACTTTTCTGGGCGAAGTACAGATTTATCCTAATTCATAAACCCAAATTTTAATACATTACCAAGCAGATAACTTTAACATATCTAATTTTGATGTTAGCACAGTCATTCACACAGAACTTGGTTAAAAAATACTAATACTTTTTCATTGAAGAGATCCCATTAATCTTTCTAGTACAAATTCAGGAACTTGCTATTCAATTGAAAATAAAAATCCAAATTCAAGCTCACCCATGGCATTTAAAATATAATAAATAAACCAATGAAAAGGAGGAGAAGAAAGACTCACAAAATCCCATTTGTTCTTCCATTTTTCACAGGTGAAAGGCGTGGAATGAAATGAACAAAAATGCCTTGTAGCAGCAGTAGCCGATTGTTTTGCAGGTAAGAAAGCTGGAATCAACGAATTCTTGAGTTGAAGGACGCTTCGGCATCTGAAGATTTGCATAATTAGAACCAAACCACCTGCCTTAAAAACTGGCAGCGCCGATCAAAACTCTGGGGATTTCTTTTTGGGTAAAAAGGACAGATTTTTAACTATTTTTAAATGACAAAAAGGAGATGTTTTTTTAACAGGAAAAAAAGCGGAGATGGTCTCTTCCTCGTCCCCTTCTCTTCGTTCTAACTTGTATCTTAGTTGCTTGTTCAACAGATGAAGATAAAGAATAGAACAGTAGGGATGATATTATATGTTTTGAAAATCGTTATACATTATTATAAAGGAAATTATTTTTTAGACCTAAAAATTTGTAGGGTAAAGTACATAAAAAGTTACTAAGATATCTCTAAAAATACAAAAGTAGTCACCAAACTTTCAAATGTTACATAATGGCATTAAACTTTAGTTTTTGTTACAAAATGGTAACTGAGCCATTAACTGTCAACTGTCGTTAATTGGGTGACGTGACAGTTATAGAAATTTGAATAATATAATATTTAATTCTTCATATTGACACATTTAATCAATTTATTCCTAATTTAACCTTCATTATTGATGTCTAAATTAATTGAATGTATAAATATTTAGGATTAAATATGTTATTATACAAATTTTCGTAATTGCCACATCTTCCAGTTAACAACAGTTAACGGCCTAGTGACCATTTTATAACAAAAACTAAAGTTTAATGACTATTATATAATTTTTGAAAATTTGATAACCATTTTATATTTTTAGGGATAGTTTAGTGACCATTTGTGTACTTTACCCAATTTGTATATGGATGGTGATGGGGTAGATTTTATTTATTGTTTTGCTTTCCCACTAAATATTGCTTATTTTAATTCAATTCAAAATAAAATGTTTTTATTCGATATTAAATATTTTGATATATTAAAATTAAAGGGGTGAAAATAAAAAGGTAAAATTTTTCAATGTAAACTAATCCAACTTTTTTATGGTATACAATTTTTAAACTAATATCCTTAATGATAATTTTCTCTTTTCATTATCTTTCTAACTAACCAGTATCACTACATTCGAATCTAAACATATGTCATATCGTTTATTATAATTTCAGCTGCAATAACCCATTTCAGTACTACTCTGAGAAACAAATACAAAATTTTAAGTTAGAGAACGAACCTATAAAATTTTAAGAGAGTAAAAGTATATTTAGTCGAAACCATATTTATAACTAATTATAATTTAATCTCTTACCAACTTGTGTCACAAATTAATTTAGTCGAACAATAATAAAAATATTCTTATATTCAGTTTAAGCACGTAAAACAAAGGGTAATATTGTTTTAAGGGTAAAACTTTAATATACGAGCTGTGTATTTACACTATAAAAACCAAAATCCTAAATTTCTAACCCTAACCCTAAAAAACTAAACCCCACGCTCTAAACTCTAAATTCTAAACTCTAAATTCTAAACATTAACCTTAAATTCTAAACCCTACATCCTAAACCTCTAAACCTTAAACCATAAACTATAACCCTAACCCCTAAAACTAAAAGGCACATGTAAATTTTACATGGCCTGTGTATCAAAGTTTTTCCTTATTTTAATAAGCTTTTTTGGTTTGGGAATTTGAAACCCTTGATCTAGGAAAGCTACAAAATTCCCAATGAAGTGGAGTTGCCAAATCAAGAGAAGGTAAATATAGTATGGGTTTCTGGAGAAAAACTGGCATGTTGGGTTGCAAACCGACTGAAAACAATCATAAGTTGCAAATAGGAATCAAAAAGGCAATGAATTAGGAGGGATATTAGAGATGGGTTTGGAAGATTTATTTCTCTCTTACACTAGATAGAATATTTGCAGTCAGTTTGGTAAGTCACATTGAACCCAATTCAGGGATTTAAGAGAAAAAAATGTTATCTTCAATAAATTTAGATTCGAACAATTTATTTATACGATATATGCACTTTTAAAGAATTAAAATACAGAACACAAACTTCTTATAATCACACTAGAATACAGGGGCATAACTTATGAAGGACCTGTTTTGAAAAATTAAAATTTAATTCTTTAATTTTTTTAAAAAAATTAATTTGACCCTTACAAAATTTTAGAAATGCATACTCCATTAAGTTTCATTTTTTTAATATTCTTAATTAAATCCATGCCATGATTTCTTAATCCTCTCAAAATATAAAAAATTTTAGTTATGCTCCATTTTTTTTTGAAAAAATATTAATTGAACCTCTCAAAATTTTTAAAAATTTAAACTTAAACTTATATTTTCTTTTAAGTTTTAAATTGGCTCATCAAACTCTTTCACCAAATTCAGCCACTGCCAGAATATTAAAAAAAATAAAAGCTCTAATTTTCTCTGAACATTGTCACCTCTATAAAAAATCTTTTACATATATAGATTGGACTAGATCTCCAAATAATGATAGGACATGATGTTAAATTTTGTTGTTCAAATGATAGAATACATTGTTACTAGCACATTTTACTAAATTATTTTGTTATAGAGTTTGTTTTTTATTTTTATATTCATTTTATTGTTTAGGTTCGGGTATATGACTACTTTCTTCCAATAATATTATAATCGAATTTTAAATGTATATTTTTTTAGATATGTAGTTTGTTTAGTCATTACACCTTCTGTTTATTGGTTGCTTCTTTTCATTGAAAATGTCGAAGGAAATAAATTAACACAAATTTAGACACCATTATCATGCAAATTATATTATAAATGCAAGATGAATATTTGGCTTTTTTTAGTGACAACTATACATATTGTTGTAAATATATTAAAAGTCCAATTATATATGTTCCTTTCCCTCTTAAGTAATAAGAACTAGATTTCAACCCAACATGTGTCCAAGTGGAAAAGTAGATGATTTTCATCTTAAGAGACACGAGTTCAAATCGCTTCCTCTATAAGGTGTATGCCTATCGTTAAAGGGTTAAGAATATGTTGTAATTACCTTTAGACTATTAAAAAAAAACTAAATTCCACCCGAAGTAACATTGGAATATTTGATTAGAACATTAAACTACAGTTCCATTTTATAAATATACAAGAAACAAGTCTTATTTAATTTAACGAAACTAGTTCCTTAACTTCATCTAATTTAAAAATGGTTAAATTGTTTCTTTGGTTTAAATTATATATATATATATATAAGATGAGAAGAATAACAATACATCAAGAGTCTGCTGCTTAGCACGCTTTTTGTTTGCTGTATAGCACTCTTTTGTCAGTCTTATTTTGGTTCTCAAAATGGATGATGGTATGGCTAATCTTTCGATTGAGGAAGAGGAACTACTGGTCCCTCCAGAGGTGGGGAGGAAGTTGTGGATGAGTATGAATTTTGTTTGGTTGAGAGATTTCTAACAGCGAGTGTAGTGCATTTCGTGTCTATGCAAAACACAATGGCGGATCTGTGGCATCCCCTTGGTGGTATTTCTATAACTCATATAGGGGAAAAGAGATTCTGTTTTAGGTTTTATAATGTTGTAGACCAGGAAAGGGTAATGGAAGGTTCTCCTTGATTTTTTAATAATCATCTGTTGTTGCTTCACAAGCTTGTCCATAGGGAGGATCCTATGCAGGTGCAATTGGATACTGTAAATTTTTGGGTACAGGTTCATGACTTGCCGCCGGGGTTAATGTCAGAGCCAATGGCAAGGCAGTTTGGTAATTTTATTGGGGAATTTCAAGAGTATGACTCGAAGATGGTTCTTTCAGGGAGGAGGCAGTTTATGCATTTAAAAGTTCGGCTGGATGTTCGCCAGCCTTTGAAAAGAAAAAAGAAGATAGCGTTGGGTGGTGATCGAAGCACGTATGTGAGATTCCAATATGAAAAGATTACTTTGTTTTGCTTCATCTGTGATAGGTTGGGCCATGGAGAAAACTTTTGTCCGTTGCGGTTAACATTGAAGCCAGAAGAAATTATTTTTGGCTGTATGATGATATGAAAGACCAAATTGGTCGATTATTAGGGGGCGCGTATATCTTCTAATCCAGAAAAATATTTGGGGTTACCAACAATGGTAGGAAGAAGAAAGAAAGAGACTTTTGGATATTTTCTGGATCGGTTCAACAAGAAAGTGGATAATTGCGGGAGGGAAGGAGGTCTTCATTTCAGCCGTTTTACAGGCCATTTCAGTATATGCCATGCAATGTTTCTTATTACCTAGTTCACTATGTCGACAATTGGAGCAAATAATGGCTAAGTTTTGGTGGAGAAATAGTGGGTCTAGAAAGGGAATTCATCGGTGTACATGGCAGAGATTAACATATCCAAAATTAAAGGGAGGGCTTGGGTTCAGAGACTTAAGCCAATTCAATGTTGCACTACTTGCTAAACAAGCTTGGCAATTAATAACAAAACCAGAATGATTCCTAGCAAAAGTTCTAAAAGCCAGGTATTGTCCTACATGTGATTTTCTAAATTCAAATTTAGGTTCTTACCCTTCTTACGTCTGGAGAAGTTTGTGGAGCACTCATGGCTTATTAGAGAAAGGACTGGGCTGGCGTATTGGGTCGGGTTCTCAAGTAAATATTTGGAACGATCCTTGGCTTCCTGGTCCAGAAGATAGTCGAGTAAGAATACAACAGATCAATGTTAATTATACCACTGTGTCAGATCTTATAGATAGGTCCTCAGCTACCTGGAACTTAGCTGCTTTAGAAAAGTTATTTGATGAAGAGCAAGTCAATAGAATCTCTTGTATTCCTCTGTCAATGCTGGAACTAAACGATGAATTGGTGTGGAGATCAGAAGGTACTGGTGAATATTCAGTAAAAAGTGCGTATAAGCTACTGCACAATGAAAGTATAAAGAATCAGTATTCGCCTGCAAGAACTCAAACAGAGGTTGTACGTGACTTTTATGCAAAATAAAGATACACATATGGAAAGTTGCAAATAATTTTCTACCTACATTCACAAGTGAGGAGGTTGAATCCCAACGATGTGTGCTCTTTCCGTCAATATCCAGGGGAGAATGTAGAACATATTTACCAGACAGCTGTTTAAAGCACTAGGAGTGGCGATGGCCAGTTGCCCAGCAGATGTTTTTATGGCTGGATTGACTAGCTCCTTTTATTTCTACTCTGAAAGAGAAAAAGGACGTACTGTAATAGTTGTATTTTGGGCCATATGAAACAGCAAAAACAAGGTAGTGCATGAGGGGATCAGTCCTTCGGTACATACAACGCAATCGTTTATTGAGGCTTTTCTGAGGGAGAATGAGGCTTTCCATCTGGCTACACAAAGAAGTCAATGGCAGGCACGAGTGAGGAGGAAATTAAATTCAGCTTTTGATCTAAATGGAAGAAACTCTACCTCGGGAATCATTGGGCGTAACAGTGATGGGCTTATTATGGCCGCATGTACTGTTTTCCATCCATTTGTAACCTTCAAGCAATCCAGTTTGCAAAAGATCTGGGTTTTAGAAGAGTAGTGCTTGAGGGTGATTCACTCACTGTAATTAAGAAGGTGAATAGTCCTCCAGATAAGTCTATTCTAAACTCAATAGTGCATGATAACAGAGATTTTGAGTCCATTCAGTTTGGATTCATTTACCGGGAAGCTAATGGGTAGCACATTTGTTGGCGAAGGAAGGGCGATCTCTGACTTCTCCAAGGTTTTAGATTGAAGATGCTCCACCGGCTGTAATGTCTCGTGCAGATTTCGAGAGGCCGTCATTTCTTCAATCAGATTTGTTTCAACAACTTTTGATTGTCGTCTTCAGAGTAATATAGTTTCTTCTTGGTTATCTTCTTTTATATGCATTCTGTGATGCATACCGAGAGTTTTTGTGACTTTGTTTTGATTTTGTTATGCCCTTAAGAGGAATAGTGTCTCTTGATTTTTGTTTTTCTTTTAAGGTTTTCTTGTTTTTTGGTATCACATCTAAAATTTGATTATCGAGTCTTAGTTTTAATGACAAATTTAACCAATTATCAGCTAGTCTAGCGGGATAAGGCTTTATATCGTTTAAACAATATTAAGAGTTTAAATTCTAACATTATAAATGAATGAAATTGGATTGGATGTGTCACTCGTAGCACTTCTACAATATTCAATCAATGGATTAGATACCGATAATTATATAAAAATCATTTATTGAAATTTTGATTAAAAAATATTTGAAATACATGTTAGCAAATGTAAACATAGACTTGCGAAGAAAGCATGACATGTCCCACCTGGCTCTATTACAACCCAATTCCATTAATGGCATATGGTCCCTTCTTTCAAATTACAGGCATCAATGGCTTGACACAAGGAGCCATTTACAAAAGAAATTTTAAAAAAAATGTAGCCAACTCATGCTGCTCAACTTCTTCCTTGGTCCACAAACAAAACCATTTAGAAACCCCCTCCAAAAATAAAATATTCTCTTAATCAACGCTATAACATCAAAAGCTTTACAGCTTGAGCCACCTGTTTTTCTTATTATTATTATTACATTTTTTTGGAACATAGTAAAATATGTCAATTAGTTTCCGTTGTTGGTTTATGTTCTGTTTTGTGTCTTTGTATTCTTCTTTACCGCAAATTGCATTATATATTTATCGGAAGCCAACCAGCCTTGAGAATTGATATACTCGCTTTCCTTAATTTCCCCTATAATTCTCTTCTTCCTTTCTTCTTTGATTACTAAAGCTGAGGAAATATGGGAGGTTGCGCCACCAAACCTAAGGTTTTAAAGGGTGACGACCACAGTATCCCGGCACCGCCTCCCGAGTCAACGAAAGAAGCTGTTGCGGCGGCTTCTGAAGCGAAGGAGGGTGGCGATGTCGTTGCCAAAAAAGGTGATCAAAAGGCGGAAGCTGATGTTTTTGGTGAGGAAGCTAAGAGCAAGGATGTTGATGAGGCCGACAAGGTGGACGATGAAGCAAACACGCGACACTCTCTTGGTAACTTGTTGAACGAGGTACCACTTTCTGTAATTCCATGCGTTTTAATGCATTTTGATGGTGTTAATGTGTTGAATAAATTACAAGGGTTTAATCCTCTTTCATTTGAATATACTTTCATATATACCTGTCTTTGCAACATGTTGGCTGTTTCACTGAATTATGACTTGTTCATGTGTACCGTTTGGTTGGTGAGAAAGTGAATTTTGAGGGAGAGGTTCAAAAAGAAGAGATAATAATAATTCCACATATGTTTTTCTGTTGATTTGTATTAACAATCTAGATAGATTCGAAGCACGAGATTGACGGGGAACAAATATTTCTCAAGATTCTTGCCCTACGTAAGCTGACCCGCATGTCTTTTTGTTTGTCTGATATCTTGTCAGTATCAATGATTTATAATTTACTACTAATAATACAGCGCGGTGAAGTTTCCCATGTAAAATTCTTGGCCGTCTCTCTCGTGTGTTTGTTTAGGATATAACGAGAACAAAATTTGATGGATTTTTAGATACTTTTTTAATTGCGAGAATCAGTACAAAATAAGGATCATAAACGAAAACATTATTTTTTTTGCAGAATGAAAAGAAGGGGGTAGCTGAGACCGAGACCGAGACCGTGATCGAGGCCGATAATAACACGACATCAGAGCCGACGAAAACGGAACCAGTGGAGCAAGAATCACCGAAGGAGAAGGTGCCGGCCGAGCCGATCAAGTCGACCAAGGAGCCAGAACCTTTGTCCGTCGAACCCGAAGCAGCACGAGAGGCAACAGCAACAGCGGATGTAGCTGAGACAGAAAAGAACGGAACATCAGCAGGAGCTGAAGGTGAAGAAGGAAAGAGTGAAGTAGCAAAGTGAAGTTGCAACATTTATGTTCAAACAAGTGTGATAAAAACACATTTTGCATTGTTGTTTAGTATGTTATGGAAAACAAGTAGTTCACATGGCTTGCGGCTTTTATGTGACTTGTTTTTGTTGCTCTGAAATGTTTATTTTTCTTTCATCTCAGTTTGTGTTTTTGCTTTCTATCTATATTTTTTCCACTTGTTCACAAGTGACATGCGTGTTTTTATTAGGTTCAATTTATAAGCATATATATACATTAGATCTTACACCTATTAGACACAACAGATTCGATCCAATTTGGGTTTCTCTGGGCATGGGAAGCTGGATATGGTTTAGGTTTGTCAGTTAATGGACATTTTTGGCCTTTTAGATAGAGGGATTGATGGGCCACAATCGGTCGGATTTGGGATATAAGCCTCAAATTTTCTGCTTATATTAAAAAGACTACAACTCTTTTTTCTCCACTGCTTCCGTCGTTATCGTCGTTGCCATCGATTTCTCTTGCCGTATCATTAATGCAATAGGAGTTAACGATCATCGGATCATTTCGTGATACATTGATAACGTAAATGACCATATATAACTATTGAAAATTGAGTGATCAAGATTCGAAAAAATTGATTGATCAAACATGTTCCCTAAACCAAAAACCATCACTTTAGTCATGGTTGAAATTAGGACTCGAGTTTAATCCGAACACAGATTTTCTAAATCTTACAACATTAATACAAACTCCAATGAATTACATAATCAGTAGGGAAGCTATATCTATTCTCCAAAATGATCTTCAGATCGTGCTAAAAAGTGTAGGCATTTTGCCATGAGTTTTGAACCTTGGTCCTCCATGATTTCAACAACTAAACAATAATTCATGAGGCAGCCACCACTTTCAACTCTGTGCAACCTTGGTCTACATGACGTGCTGGAAAACTATTTCTATTCTCATCATCCGCCATTCTCTGCTCTCTGGTTTTCCCCCACAACACACTATACAGCCCTATGATCAAAAGAAGCCCCCCCCAACAGACTGCACAAATTTCAGACATTAATTAACTCAAGTTGACAATGGAGATGGGTTGTAATAATAACAAAAGGAAGACAGAAAAACTGACCTTTCTGCAGTTATAACCTGGCATAAGAGAACTGCAGAACAGAAGGTTGTGAAAATGAGAGTCAATGGTGTGGACATGGCCAAGAACACTGGCCCCTTCGCCTCAATAACCCAAGCTTGTAGGTAATATGTCACGCCCGTCACCACTATCCCCTGTACACATATATATGGAATATTATTTAAAAAAATTCCACAAGCGGGATTCGAATATCGAATAAATAAGAAAGAGTGGAAGCAGATGTTTACACAATAGGCTACTGCAAGGAGTCTAAGATTCCAGCCCAGTCTCCATTGGTAAGGGTTTCGTTCCACGCCAATTGCTATAGCAAATGATTGGAATGTGCTCAACAGGCATTGAAGAGCTGTAAAGAGAAGTTTCGAAGGGTAGCTCTTCAAAACCAGACCCTGTTTCACAAACTAATATAAGTACAATCTTATCATGTAGACATAGTGCATGTACATGGTCGGCTTACCTGTAGAACTAGCCATAAGCCCCAAAATGTGTTGGAAAGCAACATGAGGAGACAACCCTTTATCCATGCCTCGCCACCGGAGGATGTTCGGCTATGCTGGTTATCGAACAGGTGATGGAGGCAAAAGAGTTTGAAATGGGGACCCTTGTAAAAGGCAAGGGTCAATGCACCAGCCAAGCATAGTAGTATACCTGAAAGCTTTGCAATCCCAACAACCGTCTTCAATCTCAATGCCTCCATTCTGTAATACAAATTTCAACGTTTCAGTAAGTTCAGTGTGGTGTATAGTTCAGATTTTGTCACAACCAAATCGCATTGCAATTGATATCACTATATATCTTAGGCCCAATTCATAATATTTTCGGTTAAAAAGAACATTTTAGCATTTGTATTGTGTCTAAAAGTTCATTTTAATCCTTCTATTATAAAATAAAATATTTTAATCATTATACATTTGAGAAGATAATATTTTGGCTCAAAACGTTAAAGTTATTGTTAGTTTGCTTAAATATTTTAGTTTAAACACTCTTTACGTCCTTTTTAATTTTGAACTCAAACAAATTAATCATTCTCGAAACATTTTTTTGTGATTTTTTACATAATTTTTTAATACTTTTGAAATCTTAAAAAATGTACAATAATTACAAACTCTAAATCCTATTGTCTCTCACTTACAATAATTACAAATATAAGCCAAAACATAAAAAATATTTAAATGATATATATACATTGAATTTTCTTAGAATCTTTAGTTTTGAAGTGAGAGTAAAAGATGATATAAAAATCATAAAAATATTTGAAATTTCATGAAAGTTTTCAAAATTATGAAAATATTATAAAATTTTGTTATTATTTTATCTAAAATTATCCAATCACAATTAAACATACGTCATGTATTGACGAAAAATGTCAACATCATCATAAATCGTTCTTGTTTATTCACTTCCAAAATATACATTGAATAAATTATTTTTCTCTTATCAAGAGGAATCAATTTACTCAATTTCAATATTGACAGGGACTTAAAGGGTGTTTAAACTAAAAATAACTTTAACGTTTTAGATCAAAATGTTTAATTTTCAAATGCATATTGACTAATATGTTCATTTTTTAAAGGTAATGACCTCATTAAAAATCTTCTCTAAAACCTAAGAGAGAGAAAATGTTTGATATTATTGGTCAAGAAAAAAGGTTTACAAAATATGTCCGGAGATACACAAACACGACCCAATAACAAACCAACCTTACATACTCATACCTATAAGATCCCAAGACTCACTAAACCATCCTTACAACCATTGCCCCACACAATGACCGTCTTTTTATAGTAGAAAGATTAAAATGAATTTTTAAATATATTTTAAAATTTTATAATAAACTTTAATCAAATATTTTCTCATGCGATGTAATTAAATAATCCTCTATATAATTATAATTTTTTAAAATTATATAATTATACTTAAAAGAGAGGAAAAACTAAAAAGGACTATGTTTACACACAAATCGAATCTTGGATCTTACATTAAGAAAGTTTAAATTATTTACCAAAATACACCGATTTTGAACGGACAAAATATTTGATTGACAACAAAAAGGAAAGAAAAATAAAGGAAAAGGTAGTGGAAACCTATCTAAGAAATAGACACTAATATTTTGAATATTTTGAATAAAATTGGTATGTCGTTTTATATTTTCTACTAATGATTTTATACTACGTGTATTAATGATTTTTTTACTATTTTATTATTATTTATATTTTATTAATAATACACATATTATAAAATTATTAGTGAGACATATAACGGGCAGATGAATTCTATTCCGAATATTTTACCTTATTAACACAGCAATGAAAAAAGTGACGACGGGCAGGCAATTCGTGGTTGCAGCAGCTAGAGTTGCCGTTGTATAAACCAGGGCCATGCCATTGATATCCAAGCTCAGAGTTATCCTGGTGTATTTTCACAACAAGTCAACCCGAAACTCGAAACCCGTATGTATAATGATAACTTCAACCGGACTTACCCGATTAATGATAGTATAAAAATCTTGCAGAAAGTCACTAATGACAGAGGTGGCGCAGTTCTCCTTGAGTTTCGGAAGAAAATAATAATTACATCACTTGTATTTTTTCAGAGGAAATTGAAGAAATTAGAAATTTATTTTACCATTCGAAGAACAAGGCGAGAGGGACCAGTAAACCGGTGGCAGCGGCTTGTCTGTAGAAAACGAAGACGAAATTGTTCATACCACCGTCGAATGCAGCCTTGGACACCAAGAACATGCCTGCATAAATGCTTTGTATCAGAATTACTGCAAGATACGGCTTCTTTTTCTCCATTTTTTCTCTTCTTTGTTGAAGAAAGTTTTCGGACATAAAGTGCATGCAACAATGGAAGAAGGGTTTATATATAAGTTGAAGCTTGTGGAATGGGTAGGGTGTCCACTGTTCGGTTCAATTCGGTAAGTTTTTTTAATAGTGCATCGTTTTCAATTTGGTTAATTTTTTTAATATTAACTTTAGGTTTTGAAATTTTGTATTTTATTTGGACAAAATAGTTTTGTTTTAGGACTTCTAGATATTTTAATTAGTAACATTTTTTTGAAGTCTTTTTCATAAATATATTTTTTTTAAATATTTTTTTAAGTAAATAAAAATAGATAATAACTCATCTATAGTAGTTTTAACAATAAAATGTTGGGTGCATTGGTAACGCACATTGCACTTCCAAGGAGAGAACGCGAGTTTAAATCTTGGAGACGACATTATTGTGATTGGCAGCCTCACACCTCAAACATAAACAGTAAGATGGACATGCATATTATCAAAAAAATAAAATATTTATTTTTGCACCATAAAACAATTAAAAGTAATTATAGATTAAATAAAGATCAAATTCAATCCAATTCAAATAATCATAATTTGCAAACTTATAAATCATAAATTATCTAAACACTACGATTCGGATCACTTTTTGATTTTATTGCCCAACCCTCGAAATGACCAATGGAAAATAATAATGCCCATTGAAAATATGAGAAAAAAAGTGAGAAATTGTATTTAAGATGAAATTATTATTGAATAGCCTTAAGATGATTATAAGATAATATATGTTGATTATTGAATGAAATTTAGATAAAATTGTAATTGATTATTGAATTAAAAATATAAGAAGATTATATTACAACGATATTTAAGCGATATTTATAAACTTTTGTTGTTCACGCCCTCAAAAGCAACGAAAATTATTAGATATAAATAACTCATTATGTCATTCGTGGCTCAATGTAGACATGACTCATCTCTTTTCTATACGTAAATGAGTAATTATTTGAAAGTCACTATAAAATAATATTAGCCGAAGGCATTAATATCGTGATAAGTCGGATCTATTTAATAATTTTTCCAAAGCAACGACTGCTTCTTCATAACGAGATGTGTGTGGTGAAGCTAATTGGGACTGCTTTTTTAGGGGCAAAGGGACCACCGAAAGTTATTAAGCATGATTGATGGCTGCAATTATAATATGATTGGGTTGAATTTAGTGTCATCAGAGTATGCACATTGCTTTACTTTTGGGAGAAACTAAGCATTAAATTGTATCAATGCATATAAAAAGTTCGATTCAATTTTGGTTCAAGTAAATAAAAAAAACTATTATAATAAATTGTAGAAAATATAAAATGAAAATATACAAAATTTTCAAATAAAAATACGATAAGTATAAAACAAAAAAATAACGAAACACGAATACACAAATCTATTAAATTTTATATAAAACGATTCATATGTGTATAAAAATTTAATAAATTTCTAAAATTTTAAAGATATGAAAAATAATATGAACACATTACATTTTTTAAAATTGAATAATTATGAAGGATTATGTAAAATATAATATGACTTGATACGCAACAAAAACATGACATGAACACAAATTATTCTCTAAATTGAATTAACGTAAGAAACTAAGTATAATATATTTCATACAAAAAATAACATAAACACGTTAAAATCTAGAAAATAAATTATTAGTGTGCCAATTTATGTAGAAAATATAATAATCTAGCCATAAAAATACAAAAACAACATAAAAGTAACATGAATATAATACTAGTTGCAAAACCAACATAAAGAAGTGATCATTAACGTATTAAACGTTGTATAAGAAAGACATATAAAACTTAGATAAATAAAAATTTATAAGTTTAAAATACTCAGAAAAAAATATATATATAGGAATTCCTTTTAGGATTATTATTTCATAAACAGACACCTTAATTTAGGGTTTAGGGTTTAGAGTTTATGGTTTTTTAGTGTATGAGTTTAAATTTTAGGGTTTGTGGTTATAATTTAGGGTTTAAGGGTTAGGTTAATATGGTTAGAGATTTAGATTTTAACCTACAAACCCTAAATTTTAACCTTAAACTCAAAATTCTATCAACAACTCCTAAATTCAAAACTACTACACTTAAACCCCTAATCTCTAAACCCTACGTAGAGTTTTTAAGCCCTAAAACTAAAACGCTTGTACAAACAAAATTTCCACAAGCACTTGTGCATGAAATAATTACCCTTTAATTTTAATTAACTGAAAAAAAACTTTACGCTCGTTTGTTAAAGCGATATATTCGAATTATTTATATAAGTAACGCCTTACTTTAAAAAAAACTCAACAAAAATAATACATTGTCGATGCACTTTTTTAAGAAAATCACAGGTAAATAAATTTTAATCTAATATTAATTGGCCTCTTTGCCTAATTTAGGTTTTTGAGGTATATATTTCAGGAATTGTTCTTTTTGTTATAATTGGTGTTGATTTTACCAGTTAAAGCTTAAATTCCAACACATTTTTTTATAATACTAGGAAATGTCACTGTGTTCCGAGAAATCATATCAACATTTTAAATATGATGTTTTGTATTAGGATGAATCTACTATTGACGCTGAACATCATTAAATTAGTTAATAAAAATTAAAAAATTTAATGACTCAACATACAATTTTAATTGAGTTATTTTTTTTATATATTATATTTTTATTTTTTAAAATAATTAAATCAAATACCAATTATAATTGATCTTTAAATTAAAAAACTCTAAATCTTTTCTCAAATTAGAATCATAGATTTCAATATCCAAAGCCACCGCTGAGGAGAACAAAAAACCAACACTACTCTAAAGAAGAAAACTTTTCTCTTAGTAGTTGTACAGTCTAAACATGTAGCCGGTAATATTTTAAGAAATAGTTGATTTTTTTTTTTTTTTGAAGACAACTGGTTTTATTAAGAATTGAGGAAAAAGGTATCAAAATACATCATGACAAGCTATCTAACCAACCAAGGCAACGACCCTGGTATGTAGATGAAACACAATGATACCAGAAAGAAACAAAATCAGCCATCACAATACTGTAAATACTCGGAATGCATCAACAATGCAGATCATAAAATATCCGAGATAAAAAAAATAAGTATAATAGTTGTCATCATGTTATTTATAGATAAATAAATTTAAAATTAGGGTAAAATACACAAATGGTCATTAAACTACTCCTAAAAATACAAAATGCACCAAACTTTCAAAAATTACATAATGGTCATTAAACTTTAGTTTTTATAACAAAATGGTCACTGGTCCGTTAATTGTCGTTAACTGGGAGACGCGACAGTTACGAAAATTTGTATAATAACATATTTAATCCTCAATATTTACACATTCAATCAATTTTGACATCAATAATGAGAGTTATATTAGGAATAAACTGGCTAAATGTGTCAATATGGAGGATTAAATGTTTACATTCAAACTTCTATAACTGTCACATCACCCAATTAATGACAGTTAACGGCCCAGTGACCATTTTATAACAAAAACTAAAGCTTAATGTCCATTATATAACATTTAAAAGTTCGATGACCATTTTGTATTTTTACATATAGTTTAGTGACCATTTGTGTACTTTACACTTAAAATTAAAATCGAATAACTATAATAGACTATATAAAATATGAGTTAAAATAAAATTATCGTACTAAAATAACATGACAAATAATTAAAATGACATGATCTGATAAAAAAAATAGTATTACGGCAGCACAAATATGTAAATGCATCAAAATTACATATTTTATGTCATTACATGTTTCAAAAAAAGCATAATTTTTTTTTAAAAAAAATTGTCTCTAACATTTAATTAAATAGTTATTTTGCTCATATTATATTTTGGCTAAAGGGTTAATTTTGCGCCTATAGTAAACCAAAATCAACAGTGTTGCCCATAATTTTTTTCTTGCAATTTTGCCCTCAAACCAAACTAATTTCAGTAATGTCACCCCTTAACCGTTAATAACTAACGGGAACGTTAAGTTCTGCACAGTAACCTGCCACGTAACCCGTTATACCTAGATGGCATGCCAAGCTGGACGCTGAACGATCAAAATTAATGACATGGCATACTACTGACGTGGACATATGTTAAAAAATTAATTTCAAAATTAATCAGGGCTTTGTAAATGGTAAAACTCTCTGAAACTGTATTTTCACTCGAATTTCAAAACCCTGAACTATCTTTTAGAGTTAAGAAAACTTACCGATTTTTGCTAGCCCTTCGAATTTCAGACCAATCTTCTTTAGCGCCTTCGTAAATCGACCAAGAATCTGTCGTTTTTCAGAGAGTTTTAAGAATTTCTTTCGTACAAGTGGAAATACAATTTTCAAAGAGTTTTACCGATTACAAAGCCCTAATAAATATTGAAATTAATTTTTTTAATATATGTCCACATCAACAGTACGCCAACTGGGAACAACGAGCGACGTGGTGGGCTACTGTGCAGAACTTAAAGGTTTCGTTAGTCAATAATGGTCAAGGGGTGACATTACTGAAATTAGTTTGGTTTGAGGGCAAAATTGCAAGAAAAGAAATTAGGGGCAACATTGTTGATTTTGGTTTACTATAGGGGCAAAATTGACCCTTTAGCCTTATATTTTTAAAGCACTTTAAAATCAACGCTTTGTTATGGACTAAAATGACCCATCTATAGATGGATATTGTTATTCAATTAACTGCCGACGTTTTGGTATAACTTGACAGAATGACATGTCAGTAAAAAAATAATTTTATATTTTATATAATTTTATAAAATTATTTTTAACTGTCGTGTCATTCTATCAAGTCAACATTTTTTTATACGATACCACCACATCATCATGCAATGTCAGGTAGGTGTACCACGTCATTTCAATTTTCAAGTAATTGACATTTAGTTGACTAACTAAATCGATAACATTTGTTTGGTACTATGTATAAAAAATCACGTTGATGGAATTAGTGAGAAAAAAAATATTGGCATCGTGAGTGGACACATATATTTTAAAAGCAAAAGGTTACATAACAGAAAGACTAAATACGACCAAAGACAAAGTAGAAGTACTGTAATTAGGGATAGCATTTTGGTAATAATTTATTTCCATAAACCCCACCCGTTGCTTTTCCATGTAAGTTAATTAATATTTATTTTTGTTTTATAATGATGTTTTAAATGCTCAGAACACTATTTGATTGTTACCTGCCCATGTTCTGGATAGGTCTTTGAAGCACTCAGATTTTAATAAGCTAATAATAAATACACCAAGATAATAAAAAAAACGAAGAACAAAGGTTCAAATAATAATTTTGGTTCGAAAAATAATTTTCAAGTACAAATGTTACAAATTGTAGTTCTGGCGTTTAAATTGAAAAACGCTTTTTAGATATACCTTTTTTTTAAAAAAATTATATATTTAGAATTTAGGTTTATGATTTAAAAGCATTGTCAACTCCAAAACACTTTTTTCGTATACTACCAATATTTTATTTATTTGTTCATTAATTCATATCAGGTACTACAAAAGTTCAATACGAGAGCAACCTCTAAACCCAATTGTTCCATTAACAACGTTAGCATTTAAACTTTTGATCTTATTTAAGGAATATAGTACTTCATTGCATTAGACTAGTTGGTTTTTGGCGACTCCAAAACACTTTTAATAAACAAAGAATGTTGCCCTTCAAATATTTATTTCTTTTTAGCTTAATGGCTACTTTTGTCTCTGTAGTAGTCCCAATTTATCGATTTCGTCCATATAGTATTTCGTATCAATTTGGCCCCTGAAGTAGTCGAATTGTATCACCGTTTAGGGTTTATGAATACTTTTATATTTCATAATCACTTTAAATTGATAATTTTTTATTGAAATTTAGGATTTAGGGTTTGAAATTTAAAAATTAAAGTTAGAGTGTCAGTCAATGGACAAACGGTGATGCAATTCCACCATTACTCACTTTTAAAAACATCTATGCAATTCTAAACAACCCGCCTCAACCAAAGCAAAATAGTTTCCTCAATAAATTATACTCCATATATAAACATTGAATTAAATTTTTATATATTTTATATTTATTCAGATTTTATATTTTATTCGGCATATATCAGAATACAATAAATTTAAAATATCATTTTTTATAAAAAAAAAATATAGAGCCATAAAATTGCTCTTAGAAAAGGCTTCAATAAATAATATTCGAAACAAAACAAAGTCTAGCATAAAGGTAAATCTCATTTTAATAAACTACATTATATGTCTTGTTTTGAGATATGTTTTGGATTTGGTAAGTTTCATCTCATTATGTTTTTTCCACCAACGAACAACATTTCTTGTCTGTTTAATTTTTTTTCTATTTTTAGGGTAAGTTTAGTATTTTCTTTTGAGAAATAATGTTTTCAAATAAATAAAATATGCATTTTAAATATATTTTTTGATAAAGTGTGTAATTCATGTTTCAATCTGATCTATCAACCGAGTGAATCTGCAGTTGACAAGGCAGCAAGTTTCCAATCTCAAGTAATATCAAACTGATTTTAGTAATGTTTTTTCATAAAGAGTTTCATAATTTTAAAACATTTTCATATTTTATAATTTAAACAAAATATATTTTTTAATTTGCTAATATAATTTTTATTTAATAACTTAAATTTTTTTTATTGATATGACATATAAAACGAAGGATGAGTCTACCACGTGCGTCGCACACTTTGAACACCAATAACAATGAATACCATTAAATTTTTTAATAAAGATTAAAAATTTTAAAGACTAGACTTATAATTAAAATTATTTCAAAAGAAAATTAAAAATTTTAAGAACTAGACTTATAATTAAAATTATTTCAAAAGAAAATTAAAAATTAGGTTTAATAAACCTTTTATATTTCTTTATAGTATTTTTAAATGATATATTAGAATCAAATTTTTCAAAATCTCCTTAACATCAAAAATCTTAAATCTATCCTCTTTATTTCCTTTCTATCGTCGCCGCCGCTGCCACCACTTCCGTCGCCGCTTTTGCCCATTTGTGATCTAATTTTTTGTTTTTCTAATGCTTCCGGAATCGACCAATCACATGCTTCTATTTTAATGCTTCTGTAAGATCATCTTGACCCTCATGGTCGTAGAGTAAACCTCACCAGGGCGCCCAGGTTACGACAAGTCAAGGTCACGATGCTATAGAAACAAGATCTACTGCTCTTCTTATTTCCACTTTTGCTAATCGATGATGACACGAATTAGAAAAACAAAAAATCAGATCACAAATGGGCGAAAGTAGCGGTGGCGACAGCACCAGAAGGGAAATAAAGGGGTTGGATTTAGGGTTTTTAACATTAAGGAGATTTTGGAAAATTTGATTCTAATATATCAATTAAAAATAATATAAAAAATATAAAAGATTTATTAAATCTAATTTTAATTTTCTTTTGAAATAATTTTAATTATAAATCTAGTCTTTAAGATTTTTAATATTTATTAAAATATTTAATGTTGTTCAACTGTATTCAGCATTAGTGGTGTTCAGCGATGTACGACGTTGGTCGTAGAATTTTCCTAAAACAAAATAGTGACACATCACTTATAATAATTGTCAACAATAACATGATGAAATGAGATAATATTTCACATCAAGTCATTTGATTGTGAACAAAAGGATCATTTGAACATTTTGCAATGTTTTGTTTAAAAAAGAGCATATGGGCAAAAATGAAAAATCAGTAAAAAGTAGGGACTAAATTTACTAATATGCCTTTTGAGTTTTGATAGCGTGACAAAACATGTTCATGATTTTTCCGCGTCTAAAAAAATGCAACAACAAAAAAACGTCCCCAAATTGCCAAATTCATGTATTCACCAAACTTATTTATTTTTTTCTATGCCTAAATTAAATATTATACTAGTTTTTTTATACAATGTAGATTGTTTAGACCTTTCTTTATCCTTAATTAAATAATATTAAATTTAAAGATATACGATCTCAAGTCCTTATATATGTGTCATTATCAATATTGTTGCCTGAACTAAACTTAATTGACTAAATTATACCTCACACTTTGATTTGTTTCAAAGTAAGTCTTTATTTCAAATAAAAAGGTTGATTTATGTTGAGAGTTGTTTTAGGAGAAAATTAAGGTCAAAAGCTTATTTGGGTATAAGTTAAAAGGGCCAAGGGTTTATTAAAGTAAAAGTTAAAGGATTGAGGATTTGTTTAAGCCTACTAAAAGTATAAGGGTCTATCTAAATAAAAGTAATAAAATCATAGGGACTTTAATTGTATTTAATCTTTTTGTGGCTTTTTCTATTATTATTTTTGTCACCCGACTCGACTACGATTATACTTTCTTTTTAAATTAAACATATATCTCGATATGCAACGTTCTTACCTATATCACAATTCACAAGTCTTTGAAACCTTGCTAATTTAAACACTAACTAATTCTAAGCTTATCTTCCTTATCTTCAAAGCTTCCTTTTTTTTGATAAAAAAAAGCTTCTTCTTTTTTAACTATTTCAAAAAGAAGAGTGCATAACTTCATTTCACCAAATCCACATATTCACAAAGAAACAAAATGCCTTTCAAGTAAGGTCTTGCTTTCCTTTCCTTTCCTTTCTTTTTTTTTTCTTTTGGTTGCTTTTAATACAACATGAATCAAGGGGTGTTGGGGCGATTATATCTTCTAAAAATTTTAAATTTTTATATATTTTATATATTTGTTTATACTTTTATTAATTATTTAATTTCTTATTACCTGAAATTTTGTACTTCACACTTCATAAATTTTTAATATAATTTTCTAAAAGTCGACCCTCCTAAAACAAAATCACACTTATTATAAGTTAAAGCAAGATGTTCATAACTCAATAAAAAAAAGTAAAGCTTTCGTGCACTTATCTGTTGTTATCAATCCCGTGCCACTAAATAATTAAGTGCTTTTAGATTTGGAAACTGACGCAGCCATATGAATGATGCAAAAATTATCAGATAATTATGTTATTTTTAGTTTTGAAGGAAGAAATACAATAAAAATATATTTACTGAATTAAAAACTATTAATGAACTGAATCTGTGGAGTGGTTTATGTGAGAAAAAAATATCGGTATCTCTAAAAGATATAGGTTCGAGCTGTATGTCTGTACAGTGTATATTTTTAAAAAGTTAAGACTAAAGAATAAATACTATTATGAATTATATTTTTATGGACATTTAATCCAGTAATTAACTTTTTTTCTTATAAATAATTATTTGCTTTTGATCACAAAGTGCAATGCCATGACTGCTTTTTCTTGGTGTTTAGCGTCTACTTGTATTATATTAAGTTTATGGATAATTATTCAATACACAGGCAGTTGAAACAAATTTTTTTACAAATACTTTGGTTTAAGGTTAGATTTTAGGATTTAAAGATTATGAGTTTATATTTAATGGTTTAGAATTGATGAGTTGCGGTTAGAAGTTCGGGCTTAAGGTTAGAATTTAATGTTTATAGGTTAAAACTTAAATCCCTAACTATATTACATTAAACTCTAAACCCTAAATTTTAACCACAGCTTCTAAATTCTAAATCCCTAAATCTAAACCAATAACTCATAACATCTAATCCTAAACTTTAAAACTAAAGTATTTGTGGAAATTTTTTGTTTTCCACCGCATGTATATTGAATATAAATCCTAAGCTTATTTTAAAGGAAAGAAAATAAGAAAAAGGATTTGGTTACACTATTACTTGTTACTTAGCATTCTACTTTCCCGATTCATCAACATCTTTATGCGCATATAATATATATACACACACATACAACTTGTTCATGTTTTGTGATTCATATATTCCAATACCGAATAAGAAATGAATTTGTACTAATAAAAATTCTAATGGATTATGGTGTTACAATCAAATAAATCATTACACTTGACAAAAAGAACAAAAAATTATAATATTTTTTTACATTTTTAAATTTATATAATATTCTTTTTGAGCATTTTTTATACGGTTTCATGGAGTATATGTTATATTTTTTAGTCTTAAATAAAATTCATGTACACCTTATGAATAATGCTTGAATCTGATCCATTTAGAGAGAATATCATATCTCCTTTTTTATTGGAGCCACTTCTTGAGAAAGAGTGTTCAAACGGTTAATTTGGTCACCAATCGAACTGAATTAATGAAAAAAGTTTTCTCTAACGAACCGATCAAAATTCAGTTAATTTGGTCGATTTTTAAATTAACTAAAATTTGTTATAAGTTTTAGAGTGTGTTTGCTCTTTAGTTATATTATATCAATTTGGGTTTTTTTTTTTTGGATTAACAATTAGTTGATTCTTGAAATCTTAATAGGTTTGAGATTAAAAAGAAATAGTTAAATATCTTGACATCTTAATGAATTTGGGATTAATATATATATTATTTAATATATTCAGTTAATATGATTAATTTGGTTAATTAATTATTTTCAGACTAAATTAACTAATAACCAAACTTCATAAAAAAATAGTCATTCACTGACCAATTAATTGAATTAAATTTTGATTCGGTCAGTTAATATTGTATCAACCTAACAATGAAACCCTATTATTGAGTTCATTTATATAATTTTTTAAAAGCGTCCACTTCTTTAAAAACTTTCCATTTTAAAAATATAAGGATGTAATTTTTATTACTTTTCATTCCACTATTGATTTATTTTTAGAAAAATAGTTTTAATTAAAAAAAAACTTCTCTAAGCACGTAACTTTTGCAATAATTAAAAAAGAAACGTGGCATTATTTTTTTAGGGTAAAACTTTGATACATAGGCGTGTAATTCTAATTTTACACAAGCCTGTGTTTTTACACTATAAAAACTCAAATCTTAAATTTCTAACCCTAAACTTAAAAAACTAAACCCTATATAATAAATTCTAGATACCAACCTTAAATTCTAAACCCCTAAACTTTAAACCCTAAACTAAACTCTAATCCCTAAAATTAAAAGGCACGTGTAAACTAAAGTTTACACAGCCTGTGTATCAAAGTTTTTTCTTTTTTTTATATGGATCTTAATTTTCTTTTAAATGTGTTTTTTGGTTTCAAAAGCTGGTTTGAGACCAAAAGCAATGCTAAACAGATAACTTTTGGAGAAAAAGCTGCGTTTGAAAAGTGCTTTTCAACCTAAATGTAAAAGTTGAAATTTTTAGCTTTTGCGGTTGGAAAAGTACTTTTGGGAGTCAAATTACAATTTAAACCTTCATTTGCTATTGTTTTATTTATAATTTATAAACTTATATTTTTTACAAATACATAATTATATGATTCATTTATTAATATTTTTATATTTTATCATAATTTATTAATATTTTTCAAAAGTACTTTTCAAAAGCACTTTTGAAAAAAAATATTTTTTTAAAAGTGCTTTTCAATCCAGACGTATTTATTAATAAAAATATTTGTATATTTTTATAATAATTTAAGCTGATATATTTCATATATTATAACATTAAAAAATTTAAATATCATTTATATATATATATACATACATACACATATATAGAACTTACAATATCATGTCTAAAATGGTCATTTATCCTCTTAAAAACACTTTTTGACAACAATGTCAAACACTAAAATCTTACGGTCAACTTTTTAAAATTATTTTTTAAAATCTATTTTCGAGAGTACTTTTAAAAATCACTTTTTAAAAGCAATATTAAACTAGCCCTAAGAAGTAAAGTTGGATGTGTGTTTCATATGAAATGAAAAGGATGTCTGGTGTTCATAAAGCCGGAGATTAGACAGGTAATTAAATAAAGCAGTCTAAAAGGTTCCCGTGGGTTGAGACTGTTAGTGGTGTACATGTTTATGGTTTGGTCGATTTTTTTTATTATCGGTATTTAATTTAATGATTGATTAATTCGAGAAACCCACCGGCTCTTAATTGTTGTAATCAGCCTCACCCAATCATCGAACTTGTTATAGCAGTACTAGATTTTCCCACATAAGTGAAAGAATCTATTTTATGTAAAACGAAAACTTAATTAATAAAGAGATATGAGTAGAGTGATAAAAGATTTTCCCATATAATATAAGTGTATAAAGGTAATTTAATTTTATATAGTATAAGTTGATCATAACCACACGTGTATATATATATATATTAGTCTTAGTGTTGGCCGTCGGTATTTCTTTCTCTTCTATTTTTTATATCTATTTATTGTTCTCTCTTATATTTCAATTTTTTTATAGTTTTTATCTACTTTGTGTCACACTTTTCCTTTGTCTCGTGAAACGCTTCAATCTTTTAACACGTTTTCGCATGTCTTTGTGATAGTTTTCTCACGACGTTCAACTCTGATTTGCGATTGTCAGTAGTTTTTAGTTGTTTAATCTTCTTTTGTGGTTCTTTTGTTAATGCAGTCAGATTTGTTTTTGCGAAGCAGTTTGCAAGATTGTCGGTTTTGCTCAGCAATCCTACTTTAATCTTTAAACGTCAGGTGGATATAGACAAGGAATTTTATTTCATGTTGTCTTTCTCCAATGTTTGATCTTATCCTTTGTTGGTCTGATATTTCGTTTTCTAGTTTTTTTAATTTAGTTTGTTATGTTTTGTTAAATTTCTGCTACATTTTCATTTCGTTTGAAATGTCGATTTTATTTTCTAATAAATTCAATCGGCATATTGTTAGAAAATTTTGAATATAAGCCAGTAGTACTACTTAAGAAGCATTTTTAAATTGTTTACTATTTAAATAATTATATAATAGTATAAAAAGACAAAATACCACTATAACAATATGTATAATCATTTAAAACATTCTTTTATCGTTTCATAATTTAATTGATATTCGATTAATCAACAATATCACCTCATTTTAATATTTAATATGTAAAATAGATATGAGCAAAACTAGATCCCAACACCAACTTATCTCATAGATAACTTGAGCTTATAAAGTCTCAAACAGGGACAGAGCCAAGATTCTAACTTAAGGGAATAAAGTACAAATTTTTGAAAGTAGGGTGGGCAACATACAATTATTTTATTAAAATTTTAAATTTATTATATAATTTAAAGGTGAAAAATAAAAAAATATATATATCTTGGGGGCCAACAGCCCCTCGCAATGTTAGTGTACTTCCGTCCCTGGTCTCAAACACTCAGCAATGTCGAATGTTAAATGATGTTTAATAGTTATCTTGTAAGAAAGGAGCAGCCAAATAACTTGTCACCAGGAAACCCAGCAGTTCAGCACACTAGAATCGTCATTTGAATGGATAATTTAAACTGTTTTACGTGTTTTTATATATTTAAACTGTTTTTTATAATGTGTTTGAAAAGTTATCGCGTATTTTTTTTTAAACATGAGAAATCGGTATTTATTTCAAACAACAACAAATTACAGAGAAAAAACAACAAAAAAAAAAAAAAACAGGAGAAAAGGAAAAACAAAACACAGACAAGAGCAGAGCAACATAATAGGAACAACATTACAGACAAAAGCAAACAACATAACACACAATAAAGTTACAGACAAACAGAAACACAAACATAAAACAACAGAACACAGCAGAGCCGGGAACGGCAACACCCATCAAGGAGAGAGAAAGCAGGATCGACGAGAGAGAGAGGGAAAGATACCAAACCAGCTATCGATCTTGCAAAAGCATGGTCACTTTCGATGACACAGAAGGAATGGGGCGATTACGGTAATACAGCAAGAAAAATGACAATGTCATCGCGTCTGAATCTAGTATCGTCGATGATCGAAGACGGGCAAAACAAAAGATAGAGCCAAGACTACTGCTAAAGAAGGAGACGGAGTGCAAAACCACCGTCAGATGAGCTCGACAAAACAAAAGACAAAATGCCGACCTCATATCTCATCGGCGTTTTCAGCTTCTCCTCACCAAACGCAGACCCGAACAGAAATTTGAATTTCAGAAGAGACGACTCCACAGCAAAAAATAAAAAATGGTCAAAAATACGACGCCAGAAAGAAACGAAAGCTAAAAAAAAGAAAAGAAAAGGAAATGGAACAAAAAAAGTGACCATCACTCGAAGGCCAAGAGCGACGCCACTCAAAGAAATTGAAAATCAAATCTAGGGTTTAGAACAAGAGAAAAGAGAGATTTTTTAGCAGAAAGAGAGAAAGACTATGAAATTTAAATTTGAATGTAATTATATAATTGGGTGTAATAAGACTCAAATTACGCTCTTCAATTCTTGTAGTAAGGGTGATAATTGGTGTAATTGCGTGCGTAATTATACTCTTTAATTTTATAATTAATTATTTTAAAATTTAATCTTATGTAACTTTGTGATTACAATTTATACTACCAAACATGACGTAAAAGAATTATAATTTGTATTATCAAACACAACTTACAGAATTATAATGTAATTAGACTATACTTGTCAAATATAAGGGTGAACAAAGCTCGTCTCGAAAAATAATATCTTTCGAATTGACCCAATGCAAAAAAAAACTTGGCTCGGCTCGGCTCAGCTTGATTCAAATCAAAATTCAAATAAAACTTGAGTTATAAAATAGGTATTGTCAATTTGAACTAACTTGAATTTTTTATTTGATTTGACTTGATCAAATACTTACTCGTAATCGAATATGTATAAAATTACTAATATAATAACTATATTTTTTATGCAGTTACATTGCTGTGTCTAAACGCCTATAATTTTTATATCCACGGGAGAGTTAATTGCTGAAAGTTTTGCTTTTGTTTTATTCTTCTGATGTAAGTGAGTACATTTTTTTCACTATGGAATTTTTTAAGTAATAATAAATAATAAACAACAATTTTAAATTAGCCATAAAAATGTTTTGATAGTCATATTTTTAAAATTTTAATACACATGCTGTATAAAATTAATTTTACACAAGTCTGCATATTTACACTATAAAATTCAAAATTTAAATTTTTAACTCTAACCCTAAAAATTAAATTTTAAACCTTAAACCCTATACAATAAATTTTAAATACTAATCTTAAATTCTAAACCTACAACCTAAACCCCTAAACTTTAAAACCGAAACTAAAACCCTAACCCCTAAAACTAAAAAGCACGTGTAAACTTTTGTTTACACGGCCTGTGTATCAAAGTAATTTTTTATTTTTTAATTAACATTCCCAACACGTGGTCCCAGTGGAAAAACATATGATGTTCAACCTAGGAGACTCAGGTTCAATCACTTTTGTCTTCAAGGTGTATATGTTTTGTCAAAGGGTTTAAAATATGTATGAACACACACCTTGCAGACAACCCGTGTAAACTTTAGTTTACATGTGCCTTTTTGTTTTAGAGGCTATGATTTTAGTTGAGGGTTTAAGGTTTATGTTGTAGGGTTTATAATTTAAGGTTAGTGTTTAGTGTTTAGTGTTTAGTATTTAGTGTATAGGGTTTAAGGTTTAGGGTTTATTTTTTTAGGGTTAGAGTTAGGAATTTAGGATTTGGGTTTTTATAGTGTAAATACACATGTTTGTGTAAAATTAATTTTACACAGCCTGTGTATCAAAGTTTTACCCTTTTTTAATGGTCTAAAGGTGATTACAAAATAATATTTGTTCACATATATTCTTAATCCTTTGACAATTGGCATGCACCTTGTACACAAAATATTTAAACTCGTGTCTCCTAAAATAAACATCATCATTTTTTCTACTGAGACACTGGTTGGGTTAAATTCAACTCTCTTTCTAATGCTACAATTAATTAAAAATTTAGATGTTACATCCGATATACATTATAATTATTTAAAACCCAACAATAAACTCAGCCCAACAAATTAGTCAAAAAAAACTCAGCCCAACAAACTCATTGCATTTTTGGACTTTCAATATTTCATTAGAGGCATGATACTAAAATAAATCATTTTGTTTTACTTTAAAAAAATAATTTATTTAAAAACATGAAAACAGGAAACCAAAAGGGTTTAAGTTCTTTCTCTTTCTCCTAAAACCCTCGGCCAGTCATCACCGTCCTTGAAAAATTTCCCAGAAATTCATGATCTTTTGGAATTATTAAGAAAACCCATTTTCTCATTAAACAACGAGGCTTCAACCTTTCCCTCTTAGATCCCTCCTTTCATTTTCCTCTCATGCTCCATCTTGTTCATTCCCACTCTTCATTTCCTATTTCTCCACTTCCCAAGCCCAGCCTTTGCATTCCCACCCTTTCTCGCGGCGACACGAGGAGGAGTCTCGAAGCGTTAAGGTCTCGGTTTGGTGGGATTTCGAGAACTGCAATGTGTCCGCAGATGTCAATGTGTTTAAGATTGCTAATACGATCACCGCCGCGCTCAGGGCCAATGGAATTATGGGTCCTCTTCGGATCACGGCTTTCGGAGACATTTCGCAACTCTCCAGAGCTACCCATGAGGCGCTTTCTTCTACTGGGGTTAACCTTTATCATGTTCCCAATGGTATATTTTCTATTTCTCAATTTGGCAAACTGGCGTTAGATATATCGTTTATATGTGTATGTAAGCATAAATATTTTGCTGAAGTGGTTCTAGACTTGAATTCTAGCTGGAGAAATGGGAATTTTTCTCATCAATTGTCTAAGTTCATGTTATTTTACTATGCAAATGTGCTACTAATGCAGATGGAAAGAACAGCGCTGATCGATTGCTTCTGGTTGATCTTTTGTCCTGGGTTTCCCAGAATCCTCCTCCGGCACATGTTTTTTTAATCTCTAGTGACAGGGACTATGCGACCGTATTGCATAAATTGCGGATGAACAACTACAATATACTGCTTGCTAGTTGAGAATCTGCTCCCAATGTTCTTTGCAGTGCTGCAAGTATCATGTGGAATTGGGGTGCACTGCTCAAAGGAGAGGAGCTGAGGGGAAAGTACTATAATAAACCCCCCCGACGGTCCTTATGGTTCTTGGTATGGCCATTACAATGTGTCGCTGGAAGACCCGTTTTTAGTTGAACAGCCAATGCGCCCACGGCCTAGGCCAGTTCCGAAGGCAGTTACCAATCGGATTCGTCTGATTTTGAACTCTTACCCAAAGGGAATTTCCATTATGGACCTTCGAACTTTGTTGATCTGTAGTAAGATTGAGCTTGATAAAGACTTTTACGGTTATAAAAAATTCCTTCCTTTTCTTTTATCCATGCCACACATCCTGAGGCTTCGGTCTACACATGATGGCCAGTTTGTTATACGTGGAGTTACCCCAAAAACTGGTGAACTGTCTGCGGGAACTGGCGGTGCTGTAAACGATAAGTCCAGATTGCAGCATTCCCCTGAAATTAATGCTGGAGTTACACCAATGAAGGTGCAACATACTCCTCCAGGAAATGATGATTTTGTTAAAGTTAATTCAGAAGAGCCTCCAGGGGCGGTTGAACAGACCCTTCCAGCTGGTCAGAAGATTGCTGAAGGATATAAATCTAATGATCAGGTAGCTGAGAGTCATCAAGCTACTATGCTGGAACAGGATTCTGAAACTGAAGTAAATTTCTTTAGAAAAGTTTGGCAAAGATGGCTTGGTGGTAGCAATTGCAATTCTGAGGTAAAAAATCATGACACTACTGAAAAACACTACGATTCTGAAGGTAGCTCTGTGAAACAAAATAACAATAATCTGAAAAAATGCACTGGGGTTAGCTCTGAAAAGGAAGGAATGAAAGAAGAGTGTGAGGTAAAATCATGCGAGGCCACTGACAGCAAAGGAAAGACTTCAGGTTTATTTATCCGTATTGACAGCTAGTGTAAATTTTGGAGAAGTAGCCAAGAGTCCTGCGAAAAGCACGGGAAAATAAAGACTAATTCCTTAAAGCATGAGGTTTTCACTCAGGGTTCATTTTTGAAAGACATGGAAAATTTAATGGACTCGGCTAAGGGATCATTGCTTATCACACAGTCTACGACTAGGTTTGCTAATTTTTCCCCTATAGTTATTTTACCATGTGCCTTGCTTTCTTGCTTGTTTCCTTCTTTAGTTTACATTTGTTTTATGTGTGTCTTCTTTCGGGATGGATTCCAGAATAGCATTGACTTCTAACTTCACTTGTTGAACTATACAGTCTTTCTGATTTTTGTCATATACTGTGGTTGTTTTAATATATTGTTAGTATTTTTTTGCATATGCTCGTGTTCTTCTGGAGTTCTTGTTTTGTATGTGTACTCAGTTCATACATGCATTTTTTTTGTGTTGCTCGACAGGTACTGTGTATTTACATGCAAAGGATATAATTTAATATATAAGAAGATTATACAGCTTTCAAAAAATGTTATTGCAATTGAAAATCTGATGCAGTGTTTGAATGAATATATTGAATTGGAAATTTGAGTTCCAACTTAAAATGTGAAGTAGTTTAAACAAATTTTACATTTTTTTGATAAACTTTTGCAGGGAAGAGATGGTGGAAAATCTGCGGAAGAGAGGACCTTTGGCTCTCAGATCTCTTAGTAACACTAATCTTCTTCAATTGGTTAATTTTTTAATATCTGACAAGAAATGGATTGAAGAATGCCCCTCCCGAACGTATCCTTTCAAGATCAGTAGGTCTGTTGACAAAAGTCCGGATTGGGTCATTCGCATGCTGCCAATGGGTTGGGATCAATCTTTATGAGCAATCCATGAGAGGCAAACTTGCAGCCAAAACATGCAGGAGAAAAAGAGTTGCAGAATGTTTCTCATTCTGGTGTTTCATCTACCTTCGTGAATGAGAAACCTTCGGATCGTTCTCGATATGACGTATTTGCTGACTGTGAACAACTTGTGAAAGAGATACTAAAGGAACACCCTGAAGGATACAATATCAGCAATTTCAGGAATGTGTTCCTCTCGAGGTATGGTTATTCTCTCAATATACAAGGACTTGGTTACCAAAAGTTGTCGTCTCTGCTGGAGATAATGCCCGGGGTTAAAATTGAGTCGACCTTTATAATTCCTGCAAGTACAGTTCCAGGAAGTTCAGGCCTGCAAACTGCTATTCCTAATTTTCGAGAAAATAGCAGTCATGCGGTAGGAAAGACATCTTGTTCATTGCATGGTGCACCAATAACTGGTGATGATGATTCGAACAAAAGTTCAAACAAAAAGGAAGTGCAACCAAAGATGACATATCCTGACTATGAACCGTCTCTCTGGGGTGACGAAATTGCAGATTCAGGGGAAATCTCAACTTCAGAGCGATCACAACCGCAACCGAAGCTAGGAGCAGACAGTAGAGACAGCCCGTTGTTGGAAATCCTCAGTTCATGGTACAATAGTAAGGAAGAACGGAAGTATACCTCGTAGCGCACGGAAAGTATGGTTGATTGTTCGGAATACCATGTAAGGCCGTTTGATGACTGAAACTTCCGTGGAGGACTATGGAAAGAGGAAAATGCATTAATGGTTAAGCTGATTGATGGAATATTAAGTAGATGGAGAATCAAATGAATGGTCTCATCTTATGGTATTAATATCCAATCTGCAACTTTTTTCATGAGTTTTGTACATATTACTTTTAGCTTATTATTTGTTTTGATTCAAAGTTTTGCATCAACTGCCGATGTTCGATTATTTTTTTATGAAAGTTGAATTAAATTAATTTTCCATTTTTAAAAACCGGACCAATTAACTATGAAATCTTACGTTTTGTAGGAATTTTTGAGGCATAATGTTGAAAATAGTTCTTAAAAAATATTTAAGTTAAATTGTGTTTGAAATTATTATATTTATTTATAAAAATATATTAATTAGAAGAATATATTTAAATATCGATTAAAATATATAATTTTTATAAAAATATTTATAATTTATTAATTGATGTTATAAAAGTATGAATATTATAATTGATTATAAAAAAATTAATTTATTTGAATAATAATAATTTTATAAGAATAACAATAATTTATAAATATATTATTTATAATTTTTATAATATTATATATTTAATTTATAAATTTATTAAGCTTTGTGCTCTAATTTAAGGATTTACTTTACTTAAATTTTATTTAAAATATACTCCAGCATTTTTTATATTTTGACAAACTATTTTAAAATTCATATACTTTTTTTCTTTTACCAAACTTTCTATACTATAATTGGGAGAAATTATATCATAGGTCATTTCCGTCATGTCATCCATGAGACCAACCAATAAAAATCACTTATCTCGTTATTTTTTTCATGTCATATTTTTTACCAAGTGAATCTTCACTCATATTTAGTGTAAATCAATTTAAAAATAATTTTTACCAAGTGAAGATTCACTTGATAAATATATGACATGAAAAAATAATAAGATGAATGATTTTTATTGGTTAACCTCATAAATGATGTGGCGAAAATAACCCATAATATAATTTTTTCCATAACATGGGAGGAGAATTGGTGATAGCTCGAAAATTCGAAGGCTAAACAAGGGATTACAGATTTCAATCATCCAACAGCCAGAAATCCATTACAAGATTCAAGCCCATAATAACTCCTATAGAAACACCCGCACCCAATTACCCAATACTACCAAATGGTATATACCTAGAAACTTAGAATTCCACCCGCCAAAACTAACAGAAAATGGAAATCCTTTCCTCCAAGCCAACAATCGCAATCCTCCTCCTCCTCCTCGCCACCTCCACCACCACCACTTCCGGCTTAACCACCAAAGAACTGGATGCCGCCCTCTTAACCCTCCAATCAAGAGGCTACACCCTCTTCCCCAACGCCATAACCACCTCCGATCTCCAAGCCCGCCTCCTCTCGTCCCAAAACTCTTCCATATTCACTCTCTTTGCACCATCGGATTCCCTCCTCTTCTCCCTCGACCTACTCTCCTCCGCTCGCCTCTACACCGTATCTCTCTTCCTCCACGTCTCCCCCCATTTCCTCTCCTCTTCGGACCTCCTCGCCCTCCCTCGCCCCGCCTTCATCGACACCCTCCTCCCTAACCGTCGACTCTTTGTGGAACGTACCATGTCCACCCGCAACGGCACCGCCTTGGTAACTGTTACAGTCGACGGGGTCGTGGTATCGGTCCCGGATCTTTTCATTGGGTCCAACATCGCTGTCCACGGACTCGACGGGATTCTTGTTGCAAGATACGGGTCCTTGGTTAGTGAAGGTAGTGACACCGACACCGACACTTCTATTGCTGAGCCACCCAAGTTTTCTTATCAAAACTCGCCAGCCAACTCACCGGGGATTTTTCCGCCGACGGGGAGTGGGGATTTGGAGAGGGTGACTGTTGAAACGCGAATCAAGACAGATAAGGCGGCTTTCCATGGCGGCACCACTATGAGAACTACACACGGTACATTTTCCGTTTTAAAACGCGTTTACTGATTGATAACCGATTAAGTTACTTCATTTCATTTCATTGATGCCAACGATAGTTGTTTTTGTTTCTGTTGAATTCTTGGTTTCTTTAATATTCCATGAAATTTCTGGATTTCTTGATGATGATTTGCTTCAAAATTCTAACAATTTTAGTCTGACAAGTTTGTATAGAGTCGATCACATTCCTAATTTCATAGTAATTATTGTTCATGTTTTCCCAATGACATAGCAATACTCATGGTTTCTATAATACTGCATTTTACGTATGTGTTCGGTGTTCCTGAATGATTTCTATAAAATTTCATATATTTAGAGAATTATATTTTTATATTCAATCCGAATATAAGTCGGAGATATATAAATACTAAACATGAATGAGTAAAAAAAATAAAGAGCCGGTTCAATGTGTAATGATACGGGTCCTTGGTTAGTGAAGGCACCTTATCTTTCCTGGTTTGTGTTCGGGTGGTCACCATCTCCAAGCGCCAGAGATCGGACAGTCGGAACACGAACCAAGAAAGATAAGCGAGATTCCCATGGCACTGCGATGAGAACTAAACATGGTACGTTTTTCCGGTTTATATGTGTTGACTGATTGAATATAAATCAAGTCGCTTCATTTCATTTCATTTCTTTGACGCCAAGGTTTTTTCTTTTCTTTTGAGAAATCTGTCAATTCTGGTATGTTTCTGAGTTATAATACTGTAAATCTGAGAAGTTCTGTTCGCAAGTGAAGTTGTTCCTAGTTCTATAATTCATGTGTAATGTGACAATGGCTGCTGCAACCATAGTAGAGTTAGTTTCCATAGATCAGACCAAATTGAAGTTAAATGATTAATGTCCGATCCTATATAAGTTAATTAAACGAGTTCTTGGTGAGTGAAGGTAGTGACACTTCTATTGCTGAGCCACCCAAGTTTTCTCATCAAACCTTTGTTTTGCCGGCCAATCCACCGGTGAGTTTGCCGCCAACCGGGAGTGGGGGGCCAGAGATGGCGACAGTCGGAACGCGAAGCAGTAAAGATAAGGGGGCTTCCCGAGGCACTGCGATGAGAACTAAACATGGTATATTTTTCCGGTTTAAACATGATGACTGATTGGATCATTTCATTTCAAAACTCTGTTGAATGTTTGGTTTCTTTAACATTCCAAGAAACTTGTGGAATCATTGATGGTGGTTTGTTTCAATGTTTTGATACTGTAAACCTGAGAAGAAGTTCCTAGTTTTTCTTATTTGAAGATTGAACTCTAGGGGTTAAAGTCTTGGGATTTAGTCCAACATCCGGAGTCAAAGATGAATGTCCAATACGGATTTATATCCTACAAAAATATGTTAGTTTTCTTAAAATTTTCATGGTATATTTGATACTTGTTTGAATAATTTATTAATTGGATTATGAAAATTATTTTTTTAATATTATTACTGAGCATATATGAGAATGTACATATTAATTTTTTATTTATGAAATTATCTTTTTAATATAATTTTAAAAATTATTAAATTTAGATATATTTTAATTTAATATCTATGAAATTATATTTTAAATATACTTTTATTAATTATTAAATTTATATGTATTTAATCATTTATATATTAATTTCTTATTTATAAAATTAGTTTTTAAAATTTTATTAGTTAATCAAATTGTGTTATTTAGATAAATTTTTATAATTATCAAGGACAAAATAGTCTTTGCAAGTTATTTATTCAAATCTCTAACTCAAAAAGCTCATAAAAAGAGTTTTTCAAAATGAGAAGTTTCACATCAATCTGCTATTATAATCATTTATTTACCAAACATCTAAATTAGCGGATTTAACTGGTTAAATCTCTAAAAATACTTCAAACTTCTAATTTTAGCTCAAAAAATTGTTTACCAAACAAGGTCAATATTTTTCTTGATTAAATAGAGTTATAGTAATCTTTCCAAGTCAATATAATATTTTTCGATACTTACACTCCATTTAAAAATCAATTTCCATTTATCTTTACCCCTCGTTGATACTTGAAGGAAAAATGATCGGTAATCATAAATTGGGTAATTTACATTTTAGATCATTACAAATAATTTTCACTTCCATTTACATCATAAACCTTTGATTGAATCAAATCACATCATTTAAGTTTTATTATTAATAAACTAATTCACTTACACCAATATTATTGAATAATTATAATGAAAAATGTGAAATTAAGACTTTTATGGGACATATTTTTCACATGTCATCCTCAAATAATGTTTAATTGATAATTTTAATATTTTTTCTATAAGAATTTTCTAAAATTTTTATTTAAATAAATTCAAAGGAAAACTAACTAAATTTCTTATAAATCTTAACAAAAAATATTTAAATTACCAATTAAAAATTATTTATTGATGATATGTGAAAATATGTTAAATAAAAGTGTCAATTTTAGTTTTTCCCATTAGAATTATTTGATGGGTATCAATATAAGTGACTTAATTTGTAAATAATAAAAGTTGAATGATGTAATTTGATTAAATTAAAGTATTGTGATGTAAATGAAAGTGAATGTTAAGTTTAGTGATCTAAAATGTAAATTACCCTCATAAATTGTAAATTCTTGAAAAATCAAATCCGGAACCATGATAAAAATATCCAAAATTGTGTACAGTATTATTAAATCAAAATCAAATTATCAATAAATTTTAGATCAAATGGTTAAAACTCTCAGTTGACATTCTTTCTTCTCCCTTAAGTTGTGGGTTTAAAATTTATTAGAAATAAATTTCCCTTCCCTCTCTTTAGGTAGAAATTGTTCGAAAAATCAAAATCAAATGATTTGAGCACTTATTTTATAATTAAGTCTTCATTTAATTTTTAATTAGTCACTCCATTTTTTTTTATCTTTTCTCATTGTTTTCTTTTTTAAGATTTTTTTTTGTGTTTTCTTGGATGACACTACTTCTCCTGCAGAGGTTGTAATCATTCTCAAATCTCCTCTTTGTGTCTCCGTTTCGCTCTTTTTCTTTTTGTTTTCATTTTTTTAATGTATTTTATTTTTTGTATATTTTTTATTGTTCAATAGGTTTTTTTCCCTCCAATATTGACTATTATCCTCCCTCAAGTCTTTGAACAATTTTCGAAGGATACTTCCTGAGGAAAGGTTCGGGTTTTCCTGCTCTTAAATTTTGAAAGAGAGTTTTTCTCTTTGTTTTTTCAATTTTGGTTGTGTTTTTTTTGTCTTAGTCTTATTCTTATTCGATGATGGGTTTAAATATTTCATTAACAATATTACGATTTAATTTTTTTTCTTACTTAACGTCTAACACCGCTAAACAAACTGTAAAATTGATTTTATTGGATGTTGCCTTCGTTAGACTAGAAAGGACACACTCGGTCCGAATATCAACTGAGCGTCCATCCCTTAACAAATAAGGATGCGTTTTTTTGTTGTTGTTGTTGTTGGAAAAATGTGAGAATTTGGTAACTTTGAGCCATATTTTCTTTGGGTAAAGGTGGGGATTCGAATAATGAATTTGTTGGATCATATTCTATAACATTAAACCTTTACAACGGTATCTCACATGCTCAAAACGGTTGAGTGATGAATGAGAAATTGATGCTCAAAGTGAGATATTTGTGAATTGTGTAAGGAATGTAAAACCCCCTTATCATACATTAGTGAGATAACAAGCATGAGAAGTGTTCAAATACACCAATCTATTTGCTAGTCATTGAATGGCTTGAATGAAAATTGTGTCTCGCACGCAGGGGGAACGAATTGAACCCATTCGGTTTGGGGCGCACTCGCACGACGTGGGCGACGCAAATGTCCGAATTGGTCGGGCCCTTCGTGGACCTGCAGATATTTTCCTTGTAAATGGCATATATTTTTGAATATTTCAAATTTAATACGATATTTTCTGACTTTCCATTAAATTCGAATATTAAAATGTAATAACGGCAATTCACGAAAATGTATTCGTATTAATAAGGTATTAATTGACTATTTCTAAATTAAATCGGATGGAAGGTCAATGGCCATTAATACAGAATATTTGTTTTCCATATTTTTCTCCTCTATTCCCTTATAAATACCATGCGTTTCTTCGGTTTCAAAACACATCTCAAAAACGTTTTTCATCTCCTCTAGTGTTTTCGGTGATAGGCAAAGTCAAGAGAGTAGTTCGTGATCTCTTTCGCCGTGTTACTGTTGAAGATCATCTTGTTGTTGTATTTTGAAAGACTGACGACCGACGAACTCAAATACTACAGAGTGATCGAAATATGTCTTAAAGAAACTACATAACTGCAGGCATCAACACATTTTCTACTGTTTTCATTCGAATCGAGAGTTTGTTTCTCTTTGTTTTTGTATTTTTTATTATTTAATTTATTTAAATAATAACTATTTTCTTTTTTATTGTCTCGGATTTTAACAATATTGTAACAGATGTTGTCTCCAACGTCTGTTTACAGGCTACAATAACTCTAAACGACCACTGCTTTAATTTCTACCGAGCGTTTGTTCACCTATTTTAGCACCTAAATATATGTTTGGTGCCAACTGATTTTTTTAACTTTTAGCCAGCAATTGTTTACCCCAACGAACGTCAGGGACAACAACCCTAGTCGAAGCCTAAGAGATCAATCTCATTTCATTTGTGCATGATTTCAGATGAACCAAGCTGATAACTCCATCAAATAAAAATATTTTCCTATAATTCTTTAGAATATAAATGACATTTTTAAATGTGTGCTTGTCATGCTGCATCGGTCAAGGGTTTACGTACATTGCGATACATCATTCCAAATGAGTTTGCCAACAGCTTTGAAACTAAAATAATAATTCCAGTAAAAAAAGAATAATCTCATTTTCCACGTGACTAATGAAGTCAAAAAGCAATGTTGATATTCGTAAACTATTCTAAGATAATGAGAGTTTCCTTTTGAACCAGCTGTAACCAATCTGATTTTATTTTATTTTTATTCTGAATTTTAATTGTGCACACTTCAGAAAGACAATTTGTCTTTAATTCAGATCTTTTTATTTTCTTTTAAATATTTATGTTTCTTATTTGTATTTGACATGTACTTTAATAAAAATTGTAATCTTTAATTATGTAGGAAAATTGTAATTTTTTAATAATCATATTTTGCTTTTACTCAAATAGAAGTCGGATAACATATATCGTCTTCTTAAACTTGAGAGTAATAATTAAATATAAACCCCAAAACAAATTATACTTATAAACTACTAAGAGCTCAATGTAGGATTTTTATTTCATGATATGAAATGAGTTTATTTTTAGTTCGTGAAGTAAAGATGTTTAAATAATCACTCGTGTTCTATTTTGTAATAAAGAAATAAATTTTATTTTATCTTAAAATAAAGTCGTCGATACTAATTAAAATTAAATTACTGACATACTCTTAAAATGTTATTTAAATTGTATTACTTTGAACTTCAAATATCTTCTGTAACATATCATTCAATTTAGTTTAATAATAAGATTGTATTTGATTCACGAAATTTTAAATTATTTATAACAATGTATATTGTAGATTTACATTCTTATGTTTGTGTAAATATCATTACATTGAGCCGATAATATGTTAACATACGAAAAAATCTTATTACCACCCATTCTCTATATAATCCTAGATCGCATTAATAATGTGACATTTTTTATAAGCTTATCTTAGATTTTGGTTATATTTTGATACGCAAGCTGTGTAAAAAATATACAATCTTATATATTTAAGTTATAAAATCTAAAATTTAAATTCATAGCCCTAACACCTTAAAATTTTAAACCCTAAACTCTAAATTCTAACCATAAACATTAAATTCTACACCTTACAACATAAACAAAAACCTAAATCTATTTTTGATTAGAAAATACTTTGATACACAAGCCTTTTAATTTTAGTGTTTAGAGATTTAAGTTGTAGTTTAGGGTCTATTAGTTTAGGTTGTAGAATATAAGGTTTATGGTTAGAATTTATAGTTTAGGGTTTAGGGTGTTAGGGATCGGGATTTATGTTTTAAATTTTATAACTTAAATATAAAGAGTTGCATAATTTTTTTTCACAGTTTGTGTATCAAATTTTAACCCTTTTTATTTTACTTAAACCAAAACAAAATAATTATGAGAACTAATTCATCAAATTTTCTAGCTGTTTGACATAATATTTAAGCAAAATTTCAACTGTATATATTATTATAAGTTGAGGAAAATTAACATTTTTATATCATATAATATAAAGTATAGATATCACGTTAATTTTACTTAGAGGTTAAGGCAAGGAATTGAGATCTTTTTTGTTCATAAAATATAATTCTCTTTTTTGGCCATTTTATAAAAAGAAAAAGTGAATCTCAAACTCAGTAAAAAAAAAAAGAAATAGGAAAGACCTTTACCGTACAGCCAAGTTAAAGAGCATTATGAACTGTTTATGGGCTGGCTCTTTCTTACACTACCCTACTCTATTTCCCAGAAAAAAAATTGAATTCATTCAATTTCAAAAAAAAAAAGAAAATAAAAGAAATACTATTAGATTTGTGGTTTACAATTGACTTTCCAGCTAACCAAACACTATTACCAGCTGTACCCTCTTTATTTTCTTTTAGCTACAAAATTAAATAAAAATTTATATATTTATATGATCTAAATAGCATAATTAAAAAGGCTTAAAACAAAAAAGCCCTCAAACTATACATTTTTTACTTTTAGCCCTTAAATTATGATTTGGGCAAAATAGACACTTAAACTATAATTTTGGCCACTTTAAGCCCCTAAACTATGATTTGGGCAAAATAAGCCCTTAAACTATCATTTTTGGTCACTTTAAGTTCATTGTTACAAAAATATCATTTTATAGGCTTTTCTAACATATATAAATATTTATGTTCTTTTTAAATTTTAAAATATCATATATCAAAATAAGCCCCTAAACTATCATTTCTGGTCATTTTAAGTTCGATAGTTATTTAAGTCAAAATAAAATTATTTCGACTAATAAGATGTTGACACATCACAAGGATTTTTTGACCAATTAATAGTTTTGGGTAAGGGTGTTCAAAAATACCGACTCGATTACTCGAACATAAATAACTGGGTATTTACCCGGAAATTTTTTTTACCCGGGTCGGATATCCGGCCCGTCACTTCTCGGGTCGGGCCCGGGTCACAAAATTAAGATTTTTCGGGTACCTGATTACAATCGGGTACCCGAATATATTTAAAATTAATATTTTTTATATTCAATATACATATTTTATATTAAACTAATAAAAAATTAAGGTTTTTTATATTTTTATATTTAATAAATATATATATTTATATTAAACTAATAAATACATATTTTTTATATTTTTATATTAAACTAATAAAATATTTTATATTTAAAAAAATATATTTTTATATCCGAGTACCCAAATACCCAAATTTTCGGGTACCCGCAAAAATCGGGTTGGGACACGTGCCGCATTTTCTAGTACCCGAAGGTCCGGGTACCTGGTACTTCAGGTACTCGAATACTCGGGTACTCGGATTTGAACACCCCTAGTTTTGGGGACTAAAAGAAGAAAAATTATATAGTTTAGGTATTTATTTTGACCAAAAAATAGTTTAGAGACTTAAAGTGACCAAAAGTGACAATTTAAGGGCCTATTTTGCCCAAAAATAATATTTTAAAGGCCTATTTTACCAAAATCATAATTTAATGGCCAAAAGCATAAAAAACATAATTTTAGAGTTGTTTTTTGGTTTAAGCCAATTAAAAATAAAAGTAAGTTAGGGGAGAAAACAAAGTCAACCACGTGGCATGTTTCAAGACAAACATCACTTGGGTTTTATAAAGTTTGTTATTTTAAAAAAAAAGTTAGGATTAAATAATAGAAAAAAATGTAATTTAATTTTAAAGTTAATATAAATTTAATAAATGTTTAATGTAGAATTTGAGAATGAAAATTTTGATTTATTTGAAAAATATTCAGATTAATAGAAATTAAATTTCTGATTAGATAAAAGATTTGAAGACACAAACCACTATTATTTTCTTAATAACTTTTTTCTTGACAAAATTATGATTATAAGTGAATAAAATTGAAGGTTCAATACATATATTAACTTGAGATAATCACGCATACAATTATTTTATTTGCATTAAAAAGTCATTGAGCACTAGGCTTATAACCCTACTTTTGTTCAACGTGGCATATGATAATAATAATAATAATAATAATAATAATAATAATAATAATAATCTTGTAGTTCAATTGAGTCCTCCATTCTTCCTTTCAATTCACGTTGCTTTAGAAACTAAAACTAAAACTAAAACTAAAACAAAATCTGATTATTATCTCCTCAAAAGGGTAGAAAAAGGTTCTCTCACAGCCCTCCACGTGTATATCACTCAATGATTATAATTCCACGGTTCATCAAACTTCTTTTTCTTTTTTTAATTCGTATCAAAGCACAGACCAAAGATTATTGTAAAATTTGTGGGCAAATGCGTATTGCTGATGTAATCAATTAATGATAATTAGAACTAAATGCTAATTTTCATCGATTTAACTAACTGAATTTATTTTTTTTATAATTGTCCTTTTTAATTATAAGAACAAAAAATCTTTATCTATTTTTAATATCTTTATGTATATCTTAGCAATAAAAAATAAATGCTATACTCAAACTCTAAATAATAAATCTTAAATTATAAGTTATACTTTAAATTTTAGTTTTAAATCTAATTATTAATATTGAGGCATGCATAAAATCTCTTGGGTTGATGATTTCTATTATCTCGTGCTACCTTTGGAAGCAATCGTGCATTTTAATTAAGAATACTTAAGAATTAAGATCATTATTTGAAGAGGAGTGAGGAAGCTAATTGCTCCACCGACGGTCTATTGTGACAGTCACAGTACCTATTACCTACCAATCTAACACTTGGGAAATATTAAGATGTTGATTATAATTATTTTTAAAAACTTTTAATTGACGTAATTTTCTTTTTTTAGGTTCAACATTTAAATTGAGTAAATTTTATTTCCCCTTCCTCTAGATAATTTTTTTAATATATATAATTTAAATATTTTTATTGACAAATCTAATTATTAATAAAACTTTATTATTTTATCAATCTTACGTTACATTTAATGGTAAATTTGAGGTTTTGAAAAGTTTGATATTTCGTGTTTGAGTTTTATTGTTCTATTTTAGGTTTTGTAGTGTCTCATTGTACTTGTATATACATACGGACGTAGGATTTTAAGTTAGAAATTAAAAATTTTTAGACTGTAAGATTACAACATCAATATAAAATAGGAAAATTTTTAAATATGTGAGAATTTGAAAATTTTAAAAAATGAGATTGTCCTGTAACATCTCGTCGGTCCATCCCTGCTTACCTATATGATGATACTCAAAACTTTTTAAAAAGAAAGAAAAAAAAAACGTTTTCTCTTGATGCAGACATATATAAATTAATAAATGAAGCTGAAAGATATATGCAGTTGGAGGTGTATCACTCGAATATTATATGTATATATTTATAGAATTGAAGAAGCATCGACCCCAGTTTATTGAAGTGAGGAGCTTGAGATTTCAGTTTCGGACATTAAAACCTAAGGTGAAATAAGTTAGAAGTAGCTCAGGATTCGATAAATGGACCGAAAAATTAAGATCGGGGGGACATGTTATTTATTGTCGTGGTCCAGAATATTATTGAAGTTTTGTTTCTGGCACGGGCATCGACACCAATGAGGACCAGTGCTGGGACCATTTATGTTCCAAAATTATTTAGAAAATAAAAGGTCTCGTTATTTTTAACATATTTCTTTTGATTTGATTGGTATGTTAGAATATAATTTTATTGATTTGATTGGCACATTAGATTTTTTTAGTATAATATAAAACCATATATTTGATATATATGAAAATATGTAATAAATATGATAGGATATATCTCAGCTAGATTTTGTAACTTTGAAGAACGATTTCGAAGATCAAGGTCGTATAATATTTCACGCTATAAAAATTAGGGTAAAGTACATAAACATTCATGAAACTATCTCAAAAAATATAAAATGATTACAAAATTTTTAAAAGTTACATTATGAGTATTAAACTTTAATTTTTGTTATAAAATAGTCGTTGAACCGTTAATTGTTGTTAACTGAATGATATGACAGTTACGAAAGTTTGTATAATAACATATTTAATCCTTAATATTTACATATTTAATCAATTTAGACAACAAGAATGTGATTAAATTATGACTAAATTAATTGAATGAGTAAATACGAAATATTAAATGTATTATTATTAAAAAAAATTAAGTGTCACGTCATTCAATGAATGTCAGTTAACTGCTTAGCGACCATTTTATAACAAAAACTAAAGTTTAATGCTCGTGACTTTTAAAATTTTGGTGACCATTTTATATTTTTTGAGATAATTTAGTGACCATTTGTGTACTTTTACCCTATAAAGAATAAAACAATACTATAGAAAAATACAGAGTATCAAAAATAACATATTAAAAAGTTTATATAAACATATATTGTGATATAAAATAACACAAATAAAGTTATATTCTAATCTATTTTAATAGTCGTTTATTATTAAACCCTTGGTTAAGTTAAAATTAATCGTATACTAATTTAAATAAAAATAAAAATATTTTAAATAATAATTAATATTATTGTAATGATATTTTTATCTTTTACATATTTTTATATACATTTTAAATAACACAATTAAAATCCAATAATTTAAAAACCAAATAGACAATTAATATATTTGTATATACGATTCATTTTATTTATCTCATTTTAACTCGATAACAAGGTTAGATTATCAAATTCTCAACAAATGTATGAGAATCAATTGTTTAAGGTTTGAATCTAATATTAAATTTAAATTTAGGACTTAAAAATGAGAGTAGTTATTTTATACAGTCGAGTGAGTAGAATTTTTTTTTTCACAAACAAATTTTAAGAGTTTAAGACTTAGTTTTGAGTTTAATAGACAGAGACTTAAGTCTACGGGTATAAAATTTAAAGTTTATAATAGAATTTGTGGTATGTTGTGATTCGCCATGTGAAGAATAATGTTGCGGACAAGCTTGCATCTTTGAGTCGAGGTAAACCGCTTGGGAGAACTATTTTTTGGAGCCCTCCATTTGAAGTTGTAGAGTTAGTTCATCAAAAAATGATACAGGATTATGTGATTTGATTTTTTAGTTTACCTTTTGTGATCTTTCTTTTATTTAAGTCTAACTTTTTTAACAAGACACATGAAGATAAAAAATTCTTTATTCACAAAAAAAAAATATTCAGAATAACCCATACCAAATTTATGTACTCTTCTTTTTAAAATACAAATACACGTACTCTTAAGCCAATCACAGTTCAAAGATTTTGGGGGCTCTGTACAAATTTTAAAATGTGGTCCTTAATTTATAATCAATAAAAGATATAAATTTTTTTCTTCCAAAAAATACCTTAATAGAAAAAAATATTATTATATTATCATTTTGAGCAACAAAAAATTGACTTATAAACATTTAAAACTCAAATATTTCCAAGTTTAAAGTTTTAGATAATTGTTATATATATACACATAATTATATATAAAAATTTATAATTTTTTATAACTATTTAATTTAAATTCTTTATTTTTAACCCATGTACGATCGGTCCTATCGTACCTGTCCAAAACCCTAGAGTCTTAAGCCACAAAATAAAAAGCAGTTCATATACGTTATCTGACATTCTTCTTCTTCTCTTGTTTTACTTTTACTTTAAAGAGTTGTGTGAAACTGAAAAATAAAGAAAAGAAAAAGGAAGCAAAGTAAATACACAGTTTTAGTTTTATTTTCATATAAAAAAACTTTTCAAAAATAAAAAAATAATTTTTTTATTATTACAAACTTCAGTTTATCGGTCTTGTTGTTTGAATATTTCATTTTATAATATTAATTGAAAATTTATCTCTTTTGACTTTGATTTGGAAAAATATCTCTATTCAGTTTACTTAGGTCAAATTTATGTTTAGTCAAACTCGAATTTATTTAAATTAAATGTAAGTTTAAAACTCACGATTGACTAAATGCGAGTTCTGTATTAAATAAAAAAATTAACTTATTATTTTTTTATTATATAAAATTTGCGTTTGACGAAATCGTGAATTTTAAATTCACATTTGACGAAATGAGAATTTATCAAATGAGAGTATTTTTTTAAATTAAAGTAAAAAAGAAAGTGAATTTTCAATTAATATCTTAAAAAAGAATATTCAAACAATAAAGCCTTTATCAAGGGAATCCACAAGCTTTGGTGAGGTTTGGGGCGGGGCGGGGGAATGGCATTTGCCGAATACCCTCACCGGCGCCACCACCATCGTTTTCTGGACCCCATCACCTTTGTTTTTTCCTTATAAATTTCTCTCTTTCTAATTAGATGAGTTGTATTGTATTCTGTTTGGCCAGCTCCTTCTTTGTTACGTTTCCATATTTCAACACTCCCCTTCTCTCTATCTCTCTGAAATTGCCATTTTAGATCGAGATCCGTTATAGAATACACTTAGTTTGTTTCTCAATCCAAACAAAATCCCACACACTTTCTCTCCTTTTGTTCCCTTTCCCTTTCCCCCCTCTTTTTAATCATTTTGTTTATATTTCATCAATCAAAGGCTTCTCTTTTCCTCCAGTGGAACTGCAGTTTGGGGTTTCGTGTGATGAGAGGTCAAGGGACCAAATTTTTCTCCAAAGGAAGTTGGTGGTGCTCGTATTATATTTGAATTCATTCATTGAGGAAGAGACCGAGTTTTTCTGAGTTGGGTTGTTCTTGTCTTTTTGTTTGGGGTACTGAGTTATGGACACTGGGGGTCGACTCATTGCTGGTTCTCATAACAGAAATGAGTTCGTCTTGATAAATGCTGATGAAAACTCAAGAGTAAGACATTCCAAATCTCACTGGAAAAAGAAAAAGTTTTTTTTGTTCTTCTCATTTTTTGGCCTTATTTGTTAATTTGACGAGTCCTATTTGCTTATTTTGCTGCTTTATGAAATAAGTCCGATCCTCTTTCTTTTCTGTTTGTATTCCCAAAAATGTGAAAAGTGGATCTTTTTGGTTTCATTTTATATGGGATTCACTAGAAATGTAACAAGTTAGTGTTTTTAAGGCCAAAATTTACACGATTTAGTACCTTTGTCTTGCTATTTTGAGCGTTAAATCTCTAAAATCGTCATTTACTTTTTCTTTTTTTTTTCTGGAGGATACAAATGTTGACTTGTTCTGGTGTGACTTGATTAATAAACATTTGCATAAAAAATGGTCAATATTTTGTTGATTCAGTTGAAGGATGGGTTTCATTCTGTTGTTGTTAATTGCATGGTTTCTGGTTTATTAAGAGTGGGTAAGATTTTTCTTTTGCATTGAAGATTTTGGAGTTCCTTTTGTATAGATTCTGGGAATTTGGCACCATTTGGAAGAAAAGAATAAGATTCTGTTTCTGGTGTAAATGTCGTCAATGCCAAATTCTGGACTCTTCAGAAATATCCAATTCCTATGGAAATTGACCAAAGGATGTGTGAATTTATTCAAGATGCTGATTGAGTTTTGCATTTTTTGGAGATATCGATACAAATATTAAATGAAGTTGCTTATAACATTTATAGTCTCTTTTTTCAGGATCCTTGTGCATATATGGTTTAAGCTAGTGCAAAATATGTTAATTGATTCCTGTCAAGATCACATGTAGATAATTAGAAATTAAAATAAGATAGAACTCAAGACAATCAGTTTCATTTTATCTGCAATTCTATTTATTTTGCAAAATAACGTAGAAGTTATTACTTTTGATTGGTAACAGGTCATGTTTTGATGTAATTAGCTAGTTAGTTTCTAGTACTTTCAAGTATTTTTGAGATTCCTTGAGAACCATTATCCTTCGAGGCCGTGGAAGAACATTCATCAGTGATCTTAGTTTTTGCTTGATTTGTTGTCTCATTTCATTGCTAAGTGTTGATGGCATTCTCTTCATGGTTGTGGTTTTTACCAGATAAAGTTCGTGAAAGAATTGAGTGGCCAAACATGTCAGATTTGTGGAGATGAGATTGAGATTACAGTAGATGGGGAGCCGTTTGTTGCCTGCAACGAATGTGCTTTCCCTGTTTGCCGAACCTGCTATGAATATGAGAGAAGAGAGGGAAACGGAGCTTGCCCTCAGTGCAAAACCAGATACAAACGAATTAAAGGTGAGATTTTCACTGCAAGTATTGTAGACAGCCAAAAACGAGTTACCAGTGTTCCTAACTAAAGATGTAAACTGCAGGCAGTCCTAGAGTTGAAGGTGATGAAGAAGAAGATGACATAGATGATCTGGACAATGAGTTTGACTATGGCACTTTGGATCCTCAGCAAGTTGCTGAGGCTATGCTTACTGCACGCCTTAACTTTGGCCGTGGTTCCCACCTTAACGCTTTTGGAATGCCTACACACTCGGAACTAGATTCTTCTCCTCCTAGCTCCCAAATTCCTCTCTTGACCTACGGTGAGGAGGTTAGTCTCTCTTCTAATCTCTCTATTTATATGAATTTCCATATTCTGGATGCAATTCTTTTACACTGTACTGCACAGGTGATAGTTGCATTATGAGAATGCTTTTATTGTTTTAGGGTTCGGAGATTTCTGCTGATCATCATGCTCTCATTGTACCATCGACTATGGGTCACGGAAATAGAGTTCATCCAATGAGTTATGCCGATCCATCCGTACCCTGTAAGTCATCATCCTTCTGTTTGTCATCAATTTTAATTAAGTTCTCTCTAGTCTTGAACCTTACCATTTCCGTTGCTGTAGTGCAACCTAGACCAATGGTTCCTAAGAAAGATATAGCTGTATATGGTTATGGAAGTGTCTCATGGAAAGATCGGATGGAAGAGTGGAAGAAAAGGCAGAATGACAAACTTCAGGTAGTTAAGCACGAAGGAGGGAGTGATGGTGGAAACTTTGATGGAGACGAGCTGGATGCTGACTTGCCAATGTAAGTGACTGTTTAAAGTTTACGGTTTTAATTTGCTACAACACTAGTATCTATGAACATTGACAGTTTTTGGGCAGACTTTTCTTTTCCCCCTGGTATTCTGTGGCCTGGCTTTGTATCCATAATGTCGTTGCTTTGTCATTTACAAATATGGTTTGTCCTTTCAGGATGGATGAAGGCAGGCAACCGCTTTCAAGGAAGCTTCCAATTTCTTCAAGCAAGATAAATCCTTACAGAATGATTATCATCCTTCGTCTTGCAATTCTTGGACTCTTTTTTCACTATAGACTTCTACACCCAGTCAGAGATGCTTATGGCTTGTGGTTGACTTCTGTAATTTGTGAAATATGGTTTGCTGTTTCATGGATTCTGGATCAATTCCCAAAATGGTACCCTATAGTGCGTGAAACATACCTCGATCGTCTATCTTTGAGGTTTGTGGTGTTTGCCGCCCATTGCTTTTTATGTTTGATGTGTTATGATCCTTTGACCTGAATTTAGATTTCACATCCATGTTTAATTTTCCTTCATACAATTTTGAATATGATGCTACTTTCTTTGCTAATTTTACTGTTATGCACAGGTATGAGAAAGAAGGGAAACCATCCGAATTAGCTAGTATAGATGTTTTTGTGAGTACAGTAGATCCAATGAAAGAACCTCCACTGATCACGGCGAACACTGTTCTGTCCATCCTCGCCGTTGATTATCCAATTGATAAAGTCGCGTGCTATGTATCAGATGATGGTGCTGCCATGCTCACATTTGAGGCTCTCTCTGAGACATCTGAATTTGCTAGGAAATGGGTTCCTTTCTGTAAAAAATTCAATATTGAGCCTCGTGCGCCAGAGTGGTATTTTTCTCAGAAGATAGACTACCTAAAAGACAAAGTCCATCCAACTTTTGTCAGGGAAAGGCGAGCAATGAAGGTGTGTGACTTGTCATTGATTTTAACATGTATTCTGTCCCATTTCTATCGTATTTTGAGTTCTAAAAATAATCTGCAGTTTCTAAGTTCCAACCAATCTGAGGTTGTATTTAGCAACTATGGTTTTGCTCTTGATAGCATGTAGTGCTTAATTTATTTTAATATATTATTTGATAATGCAGAGAGAGTATGAAGAATTTAAAGTTAGGATAAATGGATTGGTTGCCACAGCACAGAAGGTTCCGGAGGATGGCTGGACGATGCAGGATGGAACTCCTTGGCCTGGAAACAGTGTTCGTGACCATCCCGGAATGATTCAGGTGAGATGGTGTTGCATCTGATTTGCTGTATGGAACACAACACCATTGATGCTTGCTTGGGAAATTGGGTTTATTTATTTTATTTGATATATGTCAAAGTAGCTCATGAATCATCTTGGATTCCTTTTATGTGCAGGTTTTCCTAGGTCACAGTGGTGTTTGCGATGTGGAGGGAAATGATTTACCTCGCCTAGTTTATGTTTCTCGTGAGAAGAGGCCAGGGTTTGAACATCATAAAAAGGCTGGGGCTATGAATGCTTTGGTAAGGCACAGGGTCTTTGATTTTCATGCTTCATACTCTTTTAGCGGTCAACACTTAACACATGGTTTCAAACTGATGAACTTTCATTTTTGTACTGAAGATACGAACCTCAGCCGTTCTCTCGAATGCTCCTTATCTTCTGAACGTTGACTGTGATCACTATATTAACAATAGCAAAGCACTTAGAGAAGCCATGTGTTTCATGATGGATCCAACATCAGGAAAGAAAGTTTGTTATGTACAGTTTCCTCAAAGATTTGATGGAATTGATCGACATGATAGATACTCTAACCGGAATGTTGTGTTCTTTGATGTAAGCTTTTTTCATTTCTTCCCCTGCTAATTATCTGTCCTTTATTTCATCTTTCAAAACCTAATCTCGTAAATCTAAACCAGATCAATATGAAAGGATTAGATGGCATACAAGGACCGATATATGTTGGAACAGGGTGTGTTTTCAGAAGGCAAGCACTTTATGGTTTTGATGCACCAGTTACCAAGAAGCCACCTGGCAAGACCTGCAATTGTTTGCCAAAATGGTGCTGCTTTCTCTGCTGCTGTTCTAGAAAGAACAAGAGAACAAAGCAAAAGAAGACGGCAAAGAAATCTAAGCAAAGGGAAGCTTCAAAGCAGATACACGCTCTTGAAAACATTGAAGGAGCTTCAGGTAAGGGTTCACTCACGAGGGGGCAACTGAGAGTTCTATTAATATAACTTCGTTCTATCATGTGTTTTTAATATAACATTCTAAACCAGAAATCTTTGTGCCACTGTCAGAGTCAAACTCTCAGAAGTCATCTGAGACGTCACAAATGAAACTGGAGAAGAAATTTGGCCAGTCTCCTGTTTTCGTGGCTTCCACTCTTCTGGAGAATGGTGGAGTTCCTCGAAATGCAAGCGCTGCATCATTACTGAGTGAAGCAATCCAAGTCATAAGTTGTGGCTATGAAGATAAAACCGAATGGGGGAAGGAAGTAAGTAAAAAGTGAAAAACATGAGTATATAATATAGGCAAGTTTGTAATATATTAATTTCTCATAATCATCAAAATTCCTAACTTGCAAACCAGGTTGGCTGGATCTATGGCTCTGTGACAGAGGATATCCTGACTGGATTCAAGATGCACTGTCATGGTTGGCGATCTGTGTACTGCATACCTAAACGACCTGCTTTTAAGGGTTCAGCTCCTATTAACCTCTCAGATCGTCTACACCAAGTTCTGCGATGGGCTCTTGGATCTGTTGAAATTTTCTTGAGCAGACATTGTCCCATTTGGTATGGATACAGGGGTGGGTTGAAATGGTTGGAGCGATTTTCCTACATAAACTCAGTCGTATATCCATGGACCTCCATTCCCTTGCTTGTTTACTGTACCCTTCCAGCTATTTGTCTCCTTACTGGGAAATTTATTGTTCCTGAGGTAAGAACCCACTTTTATCTTGTTTTATGCTCCATACTTGATTAAATGTTGCATTTTCATTTTGAGTTGATATTAAAGCATTGATTACCGCTCATTCATCGACCATGTCACAATATCAGGACTTGGATAACTTTGAATTATTTCTTTCTGATCTATTTACTTTTTAGGTAGCATTTGTCACTTACTAACCTCGAAAAAAGAGAACTTGGGTGCCTATGGCTAGTTTCTCTTTTAAGTTTTTTTCTTCTTAACGAGCAAATATTACGGTGTCTGCTGGTTTTTAACTTATTAATTAGGGCCTTGTCTAACAGTTGAATTCCAACACTTGCAGATCAGCAACTATGCCAGTCTTATATTCATGGCTCTCTTCATATCAATTGCTGCAACTGGTATTCTTGAGATGCAGTGGGGTGGTGTTGGAATCGATGATTGGTGGAGAAATGAGCAATTCTGGGTGATTGGAGGTGTTTCATCACATCTTTTCGCGCTCTTTCAAGGTTTACTAAAGGTTCTGGCCGGTGTCAGCACAAGCTTCACTGTGACCTCTAAAGCAGCCGATGACGGTGAGTTCTCTGAGCTTTACCTCTTCAAGTGGACGTCCTTGCTCATCCCTCCCACCACCTTATTGATCATAAACATAGTTGGCATTGTGGTCGGAATCTCGGATGCGATCAATAACGGTTATGATTCCTGGGGCCCATTGTTTGGGCGATTATTTTTCGCCCTTTGGGTTGTTATCCACCTTTACCCCTTCCTCAAAGGTTTACTCGGGAAACAAGACCGGATGCCAACCATTATTTTGGTGTGGTCGATCCTGCTGGCCTCGATATTGACCCTTATGTGGGTCCGAATAAACCCTTTCGTCTCCAAAGATGGGCCTGTACTAGAAATATGCGGGCTGAATTGTGATGACTAGTATAAAAATAAAGAAGAAAAGAAGAGGTTTGGCTCTTTCAGTGGGTGTTGTCAAAAGGGAGTTGTGTTTTCTGGTATTGTGGTTATGTTTTCATGGTGAAGAGTTAAGGTGTTAATCATGGGAGCAAAGCAGAAATTTTGCTATTGTTTTGGGCAAATAATAATATCACATAGGTTGGGGCCTGGGGTGGGTGTTGTAGATAGTATTAAGAGGGCTGGCCGCATTGTTCTTTTGTTTTTACAACTATTATTATTATTTTTTTCTTAGATTATTTTCCATGTATGTTTCTTGGGAGGTCTTTATGGCGTATTCATTTATTAAAGATCCCTCCTTGGCCAATGGGGGTGTCTAAAACTTCATTCCCACTTCTTTTCTTTTCTTGTTAAATGTTTGTCTCAACTGTTGTAATGTTTGGTTTGGACTCGGGAATTTGTCCAGTGTAACGCCTCATAAATTGAAGTTGTGAAACTTTATTCTGTGCTTTAGATATCAAATGCTGGATAATATTTGGTAAACTATGATAGGTATCCTATAATAAATAAGAGTATCGATAATCGTTAACCATGTGTGCATGTTGTGACCGCGTTATTAAAGGACTAAGAAAATTGAACAGATATTATCTTCTAATCACACCAGCATATTCAAAAAAATATTTCGATCAAATATTTAATATTGTTGTATTCCTAAGAATTTTAGAACATTCAACCTTGTGATTTTTTATCAATACACACATCACGTTTACATTGAGAATGACATATTACAAGCAAAGCAACAAGAAGTTAAGGTGTTTTTCTTGCTTGATGATGAGAGCACCAATGAAAAATAGTCAAAAAATAATAGTCAAAAGATTAATATATGAATGTAAATATACATTTTAGCATCTGAATTTGATTTAAAATTTTAATCAACTTTTTTTATATAGGTAGTTGAATTTGGTTTCTTGGCTCAATTAGGTGTATGAATTTGATTTCTTGATTTTATTTGGATTATTTTGAATTTTTGTTTTTTGATTTTATTTGGACCGAAAAAAGAACAAGTATCATATTGAATCAAAAATGTCAAATTCAGGTATAATTTGAATTAAAAAAAGACAAATTTAATATGTAATGAGACAAAAAAATCTAAGTACCAAATTGAACTTTGAAACCAAATTTAAATACCAAAACACATACTTGTTAAATTTAGAGATTTAGGAGTATATGAGTTAGAATTTAGGGTTTATGGTTTATAGTTTAGGATTCATGTTTAAGAATTTAGATTTTAAATTTTAAAGAAAGATCGTATAATTTTTTTTACATGTATTATGTATCAAAATATATATTTTTTTACATTTTTATCAAGGGATAAATTCAAAAGTTCAAAGTCTTAATTTTTTTACCCAAGCATTTTATGTTTATAAATCTACTTAACAAATAATCACAAATGAAGTCCTAAAATTCTGTATATTAGTTCACCAATTCCGTATTCAATTTTAAGATGGGAAAGTATTTTATGTACCGGGAGTGAAAACTTGTTTTCCACAAGAGCTGAGTTTGTGGTTAAATTTTAAGGTTTGAGAATAAATTTTATGGTTTAAATTTTAAAATATAAAATTTAGGTTAGAAACCCGACTTGAGAAAAAAAATTCCACTATAGTGCATCAAATAAATATTTAAATTGTTTTGTTTAAATATTACATAAAAGTACGAAAAGAAAGTAATACTATTATAATATTAATTATCATTTTAAGTAATCACAAACTCAATCGAAACTTTTTTTTTGAATAAAACTCAATCAAAATCTATATAATTTTAACTGACACAACCAAAACCAAATATTAACTTGATCATAAGTTTCAAGTTTGAAGTTTCAAATAACGAAATCTCAAAAAATTTAACGTGGCAATTAGATACGAAAATTCGTATAAATTTTGTTACAAACATATCATGTCGTATTTTAATTATTTTTTATATTTGTGGTTGAAAAAATATTATTTTTTTGTATAGGAAACGTACACATTATACACTTACTATACAATAGTGCTAAATTTGTCCTTAAAAAGTTACACGTCATGATCAAATTTCAAAAGGAAGGTGGATTTGATTACCCAATCTTTTATTTTTAACTGCCAAAAGGTAAATTTACAGTTTGATAGTGTGCTATTATCTGGAATTATCGTGCAAAATGCAATTAAGAATAAAAGAATGTACTGCTCTATATTATTCCTAAAAGGTAAAAACTGTACAACATTTTCTAGGTTGTGTAAAAACATTCCCTAAACCACAACTAGGAATGACAAACCAGCAAGCCACCAATGGCAGGCTGCTATTCGAAACCAAACATAATATTACCTTAAACATCATCAACTTCGAGAACAAACAAGCAGAGCAGGCATCCACAATTCAAACACCACACCAACTACAATGTCGTTACACGGCGTTTGCTTGGATTGGTAAGTCTGACCTGGAATATCTGCCACGCCCGCGGCCCCTTCTTCCCCGGCCACGACCACGTCCTGTAAGAATGATGATAAGCAAATCGTATAGTGCCAATGATGTTAGAAGGTACAACAAACCAGTACCAATAGAATCTAATATGAAGTCGTCCGATAAAACAGATGGAAAAAGATGACGTTCCATATCATAATATAGGCGTCCGCTCTGGAATACGTTTATGACAACCAAATTCTTCCTTTTGAGAACTGTGCCTTCTTCGTCATACAAATTACATCATTCGAATGAAATTTTTGGAAAACATGGTTTAAGGCAAAGAGGGTAGATATTTCACTCCAATTTTTAAAAAATTGGCATAAAGTGCAAGTTGGCAATGAAATTGGAATGCTGAGCAGGCATGTTTCCCAGAAGGTAGGTAGTTAACCTTGTTATTATATTGCACAAAGATGAATTTTAACATTAAAACCGTGGGTGCCGCTTCCAAGATAAGAAAGTGAACATTCATTTCTCTTATTCAACAAGCTAGCAGCAAACAAGTACAACATACTTTGAACTCTGTTCCAAATCACAAACTTACCACGACCTTGGGCCGGGGGTGCATCGGACTCACCATAGTCATAGTACCCTCCACCACCATAGCCTCGTCCTCGACCCCGGAAAGAGTTACCTCTTCCACGTCCGCGGCCTCGGCCACCAATACCACGCCCACCGTCCCAACCATCACCATTGTATCCCCCTACTGCACCATAGTTTCCTGCACCATGGTTATATAAACAGTACTCAACATCAAAGAAAAGTGAAAAAAATAGAAAGTAATGGATGCAAAGACATATACCAAAGATCAATGCAACAATAATACTAAAATAAGACGGTATATAATGGCTGAAGAAAAAGGGAAGCAGATTTTCATTTTCACACAAAAAGGAATCATAAAAACAAGGGCAACTACATTGCTTTGAGATAATTATTCTAAATTCAAGTAGCAAAGGGTAATGAAAAGTTGGCATACTCAAACTCAAAACCGTATATGTTATAGTAAGCATACCTCTACCCCTAGATCTTCCTCGACCACCTCGTCCCCTTCCTTGCGTCCCTGGTGGAGCCTCGGCAGCTAGATGACATCAAAATATTAGATATTACAAATTCATTCTCTCATTTATTTTCCCTTCGATGTGTACTTGTTTACTAAACAAGATTGCTTACCTCCATCATCTTCAAATTCATTTAGTGGTTTCACTTGATCAGCGGAAAGGGGAGGCTGATATCTGCATTTTAAAAGTAATTAGATGTGACCTAAGAAGCACAGTTCAAAACCGAAGAATGGGAAAACTCAAATGTATTCAATATTTCTCAATGAAAGACTGAATAAATGGCAGCAATCCATATTATATGAGAAAAAAAAAAAAAGAACTATAAAGAGACAATTCTTCAAATGAAACAAAAACAAGGGACAACACATAAATGCATCATAGAATGTATAAATCCAAAAAGGGAAATAAGACTACCACCTTTGAAACAATTAAAAATAAGTGGAAGCAAACACTAACTGTTTAAATGTAAATGAAAAATTGGATTTCAGTTATTTACCCTATAGAGGACACATCCAGCTCCTTCTTTGATAATGTAATAGTGATCACTGACACATGACGGGTAGTCTCCAGTCTGTATTAAAACAGAAAACCAATCAACATAATTTCTATGCTCAAAACACATGGCAAATGTGAAGGACTTAATAAGCATAAAAGAGTCACTGTTTCATACGGAAGGAGGCCTTCTTCTAGTGGTTCCCACATGTCAGTTATATCAGTTGATCCAATCGAAGTATTCTGATGAAGATCAGGAATTCTCCTTTGAAAACAGAAACCTTGATATAAATGAAGAAAATGACATATGTATATTACATGTAATTGAGAAGATGAACAGAGAGAGAGAGATCTTCAAGCTACCTTGATTAGCTCTGCAATCATCATTGTCTTATTAATGGCCTGCCCATTGCTTTAAGAATAATCTCACTGGAACCTTTCTCCTACATAAAATGTAGAGGGAAAAAAAGTCAAATAAAAAAAACAATTTAATTTTATATGAAGGAATTTTAATGCTAAGACTTTTCCCCTCCAGGAAAATCCCAAAGGAGAAAATTTTCAAATTCTCAAATTGCAATAATCCAATTAGATCTTTGTCTACCCTTGTTTTCCATAAACCGAAGTACTACCATACAAATATACTTATGAAGCACTTACTAAACACCAAATATCACAATATTGTCACTAGGAAGCATGAAGTTAAACCTCCATAGATAAAATATACTTCTTAAAGTACCTATGTCCAAACGCATGTATGTTTCGACATGCCTAATCTCCAAATAAATGGAGAACTCGAGTCGAAGTAACATAGCTACTCATTCTATAGGAAATGAAGCATTTCATCCCAACAATTGTATTACAAAAGTTTATATGTTTACAGCTGAATAAAGCAAAACATTAAGTGAAATAAAAAAATAATAATAAGAGAAGGAAGAAAAAGGGAGCTAGTTACTTGGAGGAGAGTGGTGGCATAGGTAATACAATTCCTCATTCTGCCTTGTGTTGTTATCCTAATTTCATTTTCGTTTATGGGAATCTCTGCTTTCTGCTTCTCCACCCTCTGATACCGATCCATCTCTCTTTTACAACTTCCCTGTTTCCACTATCAAAACTAAAGCAAAAAAATATATCAAAAATACAAACAAAAAGAAATTCTGGGGTTTGTTGGATTTACCTTAACTATCAGCAAATAAACTAAGAGCGTGGAACTGGAACCAAACACCCTTTTTTTTTGTCTCTGTATCTGAAGTTTTCAAAGTTTATGGGCTCAGGCGATAAGGTCGGGTAGCTAGAAACGTTTTTTAATTATTAATTTATTTGAACGGGGATTTTGTTTTTTGTATGAAATATGAGAACTGAGAAGTAAAAGTGTTGTGACGTCTTTAACGAAATTCAGTTCTACTTTGGTTCCAGAATCGAGACAGAGAGTAGGGCTTTCTTCACTGTACTCCCGGTCTTTTCGCCGATTGGACCGCTCTTTCTCATCGGCGTAAGCCCTGATGCTCCCTTGCCTCGGCCCAGCCCAGGCCAGGGTACCTTCTTCTTTTCAAACAAAAAGTATTTGTATTAATCAATTTTAGAGATAATTTTAAAATTTATGTGTGAAAATTAATTTAATTTGTAATTTATGATTTTATTTAATCATATATATCATATGTAAACATAACATTATCTCGATAACAATAATAAAAGTTTAATGACAAACATTAATAATGGCAATATTTAAAGTTTAAGAGAAAAACTTTAATACAATGTCTGTAAACTTTAGTTTGCACATACTTTTTAGTTTTAGGGGTTAGAGTTTAGTTTAGAGTAAGGGTTGGGTTGTAGGGTTTAGGATTTAAGATTAATGTTTAAAATTTAGGATTTAAGGTTTGGGGTTTAGTTTTTAGGGTTTAGGTTTAATTTTGATTTATAGTAAAAATAGGCAAGTTTGTGTAAAATTTATTTTACACAGTCTGTGTATCAAATTTAAACCTAAAGTTTAATGATAATATTAATAGTTTTTGAATATTAAAGGTTTAATCACAATATCAATGATTTATAAATATTAAATAAATCTGAAATTACATGTATACATTTGTACAAAAATTAAAGTCTGCATATTCTCACATGTTCCATATTATCTTTCAATTTAAAATTTATTGGTATCTGCAAGTTTACTTGTTCCCTGTTATGTTTCTTGTTATGTTGCCTCACAAGTTCAATTTTCCTAAAATATTCGCATCCAATTTCAACTCTGATATTAGGGGTTAGGATTTTAGTTTAAGGTTTAAGAGTTTAGGTTGTAAAGTGTAGAATTTAAAGTTGTTGTTTAAAATTTAGGGTTTAAAGTTTAGAGTGTAGGGTTTAATTTTTTAAAGTTAGGGTTAGGAATTTAAGATTTGGGTTTTTATAGTGTAAATTCACAAGCTTGTGTAAAATTAATTTTACACAGCATATGTATCAAAATTTTACCCCACTTTAAATATATTAAGAAACTTCAATAAAATTGAATATGTTTGTATCAGACTAATAAAGGATATTTAAAATATATATTTTGAGATCTACTAATTGGCCGAGTGGCTAAGGATGCTCACGTTGCCCCATCTTGCATGTGTTAGACTCTCGGCATTTGCTTGGAGAATATAATATCTCTCTGCTGAATAAAAAATATGCATTCTGTGGAATGAGTGATGTCTTTTGATAAATATGATGGTATAGAACTTAGCCGCAGTAACCTACTATTATGTAATTACCAGAAAGTGCAGTTATAAAAGCAACCATACTTATCCTAGGGCTTTATAACCAATGAATATTATCACTCCAACTTAAGTGGATGAAAGTAAATTATAGAGCTTATCTAACATTCCTCTTCTCTCTATGTATTCTTTTACATCATTCTGTTTAATGGGGTTCTTTCCTTGTGCCTGGCATACCTTTCTTGAGGAGATATCACTTGCGGCATCGTCATACCTCCGGAAACAATGATCTCTGCATTATCACCAAAACACAAGAACAATGAAAACACAAACTGAGGAGCAACACCGATCAACGGATTGATTGTCCACTATTCATTCTTGGATATGAAATGGCATCAACTATAAACCAAGAAAGAAACTTAAAACAAATTTACACAAGCACAAACCCATAGCAGGTATATTTGGCTCTACTGCAAATGACTCAAACAGTTTGATTAATTTCCATTTTGGCTGATGCCTAAATCAAATAAGGACAAACATACACAATTTGTTTTTAATTATAACTTGTATTTGAAGTTTCTTGGTTCAAGAGAATTTTAACTACAAATTTATCTCCTACTTGGAGAAAGTTCTTGTTGAAAGGTCCACTAAAACTTGAATTCAGAAATCCTGTACTTCTCTTTTTCTTTTTCCAATCAGGGCTTTTTTGCCATGAATTGATAACCTCAACAATACGGAGTTTTATTTAATTTCCTGATACATGTATTCTTTACTAAATATAGAGAATGAGAAAGCATGAGAAGTTAAGAACTCGCTCTGGAAAATGGAGAAAATACCTATGCCTTCTCGGATCGAAAGATTGGGCCTTATGATGTCTTTGGAGTTCACCAGGAAGATATCACCAATGTATAGATGGTTTGTTGGGACAAAAACACTGCATAGCTCTTCATCTTCATTTTCTCTCTACATGCAGAATCAACAAGCAAAGCTACAGAGGAAACTTGTAGGGGAAAAAGAAAAAAACTTGTAGAAAGGAGCCTTCTGATATAACACCCCTCAAAAACTACAAGCAAGAGCAGTGTTCATCCATCAAGGATTTTATAGAATAAGTGGCATTTCATAATCATCCCAGTAGAATTAGGACAACCATCCGTGAAATAGACATCAAGCATCTCATAGAACAAACTATGTTATCAGCCACCAAGATAAAAAGGGATGAAACATCTTTGCTAAGCCTGGTAAATAATCAGATTGAAGATAGTGCAGATTAACATGTAGATTGTAATTGCAATAAGACCTGATGGCTGATACTTCTAATTTTAAGTGATCGAAAACAATCCCCCAGACTCCCACCAATCCATAACACTCAAACTCTCTCATCCACGCACACACAGTTTGCTTAAATTCTCCCCATGGTGTTGGGGCTGCACTTTCCTATTACACAAAGGTTGTTTTCAGGGAAAATAATAATAATACTATGATGTCTCATCCGCATTACATGAAAGGAAATGACAATATAAAGGTTATATATCACAATGTGCATTGGATAATAGATTGTAAAATATATTGTCCTTTGTATTTACAACTGTAGGAATTTTATGTCTGCATTTTGATAAACACGGCTCCACTATGACCAAATAGGATATTGGCAGTCCAGTACATTCTAAAAAAACGAATGAAAGTGAACACGGTTTGTCGTCGGAACACTTTCAAGTTTTAAATTCATCATAAAAGCTTAGCAGATGCTTTCAGGGAGATATATATCTTACAGAGTACTTAGACATGCAATACCAATCTCCTTCAGAATAGATCAATTTCTAAGATAGGCAAGACATCACAAGAATGCCTTTGTCAGTTTGTCTTAAAATAATGAAGCACTAGCTGGGCAAATGATCTCTTCAATATGAACAGATGAGAACTATAAGATCAAAGCCCATCTTTATTGAGCATTACATAACCTAAGAGAAAACATGAGAGACCATTGGATTAGTATGTAATAGACATGTCAACTTATCTCGTAGAGCTTAATAAGTCTTATTTACCATAGAAAACCGGCAATCATTTAATATATATTACATTTTGTTGTTAGTAAAATCAATTACACAGACATAACAGGCAAGTTTAAAATGGCCATTGAATAATCCAATATAACACGGGGAACCGATATGGCATCCATGGAATAGCGGTATATGTTGGCAAAAAAACAAATAAAATATTAAAATAGCACCTGAAGGGTGACAGTTGATGTGATAAAACCAAATGCATATTCACCAACACGTGGATGACAAATGATAGCAACCTCCTTAAATGCTGTCGTATTTTGATCTACAATGACAAAAATAACATCTATGTATTATTGAAGCTAATCAAAACGTTAATGAGCTTTCATGCCAATCAAGCAGTGTATCCTATTCCTGGCTGATGAAAACATGTGAAATTACTTTTGTGGATGAAAATCACTTATTGAACTAAATTTATATGGAAAAAAGCAAAGTAGTTAATGAAGTATAACCTGGGGATATTGCAGCACTAATTTGTTTTGAGGCAGAGTATAAATGCCTAACAAAGGGCATTCGCTTTATAACCCATTCTCCCACTGAGATAACAGCAGCTCCCAGCCATGATGAAACAAAAACACCAACAAAGAAGACAAAGAGCAGAGATGTGATAAATCCCAGTCCTGCAGAAAGTAATCACAGCTCAGACAACCATTGCTCGGAGCAAAAAAGTCACTAAAGAGATCTACAAAAAATTCAAGAATGAAGAGGAAGAGTTCTCTTGGAGATGAAGCTAGGTTGTGACATGTATCTTATAGAAACCATTCCAAATTGATCACAAAACTCACAAGCAAAAAAATATATACAAGTCATAAATGCTTCTGATGATATACAGAAAAAATATGACATTTTAAAACCCTGAGGCTAAACTCCTTCAGCAGCGTCTATCACTATGGAGGTAGAAACCTCAATAGCGTGCTTGAGTTCTATCCTTCCATGAACCAGCCGATTCATTTTTTTGCAATAAACATACGTTTTAAGATTATGAAGAAATTTTGGGGTTTGATGATCGTGAAGCATGGTTGACTAGAGATATTTGGAGGCAATAATTTATAAACTTGGCCATACTTGATTCATCAAACATCAAAGCCACGAACAATAAAATTAAACTTACCAAATATGTCAATGCCAAGTCGTTCATATAATGGACTGAAGAAACCGTCAACAAATTGAATAAACCACCAAGTAATGAAAAATGTAACTGCCACAGGAAAAAGAACCACACTGCAATTTTGCATGTCAACTCACTGTTACTCATTGGGATCGAATTATCAAAAGAAATAATGGAGGACTGAAAACATTTTGGGGAAATATAAAAGCTCAATACCATCCAGTCATGAACTTCTTTGAGACCCAACTTTGGAGAACAAAACAACAAGCCTGAAGAATCATAAAACAAAAGTGTTCAGACTTTAAAATGAAATTGCATTGATTCGTTTCATTATTTATAATAGAGAAAATGCTCTGATTGCCTCTACATTTTCAAATATTTACACTGAAACTAGCAGATGATTATTCTTTTTTATTTGCTGCAAACACAATTACTTTAAACCCATTAAAAGTAGTTAAACCCCTGAAACATTCATGCTAATGACTTTAATATATTTAAATTCCTTTTGAGCGCTCTAAATCTCCATAAAGCATTTCAAGATTAGAAATGCAAAACTGGTTTAACCAAGAAATGTATAAAGAATAAACTTTATATATGAATAACTCGTTGAAAAGGTCATAATTTATATTAGTTAAGAAAAAGGTACGTACTATAAATAATCAAATGCTAGACATTTATCTTGAGTATTTTCATCATCCTAATATACAGCGGTTAATTTGTTTTCCACATTCAAAAATGGTAATTAAAAAAATCAATAGGTCATCAAGATCTCCCCTTTTAAACACATATTGAAGCCAAACCCGGGGACAATCGAACCGACAGAATTTCAGGATATAATTGGGAATTCAGCCAATTTCTTTCTTTTTTTAATATAAACATATGAAGAACTCAACAAGTTGGGGCAGTCATTAAACACAGTGAAGAAGAAATCATGACAAATCTTGAGCGGTATTTGACCATTTTCAGTTCCTACCTCCCAAATTTAGGAGGGATTTCCCTTATCTGCACTCATGTTTTTCGTTAGTCACAAATTACATTAATTACAAAGTTTCAATTACAATTGCATTTAAAGTAATACAAATTTAAGAGAAATCCAACAGCAAAGATCGGAAGAAACGCAGTGTGATTAATGGAGCGATATTTTAGGGGAAGTCAAAGCTAAAATAAATAAAAGGGGGGAAATGGACCTTGCGAGTGGAGGAAGTGGGGGAGGAAGTGGGAGACTTAGCCGGATCTTCGGGATCGACACCACCATTCCCGGCTTGGGTCAGTGGAATCGACGTTGATTCTTTTTCTTCCGCCATTTGTAGTTGAGGAGAGTCGGCAGGTCAGATCAGATATTATTTGATGATTCAGATTTCGAGTGTAATTATTCCAACAAGCCGATATTTGCATCTTAAGCAATGCGTGGGGAGTGGACTCAAGGGTAGGTGTCGCCTTTCGGTTCCCAAACTAATATATTTTGCGGTAATATCTAACCTATATTTACAGAGAAAAGACGCATGGATTTCCGTTTCTATTATTATTTTGTCAAAAATAATAATTTACGATATATTAATTATTATATGTACTTCGAAAAAAAATTATAAAGAAAAAATTATTACTCAGAAGAGATTATTACTCTCAAACCAAAAATTATTACAATAATATATATATATATATATATATATTAACAAAGTTCTATACTCATATGCCTGTGCAAATCAGAATGTTTGAATTTATTTAATTATTTTTTATTATTGTTTCTTCAATCTTTTGCTTTTGCAGGGTTTACATCTTCAGTTTTAACACCTAGTTTTCAGTTATTAGTACTGTAACTTTTCTCTTTTAAATTCCTTTTATCTGTAATGGTTATGTACAAAAGTTGTTTTAATTTAAGAATGTTGATGGTTTGGATAGTGCAACCGTGTATGTTAAGGGCTATAATTATATATACTTTATTGTGATTAATTCTTTCGTATTTTGGTTATTTTATGAACTTAACTTGAAAATTTTACTTATTTTGATTTAACAGGCGAAATATGAATGTAGAGGTAAAAATCAACTCGAAATTATGTTTTTAGCTTCTTGTGTGAAAGTTAAATATTTCAAAATAAAAGTAGAACCGGACATAACGTCAATTTTTAAGACGTGACCACACCGGCACAAAGCTGGTATTTAAGATGAAGAATTCAAAATTATGAAACCAAATATGTGATGAGATTATTTTCATTATTTTAGAATTATTTGACCAGGATTCAATCTCTTTTATTAGTTAGAATTTTATTTATTTATATTTTCCTTTGTTTTGGCTTTTCTTATTGGATTAAAATGTAATTAAATGAGATTTATTTTTATTAGGTTTAAGGTTGACTCTTTATATAAGGAGTCTTTTAAACTGTTAGAAGTAGGAGTGGGCAAAACTCGTCTTGATTTTTTTAAAATAAAGTTTGAGTTGTAAAATGAGAACTCAAATAACTCGAAATTTTTAGTAATTAGTAAATCAGATTTCAAGTTCGAGTCGAGTCTGTCAAATCTATATGATATATTATGTATATCACATGTAAAAATATGAAGAACTTTATATATATATATATATATATATATATATATATATATATATATCGTAAAATAGAAAGTCTTTAAAATAGAATAAATATGTACTATAACATTATAAATAATTACAATTAAATTTGTATAGAAACTTGAAATCTCGACTTGAATTTCATAAACTCGACTCGATTCAAAAAATTTCAAATAAAGTTTCAATAATAAAATAAGACTTGTGAACTCAAAAAACTAGAATTTTTTTTACTCGATTCGAGCGAACATCCAGTCCTACTTAAAAGATCACCTTTAGTTATCTATCTCTTACAACACAACTTCTTCATCTCTTGTATTCTTATTCCATCATGTGCGGCCATGTTTTATTTCTAATTTAAGGGTTAAGCGATGCCGCTATAGTTTTATGAGGCTTGTACTAAATTGGTGTTTCTTCTCTAATCCAAGTAATATTTATTCAGCTTTTTTGAAATTCAATTTGATATCATTAATACTACAAATTAGTATAAAAAATCAATTTTATTTTGCATGACTTCAAAGTAATATTTATTCTCTAGAGTTTACTTAAAAGTGCATCTAAGGACAATAGTTAGTTGGGTATTTCTATACAAAGTTTTGGGAGGCAAAATCAAAGTCAACTGTAGAAAATTATGGTTAACAAGTAGTAACTTGTCTGTTTGTTACTATAATAAATAGTGGTCTAAGAGGATGCGAAGAACATGGAAATGCGACGAACATGTAGGTTTTAATATTAAAAAAAATAAATTATACACTAATTATAAAATTTTAATTATGAACCTTAAAAACTAAAGGCTTAAATCAAAAAACAACCCTCAAACTATGTTTTTTTTTCCTGCTTTTAGCCCTTAAGCTATGATTTGGGCAAAATAGGCCTTTAAACTATTATTTTTGGCCACTTTAAGTCCCTAAATTATTTTGGTCAAAATAAGTACCTAAATTATGTCATTTTTCTTCTTTTAGTCCCCAAAACTATCAATTGGTCAAAAAATCTTTGTGATGTGTCAACACCTTATTAGTCGAAATAATTTTCTTTTGACTTAAATAACTATCGGACTTAAAATGATCAGAAATGATAGTTTAAGGGCTTATTTTGATATATGATATTTTAAAATTTAAAAATAATATAAATATTTATATATGTTAGAAAAGCCTATAAAATTATATTTTTGTAACCATGGACTTAAAGTGACCAAAAATAATAGTTTAAGGGCTTATTTTGCCCAAATCATTGTTTATGGACTTAAAGTGACCAAAAATAATAGTTTAAGGGTCCATTTTGCCCAAATCATAGTTTAAAGGCTAAAAGCAGAAAAAAGGCATATTTTAAAGGCTGTTTTTTAGTTTAAGCCAAAACTAAACTCTAAACCCTACTCTTAAGTCTCATATATAACCTTAATTTCTTAATATTAAGACATGCAGGACACACACAAAAACATAATTTATATTCCTATGGTTAGTTGTTTGTCAAGTGTTAACCATTCATATGGCTTTGCTTCCCTTTGAGGTTGGTATATATTTGACTTTTAAAATCATCCACACATTTTTTAGTGAACCAAAAGCACATGGATTGCGACTGTTTTTGAGTCGGTGCTATCCTTTTTCTTCATTGCGCCAGCCATTTCTTTCTCACCCATAAAAAATTAGACTGACGACCCAAACAAAAGTTGTTCAGAATTTGCATCCGGATTAAATGTCAACCGCACGTTAAATATCTGTAGCAACGCTTTTTTTTTTGTTGAAAATTTCAAAATTAACGTGTTTTTGGTTTTAAAGGGTCACTACAAGGTATTTTTGAAAAATGGGGAAACTTTATCGTTTTTTTTAGAAAATAAAAAGGTTTGGAGTTTGAAAATAAAATGAGGGTTAGAGTCGTAATCGGCTACTAAGGTAGTCCGGGCACCGTAAAATCAGAGATTCATTTGAAAATGAGTTCGGGAATTAGTTACATGTGGGAAATGATTAACACCCCATCACGCCAGGAAATCGATACCAAAATATATGTTTCTTTTACTTGATAGAAATCATTGAGATTTAAATTAAATTAAATTAAATTAAATAGTCTTAATTAGATACCTACTTTAATTAAATGGGCTTTAGTCAAATTGGTGGGCTTGGATTAATTAAACTTTTAATTAATAGAGGAGACTCTACATCGGACCGTAGATTAAACTGACATCGAATAAGATTGGCTGTCATGTTAATTTACGGTTCGAATCAAGTACATCACTTTTATGCATAATGCAAGCATTTAAATATGATGTCGTGACTTAACACATTTTATTTCAAATTAAAGCTTACCTTCGGACGGAAAAAATTAATTCGAATATTCGATCAACATCCATTGAGCCAAGATTGTTATGAAACAAATATCAGAATTAATAAATACCTTATTTTTAGAATTTAAGTTAATTAATTAACTACATGTCCCATTAAAATGTTAAAAGTCATATGAATGCCAATTAAAATTCATGACAAGGAAGAGGTTGAAATAAAATATTAGGCTCACTAAAGTCATAACCTAAAACGCTCAAATTATGAAAATTAAATTAATGATCTAATTATTAACTAGCTTAGTCTAATATTAACCCTAAATTAATTAAATCCTAACATCTAAAAAACCCTAACATTTTATGGATTATCTTGAATCAAAATAATTAATTTGACTAATTTTAAACTAGCATCCCATTGAGCCAAAGACATTATTTAAAATTAATCAAATTAATAATCATGATTTTATTAAGTTTCCATCTAAGTCGAGTGCCAATTTTAACCTAAAAATAAGAGGTGGTACAATTAATTTAATTAATTTAACATTTATCGCAATAAGTCAATGACAAATTTAAATTAATTAGATTAATTCGAACTAAAAACTACCTAAGGTTTAAACTAACCCAAACCTAAATTTAATTTAATTAATTTAAACTTATGCCTTAATAAACCAAGGGCGTAATTCAAATTAGTTAAATTAAATTTTAAGCCTTGAAACTAATCCTAAAAACTTTGCTACCAAACACGAACTACACATGCCACATTCAATAGTAAAGCGATTTAAGCAAATAAGGGCTAAAATAAATTAAAAAATGCAATGCAAAGGACCAAAATCAAAACAAAACAAAAACATGGGCTAAAGGTGGGATTTTGCCACTGAAAAAAGACCAAAATTAAAACAAAAGTAAAATTTTAGGGGGCAAAAGGGTAATTTTCCATTGAAAACATGTTTAAAATTAAAATAATGATGCAATGGAAAACCAGGTAAAAAAGGCAGGGACCTGGAGAGTGATTTAAAAGGACATAATGGCTTATAAGAGGATTTTCGAAACGCCGAATGGCCATATAATAATAAACCCATTTAAAAAGTAAAATCAGGTCTAAAATAGGGATGAAATTGAAAGACTTTAAAAAATTGCAGGGACTGGGGTGTAGTTTGAAAAGACAAAATGGTTGGGGCTGCTATTTTAAAAACGCATGAGGGCTTAATGAATTAATTAATCGATTTTTAATTTTGAAAAGAGTATATAAGACGTTTTTTGGTCAAATTTTAAAACCTTTTGCCATTTTTATTAAAAAAAACATTTTCCTAGATCCATTTTCCTCTGAAAATGTCTTAAACCCAGATGAACACCCCCGTGTGTTCATCTATAAACCCAGAAACCACCAAGCTTTTCAGATTCTGACGGCCGACTGTCGCTCACAGGCGTTGAAATACTAAAACCAAAACCCCAAAATGCCATTTTTCTCTTTTAAATCTAGATCTGAACTCGATTTTTTTAAAAAAATAAAACCCATTTTACCTATATCTAAGAAAAACCGAGCCGAAACCCAGTTTAAAAACTTTGATTTTAACCCAAAAAAGACCTTGGGTTCCCTACTAGTTCACCACGAAACCCTATTTGGGCTATGGGCTTATAACCAGAAGAGACACCCTTTGAGAGGGGACCTATGAGGCCGAGGAGTGAAGGCGACGCGTCGAAAAAATGATCGAACGGTCGGGAAGGTAAAACACCAAAAACCCTAATTTTTTATGCATGCACTGAAAGTATATGATATACCTTAAAATGCTTTTTTTGTATTGCTCTCCTTGAAAATTCCAGAATCCCTCTTTACATCTAATGTTGGGTTTGATTTATACCCGATATATTACATGTATGAAAAAAAGAAAAATAAAATATTTTTGAAAATCTTTAGCCGGATATATATGTGGCTCTGCAAATGTTGGCTCTGAATTTCTCTAAAATTTGCTTTTTTGTTTTTGGTTTGTTTCTGACATTTCCTTTTTTTTTTGTATGCACGACACTGCTGGAGGAGGAGGGAATCATTGTTGTCGCGACTTAGTGTGGCCATCGTACGAGCTCAGATGGGAGACCAGTGGAGTGGTCTACACGCGCGTGTGGAGGGCCACGAGAGAGCCAAGGAGAGGAACGGTCCCGAGCGTGAGCTTCACGCACGTGGGGAACTGAAGAGATTTGGCATGTGGGTGTGTAGGAGATAGCTAAACGAGCGCGTGGGGCTCTAGAAGGTTCTTCGGCTTCATCCGAACAGGTCGATAGATCATTGACTATGGTGTATGCAGCGCTGTGGAAGATGATGCAACTCTAACCAGGGTTTCCCTCCAGTGTATCTGAACCGTCATATCTAATTTAGATCTGACGGCTAAGGGGTAGCTGCGTAAAGAGAAAAATTTAAATCATAATAGGTTTTTTGTTTTGGGCTCCAAACGGGCCCTGGTAATATGTATTATATTTTAAATTTTTAAATTCAAGTAAATGGACTTTATAATTTAATACTTGACTTTATTTAGTTAACTAATAATAATAATAATTTTATTTATTTTTCAGCTTTGTTTATAATAATAATAATAAACATATATATTACCAATAATAATAATAATAATATGTAATATAATAATACTAATAAGTAATAATAAAAAACAATAATATAATATAATAATAACAAAATGATAAATAATAATTAATAAGAATAATAATATAATAATATTAATAAATAAATAATTATGATAATAATATAATATAAATAAAAATAAAAATATTAGACATAATTAAAATAATAACAGAAAAAGAAAAAAGGAAAATAATAAGGATAACATACTAATTAATGTTAGCATATATAACATAGTATACTATAAGTAATAATTTCATAATAACAAAAATTTATTATTGTAATAATTAAAATATAAAATGAGTTAACAACTCGAATAAAATTAGTGATTACAATATCTACACCAATAGCATGCAAATTAGATAAGGGTAAACTACACCAGTAGTCACTAAATTATAGTTTTTTTCATATTTTGGTCACCGAACTATTTTTTTGGCAAAAACATCACTAACGTTATGTTTTCTTCCTATTTCCTCTCTTCTCGTAAGCAATATATGTTATTTTATAATATTTTTATTCAAACTAATAGGACGGCGACACATGTCACTGCCTATTAGTGGAATAAAAGGAAAGAAAAATCAAGTCCCTTATGCAATCGTAGAGATTTGAACCAAGGACCCCTTTAATAAGGGTATAACACTTAACCACAAAGCTAGGTTAGGAGTTTGTTAAATTCTAACCAAAATTATATTTATCCCATGTTTGAAAACTACTCCACTCATCTCCACCGTTTCTCTCCCCAGCTGGATCGCTATTGTAAAGGGGTCCTTGGTGGTTAAAATTTTGGTTAAGAGTTACAAACTTCCAACCTAACTTGGTTAAAATTATATTTTAACCAGTAATCACCGTTTGTTATTTTATAACGCTTTGTTTATGTCATGACATAAATACAATTTTGGTTAGAGTTTAACACACTTTCAACCTAGCTTGGTGGTTAAGCGTTATACCCCTATTAAAGGGGTCCTTAGCTCGAATCTCTCTGGTTGCATAAGAAGATTGATTTTTAATTCCTTTTATTCCACTAATAGACAGTGACATGTGTCACCATCCTATTAGTTTGAATAAAAATATTATAAAATAACATATATTGCTTACGATGAGAGAGAAGAAATTACATGGGAAATTAAAAAATAAAATAAAATTCCATGTCAGCAAAACCGTTAAGTTTTTAACGGCCGGTGACCAAAATAGAAAGGAAACATAACGTTAGTGGTGTTTTTGCCAAAAAAATAATTTAGTGACCAAAATATGAAAGAAACTATAGTTCGGTGACTACTGATATAGTTACCCATTAGATAATCTTGCCGAAGTTGATTAATGTGTAAACATGAGGTGATGCGGTTAGCAGACAATCTAGAAGAATATTGGGAAAAAAAAACAACTAAAGTATCGATCACTGAAATATAACCTCCAAAAATTTGGGGCGTAAAACTTGGATTGAGATGAACTTTGTTTTTCTACTTGGATTGAGATGAACTTTTTAAAAGTTAAAATTTTAAACTTTAATTTTGTCAAATGTATTTTTGAGTAAAATCATTCATTTATATAATCAATTTTTATATATTTTTAATAATAATATCTAAAATATAAATTTCATATGTTCAATATCATTTTTAATAATATTATTAACACTTAAATTCTAAACCAAATGATTCAAAAACACTAGCCCTCGACAGAATAATTAAAACTTTACAAAAAAATATAACCTCGTTAATCAATAAAATTGTGTCGTGTTTTTTTTTTAATAATTGAATTGTTTCACCTGAAAAAAGAAGTATAAATATGTCAACAACATACAGGAGGCCTTCTATACCTAACAATCTCTCTAATTTTATCTACAGTTCATTCCTATGTACACTTCTCAGTTCTCATTACTAAAATGTCTTTAGTATGCAGCAAATATTTGTTATTTTTTAATTTGTTTGTAATTTTGACATTTGAAGTTTATGTTAAAAAAATTATAATTAGAACTCTCAACTACTTTCTTTTATATTCCCCGCAACTACTTTCTTTTATATTCCCCGCAAACTTATAAAACAAAAAAAAGGAGAAAATATATAGTGTTACAAACTTTTATCTGGCCTAATTATTTGATTTTTTTTTGTTTAACTACTGATATTTAATTTATTAACTGACTTGTCCGGATCGGATACTGTAGAGATGAGAATGACCCTCTCAACTCAACTTTTTTCCATTCACAATGTCAAGGCTCAAATCTTTGACATTACTTAAGGGATCTAGTGTCTTTGTTGTAAAAATAATAAGTTTACTTAATATATTTCAAAAAAACTCACATCTCTCTTTTATATTATTTGTTTTTAGTTTAAATAGAAAGACTTGATATTAGGCTTGTAAGAGAAAAATATGATGGTGGTTGTGCGCACATGATGTATAACGACCCGAATTTTCTGAGTCAATGAGTTAGCGTTAACCCGAGTCTAGGGCCTTAGTTTGAGTGGGTTTCAAACCTTTTGGTCCTTGAGTGTTGGCCTTTATCTTAAAAATTAAGCCACATTGCGAAACTTTGGTCCTTGAGTGTAAAATTAATTTTACACAAGCCTGTGTTTTACACTACAAAAACCCAAGTCGTAAATTTCTAACTCTAACCCTAAAAAATTAAACCATAAACCTTAAACCCTATACACTAAATTCTAAACAATAACTTTAAATTCTAAACCTTACAGCCTAAACCCCTAAACTTTTAACCCTAAACTAAAATTCTGACCCCTAAAACTAAAAGGCATGTGTAAACTTTAGTTTACACGACTTGTGTATCAAAGTTTTTCCGTGTACGATATATATGTGATCTTTCTAGAAATTTGAACTTTATATAATAATAATAATAATAATAATAATAATAATAATAATTCACTGTTTGGGCAGAGTGGAAGAAAACAAATATAAGCTTTTGTTTAAAACTGAAGCACGCAAGTTTATAAATTATTTATTAAAAATATAAAAAGAAAATTTGACTTTTCCATCAATTCTATACAGTAGCGGATTCAGAAATAATTTTTTTAAAGCGAACACATAGAATCTCAAAATCTAAGGGTGAGTACAATTCATAAAAGATTAAAAAATTTAAGGATTAATTCATAAAAATTAAAAAATTAAAGTCAAATGTATAGAATTTAAAAAGTATATTGATTTCCTTCTGTCGATGAAAGTTTTCAACATTCGAAACTTAAAGAAGTTTCTCTGCTCGTATTACCGAACGTTGACAAGAAATTAACGAAAAAATAACAAAAAAGATCAATGTTTAAATTTTAATGAGTAAATTGAACGCTTTAAAGTTTTAATAACCAAAATAAATTTAAAAATCAAATTCAATAATGATTTATGTAATTTATCTCAATATCAGTTCGACCAGTTTTATAGTTTATACTAAAATAGATAGTATTTTCGACTTAAAAATAAATAACAAAGCATTAATCCAACCGAAAACCCAACCAAATCCAATTGGTTTCGTGGGTACTATCAATGTCGGCTTAAAAAGGAGGGTATCTTACGCGCAAAACCGACCAAGACGGTTTCCTAGTCCAAGACTGCCGGTTCACATTAGAAAATAAATTTACAGTTTGACATTCACTATTCCCGACTTGCCCCGTTGCCACATCACTCTTTTATAAAAATATCAAGTTTTTAAAAATCAAATTTTAAAAGAGGCGGTTCGCAAGTTTTGGCCTAATGTTGGTAGGCCGACAAACTCTACCTTTTGTCTATATAACTGTCCTTTTTTGTTAAAATAAATACTCGTTTGTGTAAGATATTTCTGAATTTGATTCTTTCATGTGATAGATAGTTAAAAAGGTGGCGAACAATAAAGAGGAAGCCCCCGTTCGTAATAACAGGGGAGATTCGGGCCTCGACGTCGACCAAGACCTGCAATGGTTGTTTACGCATCAGCCGATGTTTCGAGAAGAAGGGACGTCGATGCTATCGAGGATTAGTAGGGAAAGGGAGATGTCAGCCATGGTTTCAGCTTTGACTCACGTCGTGACCGGCGACATCCCTGAGCTGCCATGGAATGAAAACGTTGGTGATTTAGGTGATGATAGTGATACCAATATTAGTTCGTCCTCGGGAATTGGTGGGAAAAAGAGAGAAAGGGAAGAAGAGGAAGGTGGTCCTAGCGGCGGAGGCATGGCGGTGGAGGCAGACACCCCTGCAAAACCGGTCCAAATATATGAGTACAAGAGCGACGAGAACTACAAAGAAGAACCAAGGAGGAGGTACAGGGGAGTGCGACAGAGGCCATGGGGGAAATGGGCAGCTGAGATAAGAGACCCCTTCAAAGCCGCTAGAGTTTGGTTAGGAACATTCGACACCGCCGAGGCCGCCGCCAGAGCCTACGACGAAGCCGCCCTTCGATTCCGTGGCAACAAAGCCAAGCTTAACTTCCCTGAAAACGTCAAACTCATATCACCCCCTCAACCCGCCGCAACCCATTTCTCTATCCCATCTCGTCGCTCGGTTCAACTTCAACCCACTCAAATTTCCGGCTATGATTTTCCAAGTGGAACACAGCAGCAGTCTATGAACCCCTACGACCAAATGGTTTTGTCAACTTCACTGGGTTCAAAAGAACAATCTTCTTCTTCTTCTTCGACACCGACATCGTATCCTATCGTTTTCCCAAATCAAATGTCGGGTCAGAACCTCAACTTGGGTAGCGGCAGTCAAGGTGGCGGTGTTGGAGATTTTGCGGTGCATGCTTGGCCATCAGATTCTACTCGTCCTTATACGTCAACCTCTAGATAGTGTTTTTCTTACCTAATCGGTTAATACTTTTTTTTTGGCTTTTTGGTCATTCTATTCCCAATTATTAAATCATTACTATTATTTATGATTACTTGTTTAGTAGAAGTATTATTTTTAGAAGAAGAATTGCAAAAAAAAAAGGTGGATATAACATCAAACGTTTCTCTTTATAATAATTAACAAAGAGTACATGTAACAGCAAGATGTTGTAACGTTATTTACCATTTAGAACAGAAGTATTTACCATTTAGAACCGAAGTCAAACGCTTACAACCTCGTAACGTTATTTTTTATGGATATTTGGATCAAATTTAAGACGGTAATAGGATTGTATTTGTTGGTTTTAGCAGCTTCTGATAAAATATAAATTAAAACTCAAAACGTAGACTAATTGAAATATTTTTTTATCATAATATTTGATGCATTATTATTTTTTGAATATATTTGATGCATTATTAGTAGATATAAAACTATGATATTAAAAAAAAGTAGATAGAAAACTATGTATTAATGTTGAGTCACATCTTAATAATTCTTTAAAAAATGCATTAAGTATCCAACAGAATTGGAACACGTTAAAAAAGCCTGAGGAAGCTTAAGGGGATAGGAGAAGTTGTTCCTTACGTCTCCGCAAACAAGTTATAATAATTGTATTTTTATTATCGGCGAAAGGGAAATGAAGACGTGGATCAACAGTGGACGGTTTTGTTGGATATATAGGATGATTAAAGATTAATATTTATAATATAAGAGATATTGAGGGATATGCGATATTTTTTTACAGTATATGGAGAAAACTTCACTTGCAATGGCGTATTTTATTTTTTAAATATTTTTTTAAAGACGTCTCCTGTTTCCTTTTTTGTTTCGTTTTTTTCAGGATTCTAAATTTCCTACTTCTCTGTCAAATATTAATGCTCCATCCCACGCTTATCTCCAACACACTGCTTAGTATTACAATAATTATTTTAAGGTTCCGTACACATGTGTAGCGCTTTAAATTTTTGTTATAATTAATAAAAATATTAAAAAATATTTTTGTAAAGTTTAAAATATTTTACCTAATCAACAAGTTTGATCCAAGTGGTAAGCAACATAGTATCGTTTAAGCAAGTCTCGAGTTCGATATCTTGTATAAGTAAAAAATCTCCCTTGAGAGACTCACCTATCATGTGTGTGTTGCCAGGATTGAACATTGGGAGGGGCCAAAATATTAAATTTCAAAAATATAAGGGTTTATTAAGTATTTAAACTCAAAATTCATGTGAAAATGCTTAATTTGTCTAGTATTTAAACTTTATAATAACCTAATTGTATTGGACCCAAAAAACTGAGGACATGAGCTCATTCTTCTTTAGTCCAACCCCTACTTGATTATATATTTAATAAACACTTATATTTTTTAAATTTTAGTATTTATTTTTACAGGGACCAAAACATTATTATACCAAAGCTTATCTAATCCGGGCCTTGCTTGGACCTCAAGGGAGCTGCGTCAGGAACCGATAGAGCAACCAAAAAATATTTTACCTAAAAAATTGCAACGTTTTAATTGAATTGAAAGGGCTTTAAAATTTAAAGAAAATATTTAGTTAATCTCATATTTAGTATATAATGTAATTGAATATAAGTTTAAATTTTAAAAATTTATTTAAATTCAAACATAGTTTTAATTAGAATTTAATTTTTGATGTTTTTAATATTATTTCAACGTAGTTATTTTTATTATTTTATAATAACAAATGAAAATATAAATAAAAATAATAAGAAGAATATAATTGTATTTACACTTGCATAGAAGAGATAGTATATTTTTCATTAAATCTAAAAGAATAAATTGACATTTTCTAAAATACAGATAAATATAAATTGTCTTTTCCGTAATAAATATAGGACATGTACATTTTTACTTTGTTTTTCAATGATCTGATCACGTGAATTTATTTTTAAAAAATGGGTTTAAAGCCCAAATATATCGGGTTTTCCTGGCCCATGTTTTTCATCAATGATGGAATTGGAACGAATTGCAGCCGCCGTTATGTGCAAACCGGTGGGAGAAAACCTAATTTCTTAAAATGGCTAAAACCCTAAACTCACTCTTTATAAACCCTTATCTCTTCCCTTCTACCTCATCAGCCCCTAAGCCTTCACTCGCTCAATTTCGTTTTTTTTCTTTGGTATTTATTTTAATTTTTTTGTTTAATAAAATATTAGAAAAGAAGAAAGGGTCGATGATGATAAATCCAAAGGCTTGTTTCTCAAAGAACATTCGCAGTGGCCGCCTAAGAGCTTTCGCCTTCGCCGGGCTTGAGAGTTTGTGCTGCTTCAATCCTTCCTTGGATGTCTGAGACCTTATAAAAGACTTGTTTTTGTATCTTATGCTTCAAAGAACTGCTATTTTATTTAGTTTTTCCCCCATTAGTTACTCTATTAATTCAATCCCTTTTCGTTACACTTTTTAACTTGCTATTATTGAACTTTGAAAACTTGGTATTTGTCACTATCGTTGTATTATAGTATTCTTTTATGATTTGGTTGATGGGGTTACAAAATTGAAGGAACATTGGCAAAGGCTTGTTGTTCAAAACATTTTTAGTTGCCCTCTAAGAGCTTTTGCCTTGCCCGTGCTGTAGTGCTAGTGCTGCTTTATCCTTGATGGAAGAAACTTTTAACGCAATTTTTTGTTTCTAATTGTTGTTCGTAAACTTTTTGTACTCCTTAAACGACGCTGATCCAAATCGGGTATTTTTGAATTTTATTCTGCCTGATTTGCTTTTTTAATTAGCAAGTTGCCTGATGATTTATAGAGGGACATTCTGGGTGCGGTATTAACAGCTGATATGTGTGCTAGCCTGGTTGCTCTTGTTACTCAAAAGGAGATCAAAGATGTCTTATTTTCTACGAACTGGAATAAGGCTCTGGGGGCAGATGGTTTTTCTGCAAAATTCTTCCAGGTTGCATGGGGCATTGTGGGTGATGATGTCCTAAAAGGGATTCAGTTTTTCTTTTCAACTGGGAATTTGCTTGCTGCTTTTAATTCCACAGCTATTACCCTTGTTCCTAAGGTGGTAGCTTCTATGAAGGTTACAGATTTTAGGCCAATATCTTGCTGTAATACCATTTATAAGTGCATTATTAAGATTCTTACGAATCGAATGAAGCAATGGCTGCCTTTCCTAGTATTACAGAATCAGTTTGCGATTGTGGAGAATGTTCTTCTTGCCCAAGAGCTTGTGAATGGTTATAGAAGGTAGCATATTTCGGCGAGGTGTGCATTAAAATGACTTTTTATCTTTACATTTATAATTTTTAAAGATTAGATGTCAATTGGAAAAAAATAACGAAGCTATACTAGATGCCTCTAAACTATTATCATTGAGTTGAAAATGTTGTTGATTTTTAAAAAAATATTCAAATCTAACATTGAATTTTACTTTATGACTCTTTTATGTCTTTAAAAATGTTCAAATCTAGCATTAAATTTTATTTTATGACTTGTTTATGTCACTTTACTGTTAACTTATAATGGAACCCTTAAAATACTGTAGTTTTGGTAGATAAAAAATAATAAAACCTATGTACTTATTTGAACCTAAAACTTTCAAATACAAAGGGTAAGCTTTAACTACTAAACTAACATAAAATTATATAATATTTTTATGATAAAATATTATTTATGTCAAACTACAATTGACATTAATTAAAATTATTTTATAAAATAAAAATACTATAAATAATATTAATATTTATTTTATATCATTTACATATATATTAATATATAAAAATAAAAATGTAAGAATATTCATAAAAGTAATATATTTATATTATAAATAATTTATAAAAATCATAAACCCTGAACTTTAAATTATAAACCTCAAAATACAAACTATAAATCTTATGGTTTAGGATTTCGGTTTAGAATTTTTATATTATTTATAATGTAAAAATATTATTTTATGAATATTTTGGTCTTTTAAATAATATATTATAAATAATATATAAAAAATAATAAATTTGTATCTCTTAATAATATAAATGTATGCATTTAGTTCAACTAAATTATTTTATAAAAAATAATACTATGAATAATATTATTATATAAATAATATAAAATATATTATTGACATATATATACATAAAAATATTTTACTTATATATTTTTATATATTATTTATAATATAAATATATTATTTTTTAAAAAGCTAAAATATTTATAAAAATAATATATTTATATTATAAATAATATGTAAAAACCTTAAATTTAAACCTCAAACCTTAAGATTTAGCGTTTAAGATTGGGGTTTATGATTTGTGGTAGTGTAGGGTTTATGGTTTATTATTTTTATATATTATTTTTATGTAAATATTTATTTTTATTAATATTTTGGAATTTTTAAAGAATAATATATATAATATAAAAATAATATATTTTTACTTATATATATCAATATATGTAAATGGTATATTTTATATTATTTATTTATTAATATTATTTATAGTATTATTTATTTTATAAAATAATTTGAATTAATCCAAGTGTAGTTTGACATATATAATATTTGTAGTAATATATTATATAATTTTATATTGATTTATTGGTTAAGGCTTACCCTTTGTATTTGGAGGTTTTGAGTTCAAATATCCCAGTACACGAGTTTTATTTTTTTTTCCAGCAAAACGACGTCGTTTTAGGTAAATTAGGCTTCAAAACAGCCGCACCTAAACGATGCCGTTTTGAGTTAACGGTCTAACAACGGACTGACATAAACGAGTCAAAAAGTAAAGCTTGGCGCTAAATTTAAATTTCTTAAATTTCAATGATATTTCCGAGTCAGTGATAATAATTTAGTGGCATCTAGTGTAGTTTACCAATAAAAATAGTATATTTAAAGTACAAGGACTGTATTTAAATTTAAAATGACATTTAAAAAAAATTTAAAATAGCAAAGAAACTCTAACATGTTTAAATCATTATAGATGCTTTGCTAAGTTGAGCATTATCAGCCCTCCGATGTCTTTTAACTTACCTTCCTATTGCACGAAGCTTGAGTTCATCAAACAAGACACCATTCAAGTTTCGAGTAGCCTTCTTAAATTGGTGCATATCTAATAAAACGCATTTTCTAGCTGAAAACAGACACCATCTTCAACCACACAGTCTGAAATCAAAGTTTGGAGTCAGGTAAAATGAAATTGTGCATAGATTAGTTCCTTCATTTACTCTTTGTATATAAAATTCGAATAATAACATTTATAATCGAAAGATTATGAGTATAATCTTAATTTAGGTTCATATTTGATGCATTTTTATCGATCAATAACATGATAACCTATCATTAAAGAATAACGTGCAAGAAAATTTAGTTTAAGTTCTTTCCATTTTTTGACGATGCATAAAATTGTAACAAGAAAATATTGCGAATTTTTTAGAATGATTTTTCACTTTTAACCGGTTAAGAAGCAAGGCATCTCCAATCAAATGGCATATGGTTCTTAAAAATCTAAATTAAATTGATGTTTTACAATCCATTTTAATTTTATATGCAGTTCAAGCAAGGTTCTTCTGTGACTAATTTTTCTATATTTTTGGGGAATTTTTTCTTCATTAATTGCAATGGGGTGTTGCATTTTGCTGTGTTCTCTAAGCATATGTATGAGGAGTTCAGTTCACTTTTTTTTCCCTCTAAATTTTTTCCAGAGACAAGGGCTTTGGTGAACTTTCAAGGGTTTAATTAATTTCAAACTGATATCACTAATCAACCTGATCCAAAACAAATTATACAAATTTATGCAGCAGACTTTATGAAAAGCTTGGGCTCTATCTCCTTTGTTATTTGTTGCTAAATTCATCAATTTTGTGCTGCTTGCTGCTGTTGCACCATTATTGTTATATCTCTCCCTTATCTGTTTCAAATCCATATCAAGAAACTACATCATTGATAGAGTATGTTAAGTTTATCTGACCTGCCAACCAACTCTACTACTTTACGTTCAGGACTATACTATCAAAACCATCATCCTAGACTTGACACCCTCGTCACGAGACCACAAATATAATTATAAGGAGAGATCCTCAGACCTCCCAAGTCAGATCCCAACTTCCACTTCCTCTCTTCTCCCTCTCTTTGACACTATCATCTACGACTCTCCGTCTAAATTAGTAAAGATGAACCAACATAAACCACCACAACCTCATTCCCGCCCCCAACCATTATATTTAAGGTGAGAAAGCAAAGCCTTGTAGTTTGATATTCAGTTTAACCACTGAAACATGTAGGTATTTATAGGTATCCATTAAACACAAAAACTGATCTACAATATCCAAGGCTTCTCCATGCATGAATTTTATTTACAAAAGAAGCATAAACCCTAGAGAATACGTGAATCTGATTCTATATAATAAGATGAAAACATATTTAACAAAGCTTGATTCTCATATTTCTAAACCAGTTTCCCTTGTTTAACCCTTCCTACTATGTAGAAATGTATATTTATAAAGTGGGAAAAAATAACTGATTTAGCAAGTACTTGTTTTAATATACAAAACTTTGGTAATTAATTATGAATCGGAGGCTTCCTTGTTGCCGGACTGTAGTCCATAGCTACTAATTCATCAACCCTAACATGATCTTCTCCATGATTTCCTGTCGCGGTGCCGGTAACCACTCGATCATCGTGAATTACTTTCTGATTTTCCTTAGCCACCGGCATATTTCTTGCTGAAAAAGAAAAACAAAGAGTTCAGATTCGATCTCCATATATAATATCAAATCAATATATATTGAACTTACTAAAGGCTAAAGCTATGTAGATTCAAAACTTTACCTCCAGCTGTTGTAGCGATGAAGAAGAGCAGGAAAAAAGCAACAAGAAGAAGATGCTTGTAGGCAACCCTAGCCATGTATGTCTCTTTGTTTTTTTTTTTCTTCTGGTTTATTTCTGAATATGTTTTCTGTGAGCAACGTGTTCAAGTTTCGTTTCTCTTTTATAGAACCAAAATCTGTAATACATACATGGATCGACAAGTGGTGTATTGATCGAGAATGACATCGAGTTTTGTAGTAACTCTATGTGAGTATGTGGTCTGTTAGAGTCGCCATCAATGTCTCCTGCTGTCTTTGCCATGAAAATGCTACCCGTATGTGCTCACCAAATGTAACTACGTACCCATCTACGAGTCATGTCGACTGTTATGATTAGGTTATTTCTTTTCCCTCAACATATTGAAATTCTAAGGAGGCTTGCAATATTTATCATTTTACCTTCGTCGAGCAAGTATCTGATACGAATATATTCGAACCTTTGAAACATTTATGAATTTAGTTTAGATCCTCATTTTAGAACTATGAAAATAAATATTTTCATGTTCCATGTGAAACTTAGCTCTGTTTTTTCTTTCTCCATTTGGCTGACTCAACTTGTACAAAGAAACATGGACCGGGGAACATGTTCTAGAATGCATGGCGGACTGATTTGTGGACCAAAACATACCTAAGTTGCAACATGCTAATGGCCCTGCATTACCATTAGAATAGCAGTTTTTGAACAAGGCACCAATACTGTTCTTTAAGCTTCTTACATAACCATATCATTAAATTAAACAAAACTTGTCAAATCCAAATTGTCTGGTTCGATCTCCGATTTGGTGTATATAAAGGACACCCGGGTGGGGCGGCAATCATTTTCGGAAGGGGGAGGTGGTCGACAATTTCATGAAGGGGAAAAAATCACGTGAAGGGAGCTCAAATCATCAGCTGGAGGGGTCCTCCTTGTCCGCAGAATGAAAGACATACGCAAAACATGATTTATACGGCCAATTAAGGCCTTCAAATGGAGACGTTTATAAGGCAGAGGAATGCAGGTTTATCTCCCCGAATATAAAAACAAAAATTGAAAATCACCGCGACTGTGACTTTTCTCGAGAATATGCTTCTGGGAACAACAGCACATGAACTTTAGGTCCTTGTTGTTTTCTGGCTTCTGCTGCTATAATGAAGCTAAGATCATGTTTATTCTTTTCCATTTATTTATCAACTAATTTTTCCGCTCAGATCTTTTTAACATGAATAGATTGGACTAAGTTTCGAATACGATTAAGGTTCAAATTCAATACTCTCTTCCCAAAGATATATGTTTAATAAGATATATTTATTCCTTCATAAAGTTTTTTCTTATCTACAGAGTATATATTAACGTATCTTATTTTTATAATAAACTTCAATTTTTACCTATTTTTTCGGGATTTAACGTAGAGTCTTGATTCATACATAGTCAAAGTTAATTAATTATGACTTATGACTAACAATCATTTAGTCTAGTGAGATGAGCTACTAGGCTTTATGAGTTCAAATTTTGATATTATAAATAGTAAAAACTGATTTGGGAATTTCAATTTAAATTACTTGACTAATAGAAATGGTTAAAAAAATTAAATATTTGTGGTATCCTCCAATTTCTTGGAAGCTGTATGAAAATTCAAAGTTGTTTTATTATTAGAAGGGTTAGTGATTGGCAAAATGGAAGTGATGGCTCCGGTTAAGCCCTATCATTGTGAGCCCACATGTCTGGAGTCTAACAAGGCCTTTTTAGCCAGCTCAGGTTGACGGACGCCACCAACCCCCGAGCCCCAAAAATCATTAAAAATATTATTTCACTTATATATATATATATATATATATATATATATATATATATATATATATATATATATATATATAACAGTTCAGTCAAGTTAAAAAAAAATTAAGTTAGCCAAGTTGATTTGTGTTATTTTATAAATCAAATTTTATTGGAATTTTTTTTAATTTGATTGTATGAAATTTAAGTTGAGTATAATTGTTCGAAATTTTATTTAAGTTTGTTTGTAATCATTTATAATGTTATGGTACTAATAATTTTAATTTAAACAACTTTCTATGACTATATACGATATACATATATTTATTTATATGTGATATACATATAGCATATATCAAGTAGAGTTGATGGACTCAACTTGAACATGAAAATCGATTCACTAATTACTAATTTTTTTTAGCTATTCTGAGTTCCATTTTATAACTCTAATTTTATTTGTAATTTTTTCAAGTCGAATGTATAAAATTACAATTCAAGTCATGATTTTTTGCTTTTGGTAAAAGATTTAAATTTTTTCGAATCGAATTTTGTTCATTGCTATATAAAAATAAGAACTCGAGGTCAAATTCAAACTCTAATATCAATTAAAATTAGAATAATTTTTTTCAGTACAATATGAATTTGATTGATGTTTTAAATAACTATTTTTCCTACAAATTAAAGATCCTTGGATGCTGCAACAAAACTTACCAATTTTAACCATCCGATCCAACTATAGATCATGCTTGAAACATCATATATTTAATATTGCCGCCCGACACATCACGTATGTTTCCTAACTTTGAGAAATTATATTATGGTCCTTTCTACCATATCATTTGTGAGAGTAATCAATAAAATATATCAATTATATTATTTTTTATGTTATCTTTTATAAAAATTATTTTTTAAATTTGATTTACAGTAAATATGAGTGAAGATTCGCTTGGTAAAAAAATAAAATAAAAAAAATTAATGAAATATATGTATTTTATTGGTTGATCCCATGAATGATGTGGTGAGAATAGCCCATGATATAGTTTCTCTTTAACTTTATTTCCATGTGTACATGGATCAAAGCCAAATATAATTATTGAGATTAATGAAAAAAAATCTAATCTAATCACAGTTCATCAGGGGCGGATCTTAAAGTTAACAATAAGGTTTGAGGGGGCCTATTTCAAATTTTAAAAAAATGTGAAGGTATAATTAAAATTTTCAAAATTTTTTGAAGGGTTTAATTTTAAATTTTTAAAAAATGGAGTTTAACTAAAAACTGTTAGCCTTAATGAAAAATTTTAGAAGGAGACTTAATTAAAAATATTTGAAATATTTGAAACATAATAAAACTATCCAAAATTTGTAGAGGCTAAATTAAAATTTTAAAATTTTTAAAAGGATAAATATCAAAATCCCAAAAAAAAAAAAATTTGGGGTGGGGGGGTGGGGGGGGGGGTGCTCCCTCTGACCCTCATAACAATCCGCCTCTGCAGTTCATACGAAGAAGAGTAGAATAAATGTAGTTGTTAGATTCGAATTCCAACTGCATAAACCAAGTTAAGCTCAAATTTAATTTATATACCAACATACCATTCTACACATTTAAAGTTTGAATCATATTAGGTTTTTTGTTTTGGGCTCCAAACGGGCCCGGTAATATGTATTATATTTTAGTTTTTTAAATTCATGTAAATGAACTTTATAATTTAATACTGGACTTTATTTAGTTAATTAATAATAATAATAATTTTATTTAATTTTCAGCTTTGTTTTATAATAATAATAAACATATATATTACCAATAATAATAATATGTGATATAATAATACTAATAAGTAATAATAACAAAATGATAAATAATAATAATTAATAAGAATAATAAAAAATAATATTAATAAATAATTAATTATGATATTAATATAATATAAATAAAAATAAAAATATTATACATAATTAAAATAATAACAGAAAAAGAAAAAAGGAAAATAATAAGGATAACATACTAATTAATGTTAGCATATATAACATAGTATACTATAAGTAATAATTTCATAATAACAAAAACTTATTATTGTAATAATTAAAATATAAAATGAGTTAACAACTCGAATAAAATTAGTGATTACAATATCTACACCAATAGCATGCAAATTAGATAAGGGTAAACTACACCAGTAGTCACCGAATTATGGTTCTTTTCATATTTTGGTCACCGAACTATTTTTTTTGACAAAAACATCACTAACGTTATGTTTTCTTCCTATTTCCTCTCTTCTCGTAAGCAATATATGTTATTTTATAATATTTTTATTCAAACTAATAGGATGGTGACACGTGTCACTGCCTATTAGTGGAATAAAAAGAATGAAAAATCAAACCCGTTATGCAATCATAAAAATTCGAACCAAGGACCCCTTTAATAAGGGTATAACACTTAACCACCAAGCTAGGTTGGGAGTTTGTTAAATTCTAACCAAAATTATATTTATGCCATGTTTGAAAACTACTCCACTCATCTCCACCGTTTCTCTCCCCAGCTGGATCGCTATTGTAAATGGGTCCTTGGTGGTTAAAATTTTGGTTAAGCGTTACAAACTTCCAACCTAACTTGGTTAAAATTATATTTTAACCAGTAGTCACCGTTTGTTATTTTATAACGCTTTGTTTATGTCATGACATAAATACAATTTTGGTTAGAGTTTAACACACTTTCAACCTAGCTTGGTGGTTAAGCGTTATACCCCTATTAAAGGGGTCCTTTGTTCGAATCTCTCCGGTTGCACAAGAAGATTGATTTTTAATTCCTTTTATTCCACTAATAGGCAGTGACATGTGTCACCTTCCTATTAGTTTGAATAAAAATATTATAAAATAACATATATTGCTTACGAGGAGAAAGAAGAAATGACATGGAAAATCAAAAAATAAAATAAAATTTCACGTCAGCAAAACCGTTAAATTTTTAACGGCCGGTGACCAAAATAGGAAGGAAACATAACGTTAGTGATGTTTTTGCCAAAAAAATAATTCAGTGACTAAAATAGGAAAGAAACTATAGTTCGGTGACTACTGTTGTAGTTTACCCATTAGATAATCTTGCCGAAGTTGATTAATGTGTAAACATGAGGTGATGCGGTTAGCAGACAATCTAGAAGAATATTGGAAAAAAAAAAACAACAACTAAAGTATCGATCACTGAAATATAACCTCCAAAAATTTGGGGCGTAAAACTTGGATTGAGATGAACTTTGTTTTTCTACTTGGATTGAGATGAACTTTTTAAAAGTTAAAATTTTAAACTTTAATTTTGTCAAAACTATTTTTGAGTAAAATCATTCATTTATATAATCAATTTTTATATATTTTTAATAATAATATCTAAAATATAAATTTCATATGTTCGATATCATTTTTAATAATATTATTAACACTTAAATTTTAAACCAAATGATTCAAAAACACTAGCCCTCGACAGAATAATTAAAACTTTACAAAAAAATATAACCTCGTTAATCAATAAAATTGTGTCGTGTTTTTTTTTAATAATTGAATTGTTTCACCTGAAAAAAAAAGTATAAATATTTCAACAACATACAGGAGGCCTTCTATACCTAACAATCTCTCTAATTTTATCTACAGTTCATTCCTATATACACTTCTCAGTTCTCATTACTAAAACGTCTTTAGTATGCAGCAAATATTTGTTATTTTTTAATTTGTTTGTAATTTTGACATTTGAAGTTTATGTTAAAAAAATTATAATTAGAACTCTCAACTACTTTCTTTTATATTCCCCGCAACTACTTTCTTTTATATTCCCCGCAAACTTATAAAACAAAAAAAGGAGAAAATATATAGTGTTACAAACTTTTATCTGGCCTAATTATTTGATTTTTTTTGTTTAACTACTGATATTTAATCTATTGACTGACTTGTCCGGATCGGATACTGTAGAGATGAGGACGGCCCTCTCAACTCAACTTTTTTCCATTCACAACGCCAAGGCTCGAATCTTTGACATTACTTAAGGGATCTAGTGTTTTTGTTGTAAAAATAATAAGTTTACTTAATATATTTCAAAAAAATCTCACATCTCTCTTTTATATTATTTGTTTTTAGTTTAAATAGAAAGACTTGATATTAGGCTTGTAAGAGAAAAATATGATGGTGGTTGTGCGCACACGATGTATAACGACCCGAATTTTCTGAGTCAATGAGTTAGCGTTGACCCGAGTCTAGGGCCTTAGTTTGAGTGGGTTTCAAACCTTTTGGTCCTTGAGTGTTGGCCTTTGGCTTAAAAATTAAGCCACATTGCGAAACTTTGGAAGATGAGGGACTTTGAGTGTTATTTTCCCATCTATGGGCTGAACACTTTTAAACTTTGTCCCCACCCTTTCCAAAAGCTGCCCATAATACATCATCTTCCTTAACTCACCTTTTTCCCCAAGAACTCATTCTCTTTCTTACAAGAGCTCTAAGAAAAATTCAAGGTAAAGGTCCAAACTTTGTCTTTTAATCTTGCATCCGAGATTTGAGTTTTGGATATGTTAATCTCCACATCACGATCTACATTTTGAGGCATGAACTTATAAAAATAGTGGGTAGAAAAAATGGGTTTTAGAGGGGTTTTTGAATAGAGTCTGCCCTAGGACGGATTTCATGTTTCAAATTTGTCTAAAGCTTATATATAATATCCTAAGAGTGCAACAAATTCGTTTTTGCACTTGTTGATTAGTTAAAAAAGTTGGAGAACCATCCCACACAAGGAGAAGGAGAATAAGTAAGGGAAAGCTTGTGTGCAAGTGGCTTATGAGATTTTGAACAAGGTTTGTACATCTCTAACTCCAATGTACTTCATGTTTTTCATAAATGTGATTGCTTTGCATTGTTTAAGTTTTTGAGTGTTAAGAGCTTGAATATGGATGTCAATGGTGAAACTCAGATTTTGTGTTAAAAACCTGTAAAAATGGTAGTAAACCATCATAATAATCTTCCATAAGATGTAGGTTCGAGTTAAGAGGTTAAGGTTTCGATTTGGGGGCTTGGGAAGTGAATTTTTGAGCCTTTAAAACCATTTTTGGGGTTCGGTATCGATACACGAGAGGTCATATCGATACCATATATTCTGGGAAATGAACACAGACAAATCTTAAGGAGAGTATCGGTACATGCTTGAGCCGTATCGATACCCCCTGTTCTTTTGGAATTCCAGTAACGAAATATAGTGTCGGTACGCAAGTGGCTTCTAAGATTATGAACAAGGTTTGGACATCTCTAACTCCAATGTACTTCATGTTTTTCATAAATGTGGTTGCTTTGCATTGTTTAAGTTTTTTAGTGTTAAGAGCTTGAATATGGATGTCAATGGTGAAACTCATATTTTGTGTTAAAAACCTGTAAAAATAGTAGTAAACCATCCTAATAATCTTCCATAAAATGTAGGTTCGAGTTTATAGGTTAAGGTTTTGATTTGGGGGTTCGAGAAGTGAATTTCTAAGCCTTTAAAACCATTTTTGGGGTTTGGTATCGATACACGGGAGGCCATGTCAATACCCTATGTTCTGGGGAATGAACACAGACAAATCTTAAAGAGAATATCGGTACATGCTTGAGCCGTATCGATACCCCCTGCTCTTTTGGAATTACAGTAACCAAAGATAGTATCAGAATGCATTAGGGCATATTGATACCGAGTGTGTATCAGTATATGTTCACCGTGTACCGGTACGGGGTCAACGGTCAACATCTTCTTCTTAAGGCCGATTATTAGTACGTCTATATTGGGTATTGACACCCATAGGGGCGTATTGGTACGCATTGTTGGGTACCGATACCTATTGGGCAATCTGCCCTAAAATGTTAATTGTTGCCCGGAAGGATGAAAAATTATATCGTTCGATCTAATAGACCCCTAATGGCCTGAAATGAGTTGTAAAACTGAGAAATCTCCTTCTACTCGAGCACAAAACTTAAGAACTTGGTAAAAGTCTTGTATGAATTGAATGTTGTTAGGATTTATGTTTTGGTATAATAATTGAAAAATAGTTTTGGACTAATTTGAAAAGGTTTCAAAAATGGTTTTAAGTCCAAACAACTTGAAAATAAGTTTGAGAAGTTTTTGAGAGGTTTTGAAAATGTTTTAAACGTTTAAGTAGCCAAATGTTATTTTCAACACAAGCGTACTGATACGGTATAACCCATTTCGATATGGCTAAGGGTTTCAAGCTACAATGATATTCTAAAACTGAAAAACCGCACCGGTACAGGCTTGGCGTACCGTTACGGGTAGGATCGTATTGATACGCTTGTACGCGTACCGATCTAGATTTCAACTACCTCCAACAACTATTTGAATTACAGGTCATACCGATACGATCCATGGCGTTCTGATTCGGTGTACCGAAATAGACCAAGGCGTACCGATACGCGTAGCCAAAAATAGCATAACGGCTAGTTCCTGTACCGATACGCTTACCCGCGTATCGATACGGACAGTACCAGAACTACATTTATTACGGGAAATAAAGCCTCCAACGGTTCCAAATCAATCCCAACAATCTTCAACGGCTAAGAACTCAATTGGGACTATAAAAGAACCCTTCAAGCTTCAGCAACAACTAATGCTTCCATTGTCAACAACATTATGATGTCAAAATTGTCTTAGAGCTTAAATTTCTCATTCTTTGTATAGACAACACTTGTGAGCTTAATTGTCAATATATGCTCAAGTGTTTTAGGATTTGGGTGAGTACTTAAAGAGTGCAAACATCTACCCTGTAGAGAGGATTTCTTGTTTGGTTTATTTCTTTTGTTTGAGAGGATTTCCAAAGCTTGTGTTGTAAGCTTTGGATGCTAGACTTGGTAATTGGGTCTAGGTTGTAAAGGTTGCCTTATAAGCTTTGTTAAAAGGGGGAGAAATCTTAGTAGATTTGGGAAATCCTTAGTGGGAAGCTAAGGTAGTGGATGTAGAGCTTGTTAGAAGCTTAAGCCACTATAAATCCTTGTGCAATTTTTCTTTATCTTTTGCTTCCACCACCAACACCCAAAAATCGACTTCTCCACCACTTGGCAAGCAATTCGATTGAAAGAATTTGAGCTCAATCAAACTCTTCAATTGGTGTCAAAGCGAGGCTCAATCGAGAGGGATTAACATCCCATTGAGGTGATCCGGCAAAGTCAACCAACAAATAAGTCAACCGGCCTCTATGGCGTTATCCATTAACAAATTGACATTCTTCAATAGTGATCACTATGCTTGCTGGAAACATGAAATGACGTTCTTCATGAAGAGCAAAGACTATCGTCTTTGGGACATAGTTGAAGATGGACCGTTCGTGCTAAATCGGAGCAAGGCAGAATGGAACGCGAAAGATCGCAAGAAGATGAAGTTTAATTGCAGGGCTTTGCATATTTTATTTTTTGCATTGAACCCGAATGAGTATGCCAAAGTGTCTTCCTATGAGAGTGCCAAGGAATTATGGGACAAGCTCGAAGCAATCCATGAAGGTACAAATGAGGTGAAGTAGACAAAGATTGGTCTACTCAACCTCGAATACGAAAACTTCAAGATGGACCCATATGAAGACATCAAGAGCATGTTCGACCGGTTCTTCACGATCGTCAACAAGCTAAAAGGACTTGAAGAGGAGATTTCGAAAGACAAACTCGTTCGAAAGTTGATTTATTCACTTCCTGAATCATGAGAGAGCAAGAAGACAACTATTATTGAAGTCAAAGACTTGAAGAAACTCAAGCTTGAAGAGCTCGTATGATCTCTTCTCACCCATGAAATAATGTCTCTACCCTTGATGAGGGAGAATGAGAAGATAATCAAAGAGCAAGGAGTTGATGTCAACATCTTTGCTCTTCAATCCTCCACAAGCTACCAAGAGGAATCAAGTGAGGAGGAAAGTGAAGATGGAGAGATAACCTATCTCTTTAAGAAATTGGCCCGATTCATGAAGAGCAACAAAGAAGAATCCAAGCATGAATCGAAGAATAAGATGGTAGATTCCCCTAAGTGCTCAAAATGCAAGAAGATGAGACACATCAAATTTGATTGCCCTCGCTTCAACATGAAGGGATCATCATCAAATAAAACATATGTGCTATATGGAGTGATGAAGACTCCACCGATGAAGAAGCCAACCTATGCTTAATGACTCTCAATGAGGGAAAGGTAACTTAAAACTGATCTTGTTCAAATTCAAATTCATACACATTTGATCAGTTACAAGAAGCCAATGACCAATTGGTTTTCGAGTTCAAGGCTTCATTTTCGAAAAATAAAAAGATGATTTCAAAATTAAAAATAAAAAAGGATTTGCTTTTAAAAACCAATTTAGAATTTGAAGAAAAAATCAAAGACTTTGAACTTGAAGTTTTAAATTTACAAAATTTGCTTCAAAATAAAGAAAAAATCATCAAATTGAAGTAGATGATCTTAAGAAAGAAAAGATTTGATTTCCAACAAACTTCAAAAGAAAAATAATTTGGGAAAATCAAATTTTTATGTGAGACAATCTAGTGCCTTAGATTTGTAAATGGAAAATGTTTTAGAAGCATTTGGGTCCCAAAAGGACTAATTACTTCACATAAAAACGATGAAATTGAAAAATGGGTTCCTAAGGGGACTAAACTATGTGCTACTAATGTCTATGGATCCAAATCAATTTGGATACCAAAATCTTTGTGATTATCTTGTTTAAGTGTGATGGAGCTTTGATCAACAAGTGATGAAATTGAGGGGGAGCTGTATACACACAAATGATGAACACTTGAAGAATGAAGGCTTCACATCCTCCCTTTAATTCAAGTGCGGTAAAATTAGTTAAATTATGTTTATTTTAATTTGATTTATTCATTTTAATTCAACTAGTTTATCATATATGTTGGACTAACATTTGAATGATGCTTGAGTAAGGGAGAGCCAATTTTAAAATAAAATTCATTTTTATAATTTTTTTAATTCTCCATTGTTATTGGTCTTTAAAGTTTGAACCATTTTTGATATAACAAAAAGGGGAGAATGTTTTGAAAAAATGATTTTTCAAATGAATAAGGGGGAGATTATAAGATTTTTAACAATTAATCTCTTATTCAAAATTTATTTTTACTAAGGGGGAAAATCTCAAAAACAATTTTTCAAGTTGGTTTTATTATATCAAAAAGGGGGAGATTGTTAGGATTTATGTTTTGATAGTATAACTGAAAAATAGTTTTGGACTAATTTGAAAAAGGTTTCAAAAATGGTTTTAAGTCCAAACAACTTGAAAATAAGTTTGAGAAGTTTTTGAGAGGTTTTGGAAATGTTTTAAACATTTTAAGTAAACAAAATGTTATTTTCAACACATGCGTACCGATACGGTATAACCCATTTCAATACGGCTAAGGGTTTCAAGCTACAGTAATTTTCAAGAACCAAAAAACTATACCAGTACAGGCTTGGCGTACCGATACGGGTAGGATCATACCGATACGCTTGTACGCGTACCGATCTAGATTTCAACTACCCCAACGACTATTTGAATTGCAGGTCGTACCGATACGATCCATGGCATTCCAATACGGCATACCGAAATAGACCAAGGTGTACCGATACGCGTAGCCAAAAAGAGCATAACAACTAGTTCCCGTACCGATACGTCTACCCGTGTACCGATACGGACAACACCATAATTGCATTTATTGCGAGAAATAAAGCCTACAACGGCTCCAAATCAATCCCAACGGTCTTCAACGGCTAAGAACTCAATTGGGACTATAAAAGGACCCTTCAAGCTTCAACAACAACTAATGCTTCCATTGTCAACAACATTATGATGTCAAAATTATCTTAAAGCTTAAATTTCTCATTCTTTGTATAAACAACACTTGTGAGCTCAATTGTCAATATATGCTCAAGTGTTTTAAGATTTGGGTGAGTGCTTAAAGAGTGCAAATATATACCTTGTAGAGAGGATTTCTTGTTTGCTTTATTTCTTTTGTTTGAGAGGATTCCCAAAGCTTGGGTTGTAAGCTTTGGATGCTAGACTTGGTAATTGGGTCTAGGTCGTAAAGGTTGCCTCCTAAGCCTTGTTAAAAGGGGAAGAAATCTTAGTGGATTTGGGAAATCCTTAGTGAGAAGCTAAGGTAGTGGATGTAGATCTTGTTAGAAGCTTGAACCACTATAAATCATTGTGCAATTTTTCTTTATCTTTTGCTTCCACCACCTACACCCAAAAATTGACTTCTCCACCACTTGGCAAGCAATTTGGTTTAAGGAATTCGAGCTCAATCAAACTCTTCAAATGTTGATAACAACCATAAGATGGTATGGTTATGTGATAATGTGTGTACCATGCAGACACTTGGTTGTGGGATCTGGATACCCAAAAGTAATACTTGATGGCTATGTTTTTTGAGTCCTAGATATTTGCTATTTGATGGCTATGTATTTCCAAATACGAGACTCCCACTACTTGACGGCTCTGTGTTTCTAAGTATGCGACGAACCTTACTCGATGACTATGTGTTTCTGAGTATGTATTGTCCTCTACTCGATAACTATGTCTCTCTGAGTAGATGACATTTGTTACTACCCGATGGCTATGTGTTTTCGGGTACGCAATTAACGGAAAAACCCAAGTTTTGGGTGGTTCTAGGTTTAATTGCCATGTTGACATTGTCTATCTCTATGCCTTACACTCTATGCTTATTCTTTCATGGTTACTATTATGAACATCATGAATTATTGTAGAGTAGACATATACCACTGAGCTTTGTTAGCTCAACGCGCGGATGTGTTGTTTTTCTCGAGATTGACAGGTTACTCTTTTGGAGAAGAGCACATCGGCGAGGATTTCCCAGCACTGAATCAACTTGAGTACAATATCTTGATTTAGTTTAGGGCTTTGTATCCATATAACTTTACGGTAGTCGGTCTGTAACTCTATTTATACTTTACTTTGATATATGGTGTTTAATTCGTACGAAGAACCAATTTATATTTTGGATTTGAAGCTATTATGAAACTTATTTCAAATGACTTGTTTTAAATGTTGTTTTGGCTAAACTTGGGTTTTAAAATCAAATGAAATTTTATGGGCTGGGTTAGAGGTAACCCGAATGTAGCGTCTTAGATCAGGTGGGATCGAGGTGTTACATGGTGCATTATTCATTGACTATACCCACGATTTTTATCTCCAGTTATGATGACACGTTGGGCCACCATATACTTAGTGCAGAAATTTCAATGAGAAATGAATATCCTGTTAAGCCAAATATTTTATTTGAGTGAAATAGATGCCGTTAATCCTGTTAAGCTAGATATTAATTTGGTTGAAATAGATGTTAATCCTGTTAAATCAAATATTAATTTGATTGAAACAAATGCCATAATGGAATGCAAAAGATAATATTATTAAACCAAATTTTAATTTGGTCGAAGCAGATGAGATAATTTTTGTGGTTATTTCTCAAAGTCGATATTTAGACTCTTATAAAAGAGTGGATGATAAACAATGGTGCTACTATGCATATTTTTGACAATTAAATGTCTTTATGTCATACTCCCATGCGGAGGAAGGGGAAAAACTGTCTATCTTAGAGACCGTTTGAAACTGCACAAGTATTTAAAAAGACAAGATATTATTCAAAGTTAAATCCAAAAAAAAAACTTAGCCTAAGTTTCCTTCAAATGTGACGAATTGAGAATATATTTTGTGAAAAAGTGTTTTGTAACATGTTTATTCAAAGTTATTATGCGTGTTAGTTATATTTCTTTTTTGATTAAAATGTCATGATGATCTGTGTGACATACTAGTATGACAATTTGTGTTGTAATGATTAATATAACATGCTAATATTAATATAACTTGTAAGATGTGTATGTTGAATTTTCTACGTGAAAATAATTAGAGACACCTTAGATTTATAAAAGTTATATGTTATTAAATATTTTAAAGTGTGGGGGTGTTTTGTCAAATTTATGCTTCTAGTTCATAAGGAAAGGTAATTGGCTCTAAAGTATTTAATTGCATGTTCAAAGTGTTGCATATATACTTTGGATAATAACATATTTGATTGAAATAAAATTGTTGAACAAACAAACAATGGCTATAATTTATGTCAATTTTAGTGATATGTGTTTTTGAGATATACCATATTTTATTTTAGGAATAAAAGATTAAAAGAGATGGCTAAGACAAAGAATATGATTATTCTGCTTAATGATTATAGTGGAAAAGAAATCATTATCTGAGATTTATCTCCTCTTATGAAATAGCGTGGTATAAAGAAAATAGACCATTAAATTGCACGTTTGTTTCTTTTAATTCATCTATGAGTCAAATTGATTTGAAAACTTAATTGTGAACATAATGGTTTGAGAAGATCTGAATGACCTAGAACTGTAAAACTCTTTAAAAGTATTATTTTTATATGTATACTTGGCTGAAAATGATACGATTTTCTGAAATAATTTTTTCTTACGATGCTTTTTGAGGAAAAATAGTTAGTGTTGAATGTAACTTTTTTATAACATTTGTAAATTAATTGTTTATCTCTTACAACAAAATTTATTGGCTGCAAATGAATTCCTTTTGCAAAGAAATTTTAAGACTGGTAATTTTCTAAATATAAATTACAAAAAGTTTTACTTAAAACAATATAGATTGTTTTGATGTTTTTGTTCTGTTTAAAAAAAAAATTCGTTAGAACCTTTTGCTCTAGGTTCAACACTCAATTTTTTATCAGTAAAATGGATGTTAAAATCATATTTTTGATTACTTAAAAGTATATATTGAACAACTCAAAGAATGCATCGAATCAGGTCGTAAAATTAAAGTTTCTAAATTTCTCAAATCATTATATGTCTTGAAACAAATTTTCAAAATAGTAGAATGAGAAATTCAATCAAGTGTTAGTGATTGATAAGTGAAAACATGAGTGATTATTTGTTTGTGTTGGTAGCATGTTTACATGAATAATTTTTTATTTGTATCAAACTGATTGAAGATGTTTGTGTGATTATTTGTTTACATAATGATAACATGCATATCTTAGTAATTATTATGTGAGACTAAGAGGTATCTTGCTTTAAAATTCGATATGAAAGACATGGATGAAGCAAATGTCATATGGGTTATTTAAATCATAAGAAAATGTGATAGCAATATTCTATCACAAGAACATGACATTGAATTTTCTTTTAAAAAGTTTGTATATATTAATACCAAACCTGTGAATAAATCTTATAATACTAATATTCAAATGAAGAAATATATATGTGATCATGTTGCCCAATCCAAGTATGCACTAAATTATTAAAATTTTGATGCATTTGATGAATTTTACAAGACTTAAGATGACACATATTATTTTTCAATTGAACTAATATACACACAACTCAAATCATTATTTTTGAGTTGTTGTAGCAAAGTTAATGAGATATCAAAAGGATATCATGAGTTATGATATTCTATTTAGCGGAGTACCCACTGTATTAGAAGGATGCAAAGATGATAATTAAATATCTTATTCACGTGAGATTAAATCTACTAGTGGTGATGTATTCACCCTTAGAGGTAGAACAATATCTTAAAAATTAGTCAAACAAACATTTATAGAAAATTTACTATGAAGTCTAAATTTATTACTTTAGAGTTGGCTAAAAATGAAGCTAAGTGGTATAAAAAAATTTCTTAGCATGAATAATGAAGCTAAGTAGTAAAAAAACTTCTTAGCTTGTATAATAAAGCTAAGTTGTAGAAAAAAATTTAGTCTGTATAATGAAATTAAGTGGTAGAAAAATATCTTAGCATGTATATTGAAGTTGAGTGGTTGAAAAAAAAATAGCCTGTATTTCATTAGGAACAAAATTGATAGATTCAGTGCCCATGCATTGTGATTGTTAAGTATTGATAGACATTGCAAAAACTTTTAATGGTTAAAGTAGATATATTTATCTAATGATATGAGGTAATAAAGTAGATGCAAAAGGATGAAGTGATATCAATTGATTATGTGAAATTGGAAATGATTTTGACCAAATCATTCAACTAAACTCATGTGGAGAAAATTAGTATGTGAAACATCGAAGGGAAAGTGACTTATGCCAATACAAAAAATCAACAATAATGGTAACTCGACCTTTGTGATTGGCGATCCCATAAAAAAGGTTCATATGGGTAATAACAAGTCATTGATTGATCTTGTGGAGAAAGCACTACATTTTTTTGTCCCTTTCTATGATGTAAATAGTGCTAAAGAACTGCAAGGATAGTGAGAGTGAGTAAAACTCTTAATAAAGTCCATAGCCTTTATATGTGGTGTATTGATATGTAGAATACACTTGATTACTTGACCTATGAAGTAGAGCTGCTTCTATGAGATTTGTGGGAAAGTCTCTAGAGCACTTATGAAAATCCATGCACGCGCATGGCCTATTAGCGCACAACCGCGATAAAGAGCAAGAATAGATATAATGTGATTAATGAGAATATTAGCTTACAATAATGAGTTATTGGTTCATAGAAACATGTTTCACCAATTACTCAGTAGGTTATGTCCCATTTTTCTAAATTCTGGTTCATAATCCAAAAAGACACCAGAATGAATATGTTATGTCAGAATACTCAGCTAAACCTTTTTTTATCATTCTTTAAAATATGTGGGGGATTGTTGTAAAAATAATAAGTTTACTTAGTATATTTCAAAGAATCTCACATCCCTCTTTTATATTAATTGTTTTGTGTTTAAATAGAAAGACTTTGTATTAGGCTTGTAAGAGAAAAATATGATGGTGGTTGCGCGCATACGATGTTTGATCAAGAAGTCCAATTCAATTAAAATCAACTGATTTCCTCATGTGCATGAACTAGATGCCTGTATATTCATTTTTAACCATTTATTTTAAACTAAATTATTTTTATTCTTAACCACTCATTTTATTTTTGATAGATTTGCCCTTGATTAATGCTATTTTTAAATACCTTTTTGGGCACGTATGGTACTATAAATACCATGTACATATACATTCAAAAATTATCTCAAAGTAGAATCATCTACTTACTTTCTTCTGATCTCTCTCATTCTAAACATGTTTTAAAGCTGAGTGTTCATTGGTTCTTTGCTCTTTCTATTGCATGTTTCAGCAGAAGTGCTTGTTGAATCTTAGAGGGTACACTTCACTGCGAAATATCCTTAAGGACAATGTTTAGTGCACGCCTCAAGCTAGTCCATTTTTTAACTTTTGTTCGATTTAACCAAATATTTTTCTTACAGTCTTATCCCACTAGACTAACTGATTGTTGATGATTATTTGAATCATTAGTGGTCGATAATCCAATAACAAGAAACAAACATTTCTATGATAAAAAAAGAGAGAAACAAACATTTCAATCAAGTGACTAAGAAAAAGTAAGGATTTTATCAAATTATAGATTTATGATAAGATCTTAATAAGGATTTTATCGAATTGTGGATTTACGATAAGATCTTAAATAGCAATTTCCACATATATTGTTGACTTGGAAGAGAAAAAACCAAGTGAAACTTTGTATTTCTTGATGCACCCAAGTCAAAACAGCGTAGACTGTAGATTAGTATGGTCCCCGGCAGTGATTAAACAACCAACGCTTCAAATCAAAAGGGTGGATATGTCAAGAGGAGACAATATAAATGTGAATGGGGCTACCTTGTTGTTAGTAGATGCAAGGATTGTGACCATGTCTGTCTTGCTATATGATCCGATAATTCGTATACCCGTATCGTATTTGTAAAATTTATCATATTTTAGTCGTGTTTATAATATATTATGCTTATATAAATTTTGATATACTATAGTCCGTATCATATGAATTTATATTCATGTTATGTTTAACATTGTTAGATCTAAGTCAACAACTTATAGAACGAGTGGTTAAAAAATTATCACTTGATCCCTCCCCTCCCTTAGGTTATGAGTTATAGACCCAGTAGGAACAAATTTTCCTTTCTCATCCCTTAGGTAAAAATTGTTAAAAAATAATATTGTTAGATCTACGTATTTGATCAAATTATTTTAAAACTGCACCCGTATTTCGAAGAGGCGATGATGCGTATGTAAATGAACCTCATCCAGCATGCCAAAGCAGGCAGGAATTGATTGACAAAAATCACGTAAATAACTTGAAAGGATGCTTTCCTTCACAACAGGTGATGGTTCCATTTATGTTGCGGTTGGGCGTGAGCCGATGCCGTAGGAACCAATGGTCCATCACGTGCTCCACCCCACCTCTCACGCTTTCGTTGTTAAGGCTTATTGTCGAGCTTTTTACTTTTCTTCCCTTTTTTTTTCATGATATTTAGATCAAAATTGTGGTGCCAAAACTTGATAGCAATGACAGTACAATTATTTGATGGAACACTTTACATTTGTTAGTTCTCGTGCTATCCGGGATTTTTTTTTATACAAATTACGATATTGAATTTATCCACAACTCCAATATTTAAATCAAAGACAATTATATATTAATGATTTCAATTGGCATTTGAAGCTATATTTTAGATTAACAAGAATGATAGGTGCAATATCGACTTTGTATCGTTCCAACTTAATTTTATATCATTGGTCCAAATAAATATTGATTTTAATATATAAAATATAATTCAAATATAATGTTATATTATGACAATAGCTCACTTTAGAAGTGTTATACCTATTATAATCTTCGTCATATCCCTTTTACATGTATCGTTCTGCTCATCAAGTTATCTAAAGATAACCCTCTAGAATTACTCTTCTGACCATAGTCAATGGACACTAGTTAATGAGCCTTCAAAATAGAACATACCATACATTAAGTCCACTAACCCACCAACTAAATTTATCGACCAACAACAGAGCTACTCTGCTCATCAACCACAAAAATGGAACTACTCTAAAAACACAAAATATTACGAAACCAAAATTAATAGAATGGGCCAGCTTTTAGGTGGCGGGCGAAATGCAAATGGGCATGCCTAGAAACAGCCCATTTGAAGCGAGTAAATCATTCAAATAGGTATGTATATTAACGAATATAATTGATTTTTATCAATTTTTTTATATATTCGAATAATCATATTTCATAATATATTGATATATTAGTGTTGGAAGCAAATATTGTTACATACCGTGCAATTTACAATAATTGTACATGTAATATACTGCTGGAAAATGCTCAAGTCAAGTATCCCACATTAGGCGGGAAAATACCTTGAGTTTAGCTTATATAGAAGCCTTTGTCCCTTCTTTGTTGAAGAGTAGTAGATAAGGCCCTTGCACGCGCGTGCTGCCGCCGTTGTACAGCTTGATTTGTGTTTATGTTAACATGTATCTTTGACACGTCTGCATGCTTTTTATCTTTCTATAGAAAATTCAAAAAAAAAATACAGTGTTTTATATTGAACTTACTGGTTTCAAAATAAAGTAAACGTTCATAAACGCTGCAACTGTTAGAATTAAAAGTTGTGTGCACATTATCTAGATGAATGAATGTAGATGTTGGGCTCGATGAATCAACCGAAATATATCGCCAAGTAGGGGAGAAGTGATTTATTGGAGAAGTGATTTATTGGGTGATGGTGGTGGAAGCAAAGTATAAGGAAAAATTACACAACGATTTAGAGTGGTTTGTGGCTTTCTAACTAAAGCCTATATCCACTACCTTAGCTTCCCCACTAAAGATTTTCAAATCCACTAAATCATTTAGTCTTTCCCTTTTCTAGGTTTAGGAGGAAACTTTTACAATCGCTTGACCTATACCCCAAGGCCAAGCTAACCTTCTTTACAAGAGAAAAGAAAAGCAAACATAAATCCCTCTCTTAGGTAGATGTTTGCACTCTTTAAGCACTCACCCAAATCCTAATATACTTGAGCCTACATTGACAATTAAGCTTACAAGTGTTTGTCTATACAAAAATATACAATTTTAGCACTAAGACACTTTTTCAATTATTTAGGTGTTGGTCATAAGATCATTAGTAGTTGATGGTGCTTCAGAAGTCCTTTTATACTCCCAATTGAGTTCCTAGCCGTTGGAGATCGTTGGGAATAAATTGGAGCCGTTAGAGACTTTATTTCCCCACAATAAATGCAGTTCTGGAGACATCAGTATCGCTACACGGGTAGCCGTATCGATACTTGTTCTTCATAAACTAGCCGTTATGCTAGCCACAGCCTTAGCGTATCGATACGCCTTGGAGCATATCGGTATTGTGGTTCGGTACGCTACAGTTCGTATCGGTATGGGGGTTCGATACGGGGGTTCAATACGCTGCAGGAAAATAGCCGTTGGGGGTTTGAAAAGCCAGGATCGATACGCGTATATGCGTATCGGTACGACCCTATCCGTATCGGTACGCGTAAGCCTGTATCGGTACGATTTTTTGATTTTGAAAAAATACTGGAGCTAAAACCCTAAAGGATATCGATACGGGCTGTAACCATATCGGTACGGTCGTGCTGAAAACTTGAGTTTGGCTACTTTAAAAACATTTTAAACCCTTCCAAAACCTTTTGAAAATACCTCAAACTTATTTTCATGTTGTTTGGACTTAAAATCATTCCTGAAATCTGTTCATTTTAGTCCAAAATTATTTTTCAATTATTATATCAAAACAAAAATCCTATCAGTAGACGTATTTCGGTTCCAGATTCGTTCTGAATTTAATCCAAAATAGTTGTTACAACATCTATTAACGAGTGATTAAAGCAGAATTTAATCTGCCTTTTACATAGCTTATTCCAGCTTTTGTGCAAGTGTATCTGAACAGTTTTTAGTCCACATTTGAAATTAATTACCAGCAAATATTTAGTCGGATTTTCAAATTATAATTTTCGTATTTATGTGGTTTTAGTTCAGAGATTAAATGCTAAAATTAATAGGAGGATTTTTTTACTATTTTGCCATTCTAGTTTCTACTATAAATAGGAGCTATTATAGCTCATTTTTATTAATCCAAAAAAAAAAACAAAACATTTTTACAGAGCTTTCATTAAGTTCATTCTGAGTTTTCGAAGAGAAGAGAAGTATCTTCGAATTCCACTCTAAAATTTGGGTGTACAAATTGTCGGAGCGATCGTGCTAACCTCGGGGGACTATTCGCCTATAGTAGCAACTACACCAGTTGGGGCGAATCTGTTTCTAAGGTAGTGGATTCAATCCACGAAACAGTTCTTTTAATATTTAAGTTATTTTATATTATTCAATCCTATTAGTAATAATGCCCTATTTTGCATTAATTTTTCCAACAATTTAAAAACAAATTTTATTGCAAAATTGAACAATAAACCTATCAAGTAGAATATTAACGGTTCTACATGAGGCTGTGACTTCGAAAGGAAAGATGCATACGTATTTTCATAGTGGTAAGAATCAAAGAAAGGTCAGTATATTGAGCAATCTAAACTGATTATTGATTCTTAAACGTTTGCACGCTTAATTTGTTAGTGGAAACATTTATTAAAATATTTTAATAGAAAACCTTTAATGTATTAAACTAAGAATACGATGAGTTTAAAATCTGATTTTCTATAAAATATGTTGCAGCTTTAATAGCTTTCGTGGTTAAAATCCATATTAAAAGTGATGGGATGGTGAAATGCATGTTTTATAACATGTAGTAAATGTTGTAATTATTATTTCTAATAGATTGTGTATTATAGCTTTTGCCATTTGATTTCTTATTAGGTGATTAAGAACATTGAATTTTTTATGGCAATATATTGAGTAAGTTATAATTGTGGCCTTAACTTGAAATTAGGAATTGAAATGGTGTTCTAAAAGCAACACATTCATTTCCACTGTTTATTTTTTAACGAGTGTTAAATAGCTTTCAATTGTGATTATTATTAATAACTGTTAATTCATGGCAAATGAATTGTTGTATGCCGTTTAATTTTACACGTGTTGTCATGGCTTCCAATTATTATTAATGGCATAAGATTACTTTATATGAGTGTTTTCATATGTTAGAGTAAATTATGATGGAAACCGAAAGTCTTTTAAGCTTTTAAGATGGTTTCAGCGTATAATGCTTGAGTAAATAAATTCTAAAACAATGTATAATTGTTTACATTAACGTTTTGAACGTTTAAAGCATTATAGTGTTTACAAGGTATGATTATGATGTACCTAAAAAAATAACGTTTCATTACGAGAGGTAATACATGTATGATAGCTGATATGCGGAGATGAGCAACCATCTATTCTCACGTGGGATAGTATTATTTAACCTCGAGAATCTAGATAAAAATAATTGTGGTTTGTCATACTAATAATTTTTTGTGAGAAATTTATTAAGGAACTAGGCCGGTTGTAAATTTTGGATAAATACGAAGCTGATGATACTGGAATGAAAAATTCTCCAAATTAAAATATTCTTATCGAAGAATTATAGTTCTACCAACGAGGTTAGATTACTTAGACTTATTGTCTATTAATTTGTACTTTTTAATACATAAATTTATGTTGAGCCTTTAAGCTAGTCTGTAAGCTCAGTAAGTATATTTTAGACTAGGCTATACTCTAAGGTTAGATGACCTTTCTGAGTAGAAAACATCATCATGTGTATACTTAATAAAATACTTTTATAAGTAAAAATATTAAGCATGAATTTTGAAGAGACCTAGATAAAGAAAAGGAATTTTCATAAATAACTAATTGAAAAGGAAATGAGATAGTATGAAAATGCATGTCTATGATTGGTTTAATGAAATACTTGATATTTAATCGTGCTTCATGCACTACCTCTCTTTCAAACCTGCCTGATGCATTACTATTCCAATTTATAAGACTATGACTAAATAATTTTTTTTAACTTAGTGCAGAAGTTAGAATAATAAATAAATAATCTTTCAAAGAAAGATTTTTTTAAGTCAGAGTAGATAAAATTTTATGGTCTCCTTAAGTCAATATTTTTTACTAATATGAAGAGAATTTAATAAGACATTAGTGCTACTCAAAAGTGTTTTTGTAGCCATTAACTCTTGAGTTATTCTCTTCAAAGAGGTTTAAGAAGAAAGAAAAGAATTGTTTATACAAGGAGTGTATTGAAATTTCCTTATAAATTCTCTTTAAAAAAAATAAAATATCTTTAAATATGTCATTACTTGAGAAATTATTACATGGCCCCGGCTCACTACGTCATCCATGGTCTTATCCAATGAGATTCATTCATTTAATGACATGTAGGAAAGAGGTGAAGATTCACCTTGAAAAAAAAAGATGAAAAATTATTATTGGATTGAACCATGGATGACGTAACCATCTAATAATTTTCCCCATTACTCTAGTATGATTGAGTAAAATAAGAAAACAATCTTTGGCATATAAAGTTATTAAAACATCTTGTTGTATGTCATGCTAGATTAGGGCAAATTTTTTAAAACCACTAAAGAAACTCATAAATATAAAGTTTCTACCTAATCTAGAAAAATAATAGCTTCAACGAACGAGAGTTTTGTTTAGAAGCTAAGTATACTAAACCTTCTTTAAGACAGTTTTTAAACTTAGATCTGAACTCTTTTATACATTCTAATCTAGCAGACTTTAGAAACTGTGAGGATAAAGAAGGAGAACATTGTTACATCACCTTTGTAGATGTTTTTCTAGCTATACAAAGGTTTATCTCCTTAGAATTAAAAGATGAAGCTGAGAACTTCTTTCTTAAGATAAAAGTTGAGTATCAGCTAAATAGGAGAATCAAAGTGTGTTAGATCCGATATGGATAGTAGATATGAGTCTAATTTTCTTAAAGAGATGTGTGAAAAGAATGACATAATTCATGAAACCTCTATTCCATTTTTTCTCAATTGTATGACATTATTAAGAGGGAAAAATAAAAATTTAGAAGAGATGATAAATTCTTAAGTTCTTTGGGGAAAGCCATTCTTTCGGTTAATCATGTATTAAATCGAGTACCTCATAAAATTAGACTATACTCTATACGAATTGTGCAACATATTTGTAATACCTGAAAGTGTGGGGTGTCTGGCAAAAGTGGGTTAGCCTGACTTTAAGAAAATCATTATCGGACCTAAAATCGTTGATGCAGTGTTTGTAGAGTATGCTACATATAGTGCCACATATTGGTTCATGTCTTTACATGATTTCTCAAATTTGTGAATCTAGGGTTGTATTTTTTGAGGACTTCTTTCCTTTTAAGTAGCCTAGGTTAAGTGTTGTAACAAATCAAGAGAATCATGTCCCTTCTTTTAGTACTCATGCCAAGGATTTTTTAGAGTGAACTAAATCCTAGAAGAAGTAAAAGATAAAAGGTAGATACTACCTTTAGACGAAATTTTATAAATCTTCTTTATTACAGAAATAAGTGATTTAGACACTATATTTTTCTTAATAGATGAGGATCCAAAAATCTATAGTGAAGCTATAATGTTTAAATTGATGCTAGTTTTTGAATAAATTTAGTTTATGATGAACTAGAATCAATAAAGTCTAATCACATTTGGAAGAGATTAATATGTTCTTAGGAGTAAAAGTTACCAAAATTGAGAATGACTTTTCTTTAAATCAAATACACTATGTTGAGAAGGTGTTAAAAGTTACACTCATAATCCTAGTGGTGAGCACTGGATTGCACTCAGATGCTTACTAAAGTATCAGTATCATCTTTCTTTTGTTCTGTCGTTGTTAGGTCCTTTGTCTCATGGCCTTCATGTTTCGTTCTAGAAATTTGCTTTGTTTTCGATGTTCTGCGCCATCAATTTGAAATGCCACAACAATCAATTAAATTTGCCTTTTTAATTATGGATTCTCTCCATTAAAATTTCTCAACACTTAAAATGAAAACTTACTTCTTTCGATCTTTGGCTTGATATGACTCATCCTCCTCTTCGTATATTCCGGGTAGTTCTGAAAGGTTACATGCCGATGGACTTGAAGAAAAGAACTGTAAACACAAAAAGATGATACGAAACACCCGGTCAGGATTACGGTTTTTATGTAGAGAGACGAGTGATGCTGATTTTAGCTTACTTCACTATGAAGAGCAGACGCTGCAGTGCCACGATACGATGGGTCCAGATTAAGTAGCAGTGTTAGGAGCTCAAATGAAGAACTGGGGAAATCTCCAAATGATTCTTGATATCCAGGTTTGTAATGCTGCAGCGGACAGAAGCTTGCTGGCAGCTTCATCTTTTTCCAATAGTCCTCTGAAGGCAAACCACACAGCTTAAAAATTCGATGAAGCTGCTCAACCTGATCAGAAGCTTAACTTGTCAGCAATAAGACTACCATACTTTTACTGTTCGACACATGTACATGTCTAATACTTGCATCCAAATCCGAGTAACATAGGTCTTTAATTTCAATAATGAGATAATGCATTGCTGCAAAACAACTTATGAATGAAACTGCCTTTTTTTTCTTTTCTTCTTTTATAGGCTCTTCAGTGTTTACATGCGTTCGTAACAATAATCTGTTCATTCATTGGTGTTTAAACTCATGTTATTCATAGTCATACTCAAGTGCCAATATCAGATAGAGGTATATGTTAAACGTGTATTCTCTGAAATGATACTCATATTGTCTCATCTTGTATGTGTTCGAATTCCGGCATTTGTCTTGAGAATGTAAATCTCTCTATTTAATCAAAAAAATTACTTATCATTCGCATGTATTCTCTGAAATGATGTGTATGGTAAGGTGTAACTCAGTCCTCCCAGGCATAATGGGTCACCCAGCAAACATCTCAGCTAAAAGGCAACCTGTCTCATCTTGTATGTGTTCGAATTCTGGCATTTGTCTTGAGAATGTAAATCTCTCTATTTAATCAAAAAAATTACTTATCATTCGCATGTATTCTCTGAAATGATGTGGATGGTAAGGTGTAACTCAGTCCTCCCATGCATAATGGGTCTCCCAGCAAACATCTCAGCTAAAAGGCAACCTGTACTCCAGAGATCAATCCCAACACCATAATCTGTGGATCCTAATAGTAGCTCCGGAGCTCTATACCAAAGTGTTACAACCCGGCTCGTAAGGGGCCGGTTTGGTTTAGGGTTGAAAGTATTGGCAAACCCGAAACATGCAATTTTCAGCACCCCATTCCTGTCTATCAAAAGGTTTGAACCTTTAATATCTCTGTGCAATATTCCTCTTTCGTGATAGTGTGACAGTCCTGCAAGCAGTTGTTGCATATAACACTTGATCTGCATCATAATAAACACAAACACATAGTATTTGGATGGTCCTTTGAGATAATATCTGGTCCTCATCAGAAAAAATGAGAAGTCGGAGCAACATAGAATCGAAGTTCACACCTGAGGTTCAGTGAGCCTCTGGCCGAGACGGGAGATAACTGTGGTTAAGTCTGATTGCATGAAATCAAAGGCCAGATAAAGACTATACTGCATCCTTGAAGTGGCAAGTCCTTTAAGCCTGATAACATTTGGATGGTTCAGGTTCTGAAGCATCATAATCTCTCTTGCCATGGATTTAACACTCTCTGGCTCTGCAGTGTTGAAACGGACCTTCTTCAAAGCAACAATCTTTCCGGTGTCCTTGTCTCGAGCTTTGTACACATTGCTGTAAGTTCCTTGCCCTACCTGCAAATCAGGATCGAATAATTCTCTAAAACTAAGCATTATAATTAAGATTCAGACAATCCAAGCATCAATGTCATGGATAACATACTTACCTTGGCAAGCTTATCATAGGAATTAGCACTCTTTGTAACCAAACCAGACAAAACCTCGAAAGGAACATTATCAACAAGCCATTTAGGCCATCCATGAACAACCTGAACACATTCCATAACTACTGCTGCAGTGGCCTCAGACGATGATGATCCGATGATTGCTAAGTGACACAGTAATATTAAAGATTATTTGATGGGAAGAAAATGGGGGTGAACTTTATTGGAATGTGAAAAAAGGAAGGGAAATGACTTAGCTAGCCGTCCATTTACCGCGGCATTCCTTTGGTATTTATTGTAGAGATAAAAGAAAACTGGATTCCTTTGTTTTTGCAGATTTCAATTTTTTCTACTCCATTTTCAATGCGATTGGGCTGTGTTTACAAGGAACGTTGATTCTTTTTTCTCAAAAGTTTGTTGTTCAATGAATCAACTAACTTTGACGGGTAGAACAAACCACCGGTTATTTATATACAAACAGTTAAAAAAATATTTTTGGGCTGAAAAGTTGGATGTTTTACAACATTTCTTATGAATATACCTTTAATTGTGAAAATACTTTTCAAAAAGTAATGTAAAACCTGACAAATAAATTTGTTTTTGCAGATTTCAATTTTTTTCCACTCCATGTATCGGTATCTGGTTCAAATAAAAACTTATTTATTTATCATGGTTTACATTGTTTTTTAAAAAGTGTTTCTATAAATTAAAGTATATTAATAAAAAAATTATAAAATATGTAACTTTTCAGTCTCAATTTGTCTTTTTTAACTTGGATTGAAAAATGCTGTCAGAAACTGAAGTTTCTAGCTTTTTGAATTTTGTAAAATAAAAATTTTGAGCAAAATATTCCTTTGTCCTAATTTATAACACTAATTCTTTTTTATTTTCTTGAGTAAAAACATTATATATTACGGGTGTTCAAATTCGAGTATTCAAACATTTAGATACACAAGGTGTCAGGTACCCTATTCCCTGAATAACTTATTTCCCGGCCTGTGTTTCGGCCAATGACTATCCGGTATCCGTTAGTCAAGTACCCGTAAAATCTGAGTGACTGATTCACATTTTTTTATTTTTCTAAAATCCAAATTAAAAAAATATGAGAAATTTTAAAAGTTCATTCTACATAATTCGAACACAAAAAATTAGTGATTTAGAGTTAATTTTAAGAGAGAAATATTTTGATATATATTAAAATTTATCACCAAAAGAAGACATTAAAAATAATAATCCTGATCGTGATTTTTTCATTTGAAATTCATATTGACAAATTAATACAAATATTATTGAAAAAATAAAAATAAATAATACAAGCATTTAAAGAATTTAAAGATTTAAATTTAGTTTTACGGTAAAAATATTAAGGAACCTAAATAAATAAATATATTAAAAGTATCGAGTCAAGTACCCATTTACAAAATGTTTTTGGCCCAGACTCGTCCCGATTACTTAGGAAAAATCACGAGTCGAGTAATTTTTTAGAGAAATATCTGTTTTTAATGGTTTGGGTCAACAAGTCAACTCATCGAGGTCATGCATTTTTGAACGCCCCTAATATATATTGAGAGAGATAGAATATGGTTATACAATGTAAATTTTTCTAGAGAAATATCTGTTTTTAATGGTTTGGGTCAACGAGTCAGATCACCGAGGTCATGTATTTTTTAGCACTCCTAATATATATTGAGAGAGATAGGATCTGGTTACATAGTGTAGAATTTTTTAAGTTTTACACGTTTTTTTGATTTTTGGATAGAGGAAATTAATGATTGAGATTAACAGTAGAATATGTGAAGATTATCACTTGAAAAAAGAGATAGTTAATCTCAGCCATCTATTTATTTCATCTAATGATCCAAAAAACGTGTAAATCTAAAAAAAAATTATATTGTGTGAGTGGAAAAGGATGAATAGCTTAAACGACCGTGTTTATCAAAAGGAGTGATGATACGAACATATTTTCTTACCCATCAAGAATGTATTAACCATCAAACACATTTTCTTACCCATAATCTTCTTCGTCGTCATATCCTAACTCAAACAATAACCAGAAAAAAGAATAAGACTACTCATAAGTTTACTAATAGAAATCAAATTAAAAGATAGTTGTTGCATATTCATAACAGATGATAAACGAATGGATAAATTAATAATAGCAGTGTTAGATCCAATAACATTAGATGTTGACCAATTGACGAAAGTAACAGTGGTGATAGACTTATGTATATGAAAATCTGAAAGTAAATTTGAATTACCCATCATATGACATGTAACATTATAATCAATGACCCATTTTGATGAGGAAAAAACAAAACATGTATTAGGTTTACCTGGCTCACTAAGAGTAGAAAGAAAAATGAATTGATATTTTATTATTTCTTGAATTACTCATCCGCATGTAGCGTGACAAACTTTGTAGAGGTTTTGGACATACTCAAAAATATTACGAGGACAGAGTATCCACAAAAGAATCAAACCCAAATACCAAACTAGGCTAAAACGACCCAAATTAGTCCGCCAAACAGTTCCAAACCAGTCCCAAAAATGATTAGAACCTGTTCCAAACAGAGGACAAGAATGATCCGATCATATAGTCAAACGGTACCAAGAAAAAGACACTCAACCCAAGATGATCTGGAATCAGGAATTGATGACAGGGTATGGTCAAAATTAGACGGCGACGTTGGTGAAAGAAAACGACTTCGAAAAGACCATGTTCTTTTGAATGGTCAAAATAATCTGCAATTCTAACAAACTCTAGTGGTTCTCTCTCCTTCCAGGCTCATGTTTCACGTGTTGATAGCAAAGGTCTACCTTCTTTTGAATCATCTACTCGGCCCAATATTCCCTGGTCCATTATGTGCATTAGGTCTCAACTTAAGTCCCAATGATGAGACGATCTGTCTTCAAAGTCAAATCTCCATCTGAATCAACTTTCTCTCCTAAATTGTCATTCATCTCTTCGGACCCCAATTTTATTCCCAATTCATTTTGAGTTTCACCCCACTCTTGACATTCTACAGTTATGTCCCCCACAAGATTCAATTAGCACAGTATACAAATGCATGTTGAGAGGGGTTGCTGACTACCTTGTTAAGCCAATTAGGAGAAATAAGCTTAGAAATGTATGGAGAAGACAATCGGTATGCTTACTTCTTACACTTCATATCCCTCTCCTTTTTACAGTTCTTTTGATACATAATTTTTCATTTTTTTCTGATCCTGTGTTATATTGGTTGTTTAAATCAGTCGATAGTTGACATAAACTTCCCCGGTGACGAGAGCATTGGATACAAATAGGTTGAAGCTACCTCTGAAAATAATGCTTTAATTCTAGTGGCCGCTTGGCTGATTTCCGAAGAAATAAGAAACAAACTGAGAAAGGGAATGATGCTCAGGTCAGTGCTCGCAGTCTGACATTTTAGGGTTTAAGAGGTTTAGGGTTAAATTATTTTTAATTAAAAATAAGGTCAAATTGAAATAACGATGGTTAGATTTATTATTTTTTTTCGAATTATGATTAAATTGTTTGAATACGTAAACGTGTAAGACTAAATATATTATTATACAAAATATTTTAACAGTCACATTTTGGGTCAATGGTCAAATGTAAACAAAACTAAAAGTTTAATGGTAACATTAAAACAATTAAAATTTTGGTCACCAAATTGAATAATTGATCAAAGTTTAGTGACCATTTATGAAATTTACCCTTAAATTAAAGTGAATATCGGAATTATTATAGTAATAAAAGTTTAATTATTTTTTAAACTAAAAATAAAAGAAAATCAGAAAAAAATAATATAAAAAATATTTTTTAATATTTTATTCTAAAAGGGTATCATAACACTTTCGGTCCTTAAAATTTTAAAATTAATTAAAACAATTAATGGTACATTGCGGTACACATGAATAATGGTACATTACGGTACATGATATTTACTGTAGAATTATCTATATATAAAGTATATTTAAAATATAAATTATAACAATAGCTTACTTTAAAAGAATGAAACGACCTTCAAAAACACAAATGATTATGAAACTACAATTGAGGTGACAATTGTTTGTTAACATTATAAACAAGAGAATGCAATCTATTCACCCATCACCTCCTTTAAATTTGTAATGATGATGAATAAAATAAAACAAACACGATTTCATCAAACAATCAGAGGAACAATGCTTATTTGTTCAACATAATATAATTTCACCTCGATAGAGAGATCACTTCCCCCCGTCACCCACTCCTTTTCATTCAACACCAAAAAAGTTTAGATATCTTCTCAGGATCAAGTGCTCGGAAATCCAATGTAGACGTAGACCTGCGGTACTGAGGATTGCCGAGGTTGTTTTTCATGATATCGGTTATGAAAGCCTGTAAGAAAGTGAAATTCTAAATGTTCTGAGTAGCATTCGGATGAGCCTCGGTTCTCACTGCTCCTTTCGGATTGGAACAGAGAAGCGGAGAAACCGATACAGGGAAGACATCTTCCTTGTGTTTGATCGGCTTCACTCTGTAAGAGCTGTTTGCACTACTATATGTCTCATTTCCTTTCTGCTTCTCCTGGTAAGATACAAGAAAAGACATTCATGAACGCTGTGATGTTTTGAGTTGTAATGACAACCATTTGGTTCTTTTATCAAACATAAAAGAACTACTAACGTTTATCTCCCTGGAAGTATCAGTATCATCTTTCTTTTGTTCTGTGTTTGTTAGGTCCTTTGTCTCATGGCCTTCATGTTTCGTTCTAGAAGTTTGCTTTGTTGTCGATGTTCTGCGCCTTCAATTTGAAATGCCACAACAATCAGTTAAATTTGCCGTTTTAATTCTGGATTCTTTCCATTAAAATTTCTCAATACTTAAAATGAAAACATACTTCTTTTGATCTTTGGCTTGATATGGCTCATCCTCCTCTTTGTATATTACGGGTAGTTCTGAAAGGTTACATGCCAATGGACTTGAAGAAAAGAACTGTAAACACAAAAAGATGTTACGAAACTCCCGGTCAGGATTACGGTTTTTATGTAGAGAGTGGTGCTGATTTTAGCTTACTTACTTTGAAGAGCAGACGCTGCAGTGCCACGGTACGATGGGTCCAGATTAAGTAGCAGTGTTAGGAGCTCAAATGAAGAACTGGGGAAATCTCCAAATGATTCTTGATATCCAGGTTTGTAATGCTGCGGCGGACAGAAGATTGCTGGTAGCTTCATCTTTTTCCAATAGTCCTCTGAGGGCAAACCACATAGCTTAAAAATTCGATGAAGCTGCTCAACCTGATCAGAAGCTTAACTTGTCAGCAATAAGACTATCATACTTTTACTGTTTGGCACATGTATATGTCTAATACTTACATTCAAATCCGAGTAACATAGGTCTTTAATAGGATGTTCAGTGTTTACAGGTATAGATTAAATATGTATTGTTTAAATTTTACTTATCATTGGCATTCATTCTCTGAATCTACGAAGAAATGCTGTGTATGCTAAGGTGTACCTCGGCCCTCCCAGGCATAATGGGTCTCCCAGCAAACATCTCAGCTAAAAGGCAACCGGCACTCCAGAGATCAATCTCAACACCATAATCTGTGGATCCTAATAGTAGCTCCGGAGCTCTGTACCAAAGCGTTACAACCTGGCTCATAAGGGGTCGCTTTGGTTTAGGGTTGAAAGTATTGGCAAGCCCGAAATCTGCAATTTTCAGCACCCCGTTCCTGTCTATCAACAGGTTTGAACCTTTAATGTCTCGGTGCAATATCCCTCTTTCGTGACAGTGTGACAGTCCTGAAAGCAGTTGTTGCATATAACACTTATATGCATCACAATAAACACCAACAAATAGACTTAGTATTTGGAGGATTCTTTGAGATAATATCCGGTCCTCATCAGAAAAAAATGAAAAGTCGGAGCAAGATAGATTCGAAGTTCAAACATTAGGTTCAGCGAGCCTCTGGCGGGATGGAAGATAACTTTGGTTAAGTCTGATTGCACGAAATCAAAGACCAGATAAAGACTATACTGCATCCTTGAAGTGGCAAGTCCTTCAAGCCTGATAACATTTGGATGGTTCAGCTACTGAAGCATCATAATCTCTCTTGCCATGATTTTAACACTCTCTGGCTCTGCAGTGTTGAAATGGACCTTCTTCGAAGCAACAATCTTTCCGGTGTCCTTGTCTCGAGCTTTGTACACATTGCTGTAAGTTCCTTGCCCTACCTGCAAAACAGGATCGAATAATTCTCTAAAACTAAGCATTATAATTAAGATTCAGACAATCCAAGCATCAATGTCATGGATAACATACTTACCTTGGCAAGCTTATCGTAGGAATCAGCACTCTTTGGAACCAAACCAGACAATATCTCAAAAGGAACATTATCAACAAGCCATTTATGCCATCCATGAACAACCTGATCGTTGTCGCCACCGATCTTCCTTGACACATTTCTTTGCAAAACATTACCATTACCATTACCATCATTACTCCTCACAGCCTCCCCTTCCATCTCAACCACCTTTTGTCCGTTTCCGGCCACCCCATTGGCCGCACTGAGGTTCTTATCGTCCCCTTCATCTGTCACCCCCAACGATAATTTAAGTGCTTCGTTCCCTCTCTTAGTGTATCCATGTTCTTGCTTGATCTCTTCGAGTGGCCGAGATGGCGAGTAGGTTGAAGTATACTTGCCTTGAACACATCCCATAACTACTGCTGCAATGGTCTCAGATGATGCGCGGAGAATCGACATGATACGGTTATTGCTATGCGACACAGTAATAATAAAGAGTAAATGACGAAAAAAATGGGGGTAAGCTACATTGGAATGAGAAAAAAGGAAGGGAAATGGCTTGGTTACAAGGGTGGGAAAAACTCGACTCGAAAAAAATTAAATTATTTAATTCGACTCAACATGAAAAAACTCAACTCGTAATTTCATAACTCAAACTTTTAGTACTTAGTTAATCAATTTTCAAGTTCGAGTTGAGTTGAGTCTGTCAAATTTGCATGATATATTATGTATATTACATGTGAAATTATGAGAAATATATATGTATAAAAAATCGTTTAAATTGTAATGAATATATATTTGGCGGGTGGAACAAACCACAATTTATTCATATACAAAATGTTGTATTCTCTTTCGTAAATAAATACTTATAAAATGATGAAAAATTTCAAGATTTTTTTTTATAATTATAGGTATTTAATTCATTGATAAATTAATTCAGATTACATATTTCAAAGGTTCTTTATAGGTTAATCTTTGTATACTTTTTTTTATTCCATTCATACCGTATATAAATTTAAACACTACTAAAGAGATCAAACATCCCACCTCATTAGGAATTAATTGTTTTAGATGAATAAAGTTCAATTTCAATTAATAACATAAAAGAATTTTTAAGGTATATAGTATTATTATTTCAAGAATTTTGGTATACGTTTGTATTAAAATTTTCAAACTATTTTAAATTTTATTAAATTGAATTATATTCTAATCAATATATGTGAAATATAATGTTTTTTTTATGAATTAATATATGTAAACTTATTTTTAGTAGTTATTGTTGTCTTATCCTTTATTTTTATTAATTCTTTTCTTTAAGGTTTTATTATAATTAATGTTTTTTCTAAGTTAAGTGCTTGTAAAAAAATACATATTTATATTTTAAAATAAACTAATTATCATTGCCTACAAATTTTAAAGCTAGCCTTTTTCCCCCAAATTCCTTTGGTAAGTTTCGTTTGTAGACAAAACAATTTAAATCTGTGTCGTCCAATTTCTTTGTTCAAATCAAAAGTTTTGATTTAAAATGTTTTATATTGAATAGGATCTTCCAATTTGATCATTCATGTATAGATATATTAAAATACTTTATTTAGTTAAAATGGGCCTCAAGTTTCAGGCCCATGCCCATATCTGATATGGCTTTTGTATCCTATAAAACGTGTTTGGCGGCATTCGCCTACGAATTCAAAGTCTATTTTGAACTTTTTGCCGAAACAAACACGCCCATAGAAATTTTAATTTTGGAGATTCCCGCCAATACTATTCACCGCTTTCAATTTTCTCGCCCTCTCTTTCTGCTCTACGCTGCTTTGATTCTGTTCAGGTAAAACTAGAAGTTCTCCCTTTTCTTTTCTTTTCTTTTTTTGCTCCTTTTGAATAGAATTAGGAATTTTAGTTAGATTTTTTTTTTCAAATCATACAACTTGTCCCAAGATTTTTCATTTTCTGATTTTATATCCTTAAATTTCAACATCTGTTGCTGAATTATATAACTTACTCAAAAATTTCAGATGATCTTTAATTTCAATTTTGATCCTCTTGTTAGGACCTTAGTTATTTTTAATGTCTTGTCTTGTAACCCTAATTTGAGAATTAGGGTTTGACTCGCGGGCAACTTGTTTGAATCCGCTTTGACATTGCTTCAACTTACAATTCATGAGTATATTGATTTTCTTTTTCTAATCTCAAGATTTTGTTTCTTTCCCTGTGCCTCTGATGTTGGTTATAAAATGCTGAACTCTAGATGCTCCAATGAAACCGAAATACTTAAAACTAAATACTCCGTTTTTAAAGTTGGAACCCCGCTCTTTTTTTAGACTGAAATGTTTTGCACTGATTGTTAATTGAAGGCTACTGGTGGCGGACCCTCATAGAAATGGAGTTTCAGCTGAATTTTGATATTTTTTTCTTCTTTAGGTGCAATGTTGGTGGGTATTTTTGGTAAAGTACTTTGGGTTTAATGTTGTTTACAGTTGGTCTGATTGACAGGGAATTTTTTCATCACATGGGAACTAACAGAAAGAGAAGGATAAAGGCCTTGGAACCACATTCAGAAATTAATGTGCAAGAAGGTTGTAAGGGAGTTGATAAATCTAGAAAGATAGGTGTCGAGAAGCAGCTTCGGGGAGCAACAGGCAGGACATTGGATTTTTTAATACTTGTCTTGCCTTATTAAGAAATTTATCTTTTTAAGTATAAATGTTGATGCGTTTCATAAATTGGTGAACTTGAATTGTTCTGTTAACTATAAGTTTTTTTATCTTTAAATTTAGGAAAAACAGAAAAGGATGAGCAATCATCTCCTTCTGGCTTGGGTGAAGCAGTATCTTCGAGGTCTAAAACTAAAAAGCCCGGTTTTGTGGAAGAAATTACAACGCCACTTGCACTTGACCTGAATACAAAAGAAAGACTTCATCCTTCCACTAAGATTAAGTTGCAGCTCTTTCCAATAGATGAAAGCACTTGTCTAGGATTAGAAAAGGTAAAACCGTAAACCTAAAAACACTTTAAGCTTTTAACATAAGATATTCGTAGGCTGAGGATTAACTATTCTTTCCTCTAGGATGGGTTTCATCCATACTTGGAACTGACTTTAAGTGCTAGAAAGAAGATATCCTCTGTGCTTAAGCACATTGATAGCAAGTGGGGCAGTTCAAGCATCGCTGTAGGCGAGCCCATGCTTTTCCCATATGTAACAGAAAATCTGAGCAGTTACCAATGGACGAGAAATGACATCTGTATCAGTGCCATGGATGTCTATGCAATAATTGGAAGCCCATCTGTGTTTCGTTTAAGGTCCAATACCTGGTTACCTTTCTTAATCTTTATTTTTTCATTTCTCATGTTATACATTATTTATTGTGGCTCCTAGTAGTTTATTGATATATTTTAACATACTTACCTTAAAGGTATGGGTGGATGTCTGATCTTGAAGCAAAAACCTTGGGGCAGCCTTCTGTATTAGCTCCCTTCAAAGCCTCTTCAGAACTTGTAGATGCGCAGAAAAGTTGTAACACTTACATGCAGAAAACTTATGGAAATGGTGAAAAAGCTGAGGTAACTAGTGAAGAGTCTGGAAAACCAACCATTACAAGTGGAGAAACAAATGTAGTAGCTGCCGAGAAGATATCTAATGGAGTTGGTTCTATGGTACAATGTCTATTGCCAGTTTTCTACTTACTCACCTGGAGATTAATTTATTTTTCTATCTTAATTTTTTTTTTGGTAAAACTGCATTGCCAATAACCTGAATCAAACATGTGACCTCAGTCAAGCATTTAGTAGGGTTACAAGTTACAAAAAGGCATAGGCATGACAAATATATTAGATGGCTCTTTGAATATTGTCTATTATATCTACCCTTTTATTTTGACGGTGACAATTTTACCGGCTTATGAGATAAGGCTTTGGGGTCACATCATGCAAGTTATTTGATTATTGGCACAAAAACTAAAACCTTCATGTCCAAAAGAGTGCTTGATTGCAATGAGTTTCATGTCAAGTAATTTACCTTTCTGAAACTGCTTTTTTTCTTCCTCCATCTGTTAGGAAAATGAAGCGACAATGGATAGCAGCATTGGGCAATCATTGGCCATGTGGGCGGATAGTCTAACTAACATTAGCATAGGAGGCCTGCTGTCAGAAGCATCGTTGCAGGGAAGTTTTGGTAATTGTGATACGAAATCAAATGGGATCACTTCAGGCCTGCAGTCATCTCAATTAATCTCTGATTCCTTTGATGCTTTCCTTGCTGGTCAAATGAATCCCTTTAAAAATCCAAGGCTGCCTGTTCAGGACTCACATTCAATTTTAGATGCTGATGATACATGCCATGCATTTCCATTTCAAAAATTTTCTTCCTTAGGCAAAAATGCTATAGCCTCTGGTGGAAGTGCTTATTCTCATGCCAGCAGTCAGGACACCAGTTCTAAGTCAATCAAACACCCTAATTCGACGGAGGTTTGCTAAATTTTTATTATAATTGCCAACTTCCATTATCACAATTCCAGAACTGTTTTACACAACATATTTTCCAGTGGAATAGATATCAAGCTGTTTTATTATATTTTGTTTTTTAAACCTATTAGTCTAGTAATTGAAGATTACTATTGTTGTTGGTAGACAAAATTTGACTGCCATAAAAGATATTCTGACAAAGTACTTTTAGTATTCCCTTTGAAGCACTTGTAGACATGCATAAGATATTTAAAGAATTTACTTTCACAGGCCAATATTCAATTACAAGGCCAGGCTTGTCAACAATCAGACACAGACTTGATACTTTGTTCACGAGTATATAATGATGAAAGCAGTCTGGGGTTCTCAGGCATCAAATGGGTACTTCATTTCCTTCATTTCTTTGTCTAAATTCTCTCTTTTTTAAGGTATTCATATTCTCTATCTGTTAAATATATATTTGGACATAGCATTAGTATTCCAAATACATGAAAATTTTAAGAAAATTGAAAATATTTTGTTCAACACTCGCGTCCGTGTATGAGTAAACATAGAATGCTGCCTTTTTTTTTTTTTAACTGCATTCTAATATTTATATTTGTTATCAATTTTCTTTCAATGGAATGCGGATTCAGACAGAATCTTTGGGACCCTTTGATTTGGGCTTGTCTTCCGGCAAAGTTACAAGTGCAAACGATATAAGCGTCGATGGCATTGTCAAGTAGACTGTTCCTCTTGAAGATATGAATGAACAAGACACAATAAGACAGACTCTATGGAGGAAAAGGAAGTAAGGGAGGTAAAGCCTTTATTTTACTGCATAAACATTCTCAACTTGTCAGCTTTATAATTTGTTAGTATCTTTGTACATTTGCTTTTTTGTTGTGTATATGAGGTTCAGAAACACTATGGAAATTGGAAGCAAACGATATTTATGATAAACCAAAAATGACAGATAACATTAGCTTTTGTAGCGTTTCTTTTACTCAAACTTTGAAATTTCGTTGTGTGGATAGTGACAGTGGCATTGTAGACTTGTAGTGTTTGCTTTTGAAGGTTGTATATAATTTAATTTTCTTTTATATAAATAAATCCCACAAGTAAAGTGGGTGAACACGTATATACTTTTATAAATTGCATTTTCAAATATATTAAAATTATGTTCATAAATAAATCATAATATTGTTTTACAGTATTAAATTGAAAAATCATTGAAAAGGAATTTTAGGTGAAACAACGTGGAAAAGTGTAAAATTTTACTGTAAGAGTGGATCCAAAGTCAAGTCTCATCTCATCTCGTTGTGGTGTCATCTCAATTGAGAGATATTTTTGAAGTTTTCTTGGAAAATAATAGAAAGCTAATTAAAGTTCAGTGTTAACCTATTTTTTTAAAATAAAAATGAAAGAGACCAATAAAGTAATAATTTATGATTTTTTTAATAAAATCATCTATATTTGACTTATTAGTCGATTAATTCAGATCAAGTATTAAAAAATTTATTATAAGAACGACCTTTCAATTTAATTTCCCCATCTACAATGCATGCCCACTGATTTTATGTAAAAAATCTTGTGTCTTATCTCATTAGACTTCTAGTATTAATTTTAATTTGTTCATAATTATTTCTTAAATAATGACTTCATAAATATATTTACTTTTAAATTTATATTTTGTATATTAAAGATTGTTCAGTGAATTCAAGCAATGTTTTGTAAATAGAGATTGTTAAATTGAACGATGTGAACAACTATAAATCTTCATTGTTTTTTTTTCCTTTTTTTGCGATAAGTGCATAAAATTATTTTTAATTAAATAGATATTTAATGTTTCATTTTTAATTACTTTAAGATTTTTTTAATTATAAGGTTTATACACATATGAATGCTCATCGTCAAGTAATATCATTTAATTTTTCGGTTCACCAGATATTTAGATAATAAAATTAAAAATGTTAAAGTTTGGATTTAAATTTTATTGTAATTTCATAACGGTATCAATATTCATTTTCATGGTTGATACATAAAATTAAACACGATAATGTAAAAATATTAGTGTAATAAAATATGGGTAAAATTTTGATAATCACACTGTGTAAAATTAATTTTACACAAGTCTTTATACTATAAAAATTTAAATCATAAATTCTTAATCCTAACCCTAAAAAACTAAACCCTAAACCTTAAAATCTATACACTAAATTATAAATCATACAACCTAAACCAATAAACTTTAAACCTTAAATTAAAACTCTAACCCCTAAAACTGTATATTAAAGTTTTTTTCCATAGAATATACACATTCTAAAACAATCGAGTTTAACCCTGGATCAATTGAAAATAAACGAACTTAAAAATTGTTGACAAAAACAAAATTACGTCAGACTCTATGATTTACAGTTCCACCATTCACAAGATTACACGTTCCACGATCAAAGCTTAATTCTCTCTCACCATTTCTTTTAATGGCTAGACAAGGAGAGGAAAATCTTTTGAAATCAAGCAATCGCTGCAACAAAAAGAAGTTTCCCATTTCTTACTTTTCATTTCTCTTTGGAAGAAAAAAATCCTATTTACTGGGCAAATCTCGAGAGAACTGAGAACCTCATTTGACTCTCAGCTTCTTCTTCTTCTCAGGTTCGTTGCAATTCTTTTCTAAGATTGTTTTACGACTTAATTTTTTATTTTGTTTTTGCTTTGATATACTTAGTATTTTCATTACTGTTATTTTTTCTTTTATTTGATATTTTTGACTGAAATTTCTTCTGATTTTTTATGTTTTACGAATGAATCGTAATTAAATCAATGTTAAAGTGCGATGAATCTGCTTATCGAGAAATAGTAAAATGTTTCTCCAATTTTATATGATCTGTAATGTGAACTTCAGTAAATGCTTAAATTTTGAAATCGATAACTTTTTCTTTGAACTGAAAATTTGTTAGCTCAAAAGTTTTCAGCATCATTTTTTTTTTTTTTTTGCGTTTAGATCTTTGCAAGTAGGTCAAATTTATGTAGGTAAAGGTTTCAATTTGCGATCCGTGCTTAATTATCATTTTTAAAATAAAAGGAACAAATCTCGAGTAGCCAAACAAACACAATATTGTTTCATCAATGGAGGGGAAAAAAACAATGAGTATGTCCCAGTTTTCTCATTGTTTGTTATCTAGGTTTTAATGGAATAAGTAGTTAATAGAATGCTTATAAAAATAACCTAGAAAGTGAGCGAGGGAAAAAAGGGGGGATCATGGTTGTTTTGTATGATAAAACACTTATAAATAAAACTTTAGTGGTTATTTTCATTTTTCAAATTCATTTTATTTATGTTAAAAAAATTACAAGAAACATGCTTTTTCTATTTTCTTTAACTTTTGTTTTTCCTAATGGTTTGTGAATACAGGTACAGCTACTGTTTTTTTTTCTTTTGAATTTTTTCTTGCTTGAAAATTGAGAAACAAAGACTCTGCTTGCTAACTTGGAGACTATAGTGTAAAATGTCATCAGCAAGCAAGGCTGATAGGAAGGCAGCTCTAGATGTGGCCTCTTGGGTTTTCAATATTGTTACATCTGTGGGAATAATCATGGTCAATAAAGCCTTGATGGCCACGTATGGCTTCTGTTTTGGTATGCTCTTAATAAACATTGTAATGCAAACTTCGATATACTTTGTGAATGCAATACATTTTATTAGATCAATCACTTAATGTTCATTGTGCCTCCAAAATGTATCATACATAGCTTGTTTTGAATAGGTTCTGAAAATTTTAACAAAATTGACCTGAGTGCTTCTGAAGACCCTGATTTTGTTTCCCATTAATTACTGTGCTCCAGCTACAACATTAACAGGTTTGCATTTTGCAACAACAACCTTGTTGACTCTTCTTCTTAGATGGTTGGGTTATATTCAGGATTCTTATCTACCATTACCCGAACTTCTCAAGTTTGTCTTGTTTGCAAACTTTTCTATTGTTGGAATGAATGTGAGTTTGATGTGGAACTCTGTGGGCTTCTACCAGGTCAGTTTTTGAGACTTTGGTTATTATTCTCTTCAATGTTTAAATCTTTTGGAAGTTATTCATTATTTTGTTTAAAAGTTATCATCAGATAGCAAAGCTGAGCATGATTCCAGTATCTTGCTTTCTGGAAGTTATTTTTGACAAGGTCCGGTACTCAAGGGATACAAAGCTTAGCATAGTACTAGTTGTCCTTGGAGTTGCTGTTTGTACTGTTACAGATGTGAGTGTCAATTTCAAGGGCTTTTTAGCTGCTGTGATAGCAATCTGGAGCACAGCTCTCCAGCAGTATGTAAGCAAATCTGCATGACTATCCTGATTTTAAATAAGATGCAATAAATTAGAAGAAAATTCTGAATAGTAATGTCAAAAAGTTTTATGATTGAACTGAGGTTCAGAATGCATTTGTCATGGCTTGATCCATTCCATAAATGAGACACCTACTCTTGTTCACTGTTGATATTATGGGTCTTTCCTCATTTCCTTATTCATTTATTTCTTTTAATTTTGCAGCATGTACATTTTCTTCAACGCAAGCATTCTTTAGGATCTTTCGATTTATTGGGACATACGGCTCCATTGCAAGCTGCAAGCCTTCTGTTAACTGGTCCTTTTGTGGATTACTGGTTAACTGAGAAAAAGGTTTATGCCTATGACTACACTTTGACATCAGTGGTAAGGTTCTTATATGAGTCGACTAGAATCTAGGGAGTAATGTTACTGCTCTATTTTACTGGCATGAATTCTGATGAAGTCATTGCAGCTGATTCAATTATTTAACACATGTTATATTTATGCTTGTAAATTAAGTTATACTGGTATATTTATGGATAGATTTTCATCTGTAATTAGATTCAGTCGTTATCTGCATCCCTTGTGTGTTCACAAAATGCTAACAATTTACAATAGCTTATTGAATAGTAAATTAAGAAATCTAGTCTATTGTCAAAGTGGGTGCTATTGCATGTCCATGACATTTTATTTTAGTAGTCACTTGTGCCTAATTGGCTCAAAAAAGGAGGGCAGGAGGAGGATCTACCTTACTGGCCCGCCAGAAATGTCTTTTATTTGTTTGTGTTCCTCCATCCTTGCAATTTTTAACAAGGATTGAGAATGTCTTTTTTTCATTTCTTTGTGTTCCTTTTCCTTCTGTCCAAACAAACTTTAAAATGCAATAAAACATAGGTTCACAAATAAGAAAAACATGGAAGATTTTTGACATCTTACCTGCTTTTCATCTTTGGGCGAATATTGTCCTGTCTTTTCACAATTAAGGTTATTTTCATTCTTGCATCAGGTTATTTAACAAGGAAGCTTGGAAGATTTAACATCTTACCTACTTTTCATCTTCAACTGTGTCTATTTCCATATATGTATTTTATGTTTAATGGCATAGGACTGACATACTTTGTTAGCTACTTCATTAGTTTTGATTACTCGATGATCTAAACAGAAAAAGATTTTGATTATTTTCTCCTGCCTTCTTACACTTTTCTAACCTAGCTGGATGCATTTACCCTTTTAATGACGTTCATTAGATGACACTCGTAGAATTTGATTGAATTGAGATCAATCATGCTTCTAGAATCTTATGCAGTTATGATTGGATTCAGGATTGTAAAAACTTGCATGACATCTTTTTGTCTTGTGTAGAAGAGAACAAAGTTACAGCTCAAACCTAGGATCAATACCCTGAGCCTCATTTCTCACACCTGACTCACATCACATCCCGTGAGACCTGTCCATGAGCAGGGTCAGGTCCCAGCCTGGAAAATTTTATTTTGCTTTCCCAGGCCTGAAAGCCTAAATTACTGTTCATTGTGACAAATATTAAAAAAATATTTTACTAAAAATAATTTGGGTCGAGCTAGCCCAAATTACAAATTTCCTTGTCCAAGGAGGGGATATATAGGTGCCCGGAACTTGGACAGGTTTACACCCCCAAGTCAGCAAAGATTTAGGCTGCGTTTAGTAAAGATTTTGCAACGCCCCTCAGCCTCCAACGTCCGTTTGGGCAGAAAAGCTGGATTTTCCAGCTGCAAGAAAGCGCTTGTTTGGGCCCTAAATTGCATCTGCATATGCAAGTTCACTATATGAATGTTAAAATCCTAATACCGTTTTTAAGTTGGTGGATAAATTCATATACGAATGTTAAATATGTTTTGAGTGCAGGTTAAATCATGACTTTGTGTAAAATGATATGCGCTGCTCTTTTGCTTGCAGTTTTTCACAATCCTGTCATGCACCATTGCAGTGGGAACCAACCTCAGCCAGTTCATCTGCATCGGCAGGTTTACGGCCGTATCGTTCCAAGTGCTTGGCCATATGAAGACCGTTCTTGTCCTGATTCTAGGGTTCATTTTCTTCGGGAAAGGTCTGAACCTACATGTAATTCTGGGTATGGTCATTGCAGTTATAGGAATGATCTGGTACGGTAATGCCTCATCCAAGCCTGGTGGCAAGGAACGACGGATTTATTCAGCTCCAAGCAACAAATCACAAAAACGCGACGCATTGGATTCCACTGAGACCGAGGACAAGGTCTAAAACATCAGTTGCAGCTCTACGAAGTAAAGGGGATATATATAGGATCAAAGTTGCAAATTGTTGTTATTATTGTTGCTTATTCAGGTTGGTCCCAAAGCCACTGATGTTTGCCCAGTATTTATTCTTCAATGTGTGATATTTTGCCAGAACCTGTGATAACTTTACATTTTTTTTTCTCTTAGGATACATGGAATGATGCAATTTTAAATGGAAAAGGATCATATATTTATGCAGCAACTTTGATTAACGTATTAACTTTGACGATTTTTTTTGAATAGTATTAACTTTGAAGAATTAAAGGCTTAAGTAATAATTGATGCAAATCGCTACACTTTATTAAGTTTCAAAAACTAGCATAAAATGTATCACCTTCATTAACTGCTCATATTTGCATATTAATTTTAATTATATGTGTTTTTTTATTAAGTAGAGATAATTATATTTCTAAAATAAATGAGACAAAATGAGCATATTTGATTATTTGGTCAATAAGTGGATCTCATCAATTATGTGATTTTATATTAAATAATTTAATATATTTTAATTAATAAATAAATGAAATTTATATTAAAACTAATTTAATAAATAATTTTAATTAAAATAAATAATTATCACGTCTCACATTACTGACATAACCCCTAAAATAAAGGTAATCCATTGACCTAAGCTGGTGCTATTTTTGAAAATTTACATTGCTACTGGTCTATTGCATTGTTTTAGGCTTTTTCCTTTTAGGATTGATTTTCTTTTTGGTAATAAAGGAGATTCTGCATCAATGAGAAATTACAGAAAATAAATCCCCTCATTGATTACACCCAATACGTACAGACCAATTCATTCCATTTTAACCATTTCAATTCAAACCAGGCTTGGAATAGAAAATAAAAGAGAAGATTGAAGTTACGTAAAAGCCCTCACTCTATTTCCTTGGCTTCTTTCTTCCCCCGAACCTTCATACTTCGACATACCTGTCGTCTTCGATCGAAAATAAATAATAAACAAAAAATTTATTCTCTCAAATCCTCCAGAAACAAGGAGAGGAGAACAAGCACGTAAAGAACAATAACAATCTCGTTTACAGCGATAAAGCTCAGAGGCTCTTGCGATTTGTGGATATGTCGTCAATCAATTGAACTTGTCCGTTTTAACTTCTCCAGGTTCATTATAGAATCAAATCTTATCGTCTTTTTCTCTCTATAATTTTTTAGATTGTTTTTAGATTTCATTTTGTAATTTGATTGTTTAATTTTATTTTAATAGTGTAATTGATGCTCGGTTCATTTTTTTTGAATTTATTTATATAATTTTTCCAAATTTCTAAGATAATACGTGGGGATGATATTGGATAACGTCGGTTTGGTTGCTGAAAAAAATGGACGAGTGTAAAAGGAAGAAATGGAGTGATTTTTAAATGCCACAGTAAACGTTGTTAACTTGCTAATAAATTGATAGGCAACTTAGGTTCACTTGGAATTTTGATTAAATTGCATTCACTTGCATACCTATTGCAACCGTAACTTAATTCATTGAACTGGAGAAAAATGTGATTGATTTATCTTATCGGTTTCATTATACCTATTGCAACCTACCTAAGATAAATGCAACCATCTATTGTTTTGCAATGGTTGTTTTATGGATGTGTCTTTCTTCTGATTAGTTTGGCATTCCATTTATTGTTTTGCAATGGTTGTTTTAATGTTAAAATGCATTGGAGGAATTAGACCTAGATTTTGGCATGATTATAATATTTGTGGTCTTCATCCTCTGATTAGTTTGGCATAGACATGTAGCTTGGAATGCATATTAGGTTGGTTGTGCAGGGCAGTGTTTAATGTCAAAATGCATTGGAGGAATTAGACTTAGATTTTGATATGATTATAATATTTGTGGTCTTCATCTTGGATTCTGCTTATGAACAGAATGGACCGTTCTTCCAGTGGTGAGGGTCCTTCTGTACTGCAGTTACATAAATGGGGTCCCTCAGAGTTTCAACTCAATCTGTCAGAATATCGTGAAGCCTTTATATCTCCAACAAGGGAGTTACTGTTATTGCTTTCTTACCAATGCCAAGCTTTGCTTCTTCCTTTGACTGCAGGTTAATATTTCTTATTCTCTGCTTCTAGACTGCCAAAATTGTATTGCATTTTTGTTTGGGTTGGAATGTCTTGATTTTGGGGCTTCCTTTAATCAATCAGTTGTTTCTGTGCATTTGATTTCAATTGCATGGCTATTCTGGTTTACTTTTACAGTTGTTCAGTTTTCCCTTTTGGTTTGCTGGGGGCTCTGTAGATGCTGATATTTCTGTAAGTTGTCATGACGAGAGTCCCCAAAATTTAGATTTATTAGCTTGTAGGTCTAATTTAAAGGATGATATTCCGTGCACTTCTGGATCAGCAACAGATTCTGATGATGGTATTTCCCTTGAATGTGGATTTTCAAGTCTAACGGTTACCCTTTTCTTTGTGATGTAAACTCATTGGCTTGGGGTGTGTGTGGGGATACCTTATAACCAGCACAAAGATGGTTCATTTAGAGAGCTTCTTTTTGTGTCCGGCAATCAAGGTGTGATGATACATGCCTTCTCTCAGCCTGTTCAGAGCAGTGTGCCTGGTGCAATGTCAGAGGGTGAGGTCATGGATGGGACTTGGGTTGAGTGGGGCCCTTCATCCTCATCATTTCAACATATCAAGGAAGAGAAGCCAATTGATTTGTCTTTTGAAGAGTCTCAGAGTACCATCGATAAAAGCATCTCAAATGGAAATTTAGGAGTTCCAGATAAGATAAGTAAGAAAGTCGGGGATGATGTATTTTCTGGAACTGGCACTTCAAAGAGGTGGTTGCGATCATTTTTCACTAATGCTGAAACTGTTGAATATGAGGGTGGCATTTGGACCAGGTTTCCTCAGAAATCATCATTTCCTTGCTCTGCGAAAGTTGTTTCTTTTGGCATTTTTACTAGTAATTTCCCAGTTCTGAGATTCCTTTGTAAAAAGAAATCTTTAGCAAGTGGGGAGAGCTGCCGAGAGACTATTAGAAATCTAGAAAATGGTTCCTGTGAAACTGTTGAGTTGGATACATCTGATGTTGGTTCCAGCACTCCATACAAATGCTCCAGAGTGTTCTCTAGCAATTCTCATCAGCTAATTGGATTCTTATTAACACGAATGAGAACCCTGCATCGGCCAATGCTAGCGATGGAAATGAAAAAAAGAGTAAGAATATAATTGTCATTTCCAGGTTGGATAATCGGGGAATTCAGTGGGTTTCTTTGGTGAAGCTTCCACAAAATGAGAATACATGCCCTCTGGATGATTGGAAAGACTTCCACTTTTCTGATGATTTTCTTATTTGCCTCAACGCTTCTGGCTTAGTGTTCTTTTATGACGCATTGTCTGGTGAGCATGTTGCACGTCTTGATATTTTACGGAGTTTTGAGTTAAACTGTTCTGTGAATTTGCGTGAATCAGAAAGGTCAACTCTGGATGATGATATGCAAAGCAAGTCAAATAATCAGCATGGTGATTTATTTGGTAGAAGAACATTTAAGAGTCTACTTGTTGCATCATATACATCTCTTTTGGCTGTGGTTGATGAATTTGATATAATGTATGTGATATATGCTGGGGACTGTCTGCCAGACCAGTATAATGCATTTGAAAAATTACTTCCACATTATCAACATTTAGGACTTGGGATGTTAGTTGGTTGGGATGTAGGGAGTTCTGATGTAAGCCACCAAAGGATATATATTGGTTCTCCAAATTCTTGCAATTTAATGAATGAAATTGTTTCCTTTTGTGATAATACTGGAAACAATATTTTTCAGAAAATCGTGTCTGGAAATGTTATGGAAATGGGTGCCTTCCTGATTCAGTCTTGAATGGTTTTTCTGCTGTTTCAAAAGCAATGAATGAGAAATTTCATGATTCACAAATGCATTTCCCCCTTATGCAAAAATTTTTCTTCCAACAGATAGATATGGTGATGATGACTGTATTTTTTTTTCTCCTTTTGGGATTAATCGTCTCATTAGAAGGTGGCATAATATCAAGGACCACAAGAGTTCTCAAATTGTACATTTTGATTTGCATACAGACTCAGTAGTCCATGATGATAGATTCTTGAATTCGGGAAGCAAAAAATGTTCTCTCCCTTGGAGAGAAGAAGTTTCTATTGGAGAAGCTGTTGGTTGTACTTTCCAGGGCTGTTTTTATTTGGTGACTGATTTTGTTCTTTCGGTGGTTCTCCCTTCTGTTTCGGTTTCATCAAATCTGCTTCCCGTTGAAACCATTGGTTATCAAGAATCAGGTATTGGTACTGGCATTGGATGCCAAGCAATAAATATCCTGAGACTGGATGCCAAGCAATAAAAATGTTATTGTCACCTTGGAAAGTTGAAGTTTTGGATAGAGTTCTTCTCTATGAAGGTCCTGAAGAGGCAGATCATTTATGCTTGGAAAATGGTGAGGAAAAACTTAAATACAATTTATTTGAATATATCAGAAAAAGTTTGGTGATCAAGATTGTTTTCCATATCATTATTGTCTTCTTTACAATCTACCATGCCCAACATCCTAAACATCATTCTTATGCATTTCTTTTCTACTATATATGAGGCATGTCCTGAACTGTTAATTTACTATGCAGAACTGCCGTCTTCTTGATAATCAATGCCTGTTCTATTCAGGTCAAAGTCATAATAGATATTTAGTTATTTGGCTTGGGTTTAACCACTGATATCCCAAGTTACTGGCAACTAATTTAACTCTGGGCATTGATCCTGGACACTTGTTAACTGATCTTTTATTATTCCTTTAATTTAAAATGTAAATTGTGAATTTTGTAGTTCCAGAAAAGGGTAAAAAATTTAGATAGTGATGGAAATTTTTGTGGCTACTAAAGAGGCTGGAATATCTGGCCTGTATTCTGAGGTGAGTATTGTTTTTATAGCATTGGTTTCGAATTTGTAGTTATGAGGTTATATGGGTTTGGAAGTGTGGAAAATTTTATGGAATTAGTATTGCCACTTCCTATAGAAGTTGGTTTCCTTTAATAGTGGTAGGTTTTGCTTGTTGTAGATTGTAAACAAAGTATTATTCACTCAATCTTGTTGTTGATTAGCATCATAGCATGAGCCTATAAGTGTAACTACTTTGAAATTTTAATTTAAGTAAAATTAAATTATAAAAAGGTTTTATATAACTCAATTTTACTGTCGGCTAGCATCATAGCTGTTTCCAATGATTTATTTGATGGTCCTTTTATGTACAATAGGCAACTTCTGTTAGTAGCATTCCCATTTAGCACTGTTCATGCATCTTTATTGTAGTTAATTGAAGGTAAACATTCCCATTTAGCACGTGTTTGTTAAATTAAACTAACTTTCTTAATAAATATAGTTGGAAAATGTTAAAATTAATAAAATTTGTATTTTATTTGATGAGATAAATTTTATAAATGATCATAACATTCCTAATGAAGTGTTTAGTGAACCAAATGTACCAATGTAATTTTCTCTGGAATTTAATGTACACTTTCCCCTATGTACCAAATGTTGCAATATTACTTTCTTAGCAATTACATTATCAGGAATCGCATTCCATTGGGATCTTAACATGGGAAAGAACATCAGCTATGTTCATAACTTCATATGATGCATTGATGTGCAGATAACATATATTTTGTTGTTTATGGACAATTTGATGAGAAAGCTCTGTAATGACCTACTAAGCTGATTGATGGTTTATTTAGTTTTAGGATGATTTCTAGTTTATCCTTTGCTGGAGATTACTTTGATGAGATGGTATTGGCTACTGGTCTTTTTTTAATAAAAACTTTTTTAATCCGATTTGGTTTTGGGATTTCATCCTTTCTATAATCCTTTTTTCTTTTACATTTATTTCTTCTTGTGACAACTCATGGATTGCTGCATCAATAAAGAATGCTGAACTAGATTTCCAAATTTATTTGAATTGTTGCTATGTTAGGATGGGATATTAAGTTTTCACGGATGCGTCGGCTGCAAGTTGCATTGGACTACTTGAAATTTGATGAAGTAAAGCAGTAAGATTCTTCTTCTCACTTTAAAATTATGTGTTGTTAGTCTTTTCTCTCCTCTTTTATCTTGCCTTGGTTTTTCTTTTTATTTATTTATTCTTTTCTTTTCTTCCAAAGTGTCATTTTGTACAGTACAACATGCTCAAATCTTAGTTATTTGTTTATGCTGATATGGAATATATCTGTTCGTATACCTCTTGTTTCCAACAGCCAATTGGGTAATGGCTATATACGTCTATGCTTAATGGAACATATAACTTTGTCCAAAGCAGAAGGCTATTCTTATTGTCTTTCACCCTCTCTAGTAAATTTGATTATACATACATATTGAAGGAATCAAGTCATATTTAAAGTATTTTGATTGGGATTGAACAAGATAAGTATTTTATTTTATTCTATCATTTCATGTTGTATTCTAGTTTCTTAGATGCTGTATGCTATTATCTAGTTGATTCTCTTTAAGATTTTGTTTTGTATAGGGTATTGCTGTAATTTCTATTCTGAACCTCACTTCTTTTCTCCTTATCAGTTTTTCTTAACCTATGTGATATATATTCCTCTCTGCCATTCTGTATGCCCAGAAGAATACATTGATTCTTCAGTGTTTCATATATAGAGAATTGGATTGAGGCTTTGTTCCATGGATTAGACTTGTTTTTAACATGTAATTAATTAATTAATTAATTTCTCTTACTGGATTAACAGATCTCTGGAGATGCTTGTGGGTGTAAACCTGGCAGAAGAAGGTGTTTTAAGATTGCTTTTTGCTGCAGTTTATCTTATGTTTGGAAAAAATAGCAATGATAATGAGATTTCTGCTGCATCAAGGTTAATATCTTCTAACTGTTGTTCATTGGCTAGGATGGTGGTCTTTCTGTTGCATTTGTTTGCCCCTTGCAATGCACATAGAAAGCATAACTGCTTGTTACTATATTATAGATAACAGTGTACAGTAGAAATATATGTTATAATTACAATGTTCTGCATTTGTTTTCTGTATCTTATACACGCTGTGACCCTCTTATCCAAAGATGTACTGGGATAGTGTGTTGAAGGTGAAGATACTTGGCACTAAGTTTGGATTGAAGGGAGAACAGGAAAGGGGAGGAGGTGGAATTAGGAACCCTTCCCCTTAACTTAGGATATAAAACAAGCATAAGGAAGTGATTGTCAACAACCCCCCATGTTGTTCAAAAGGCCCGGCCCATATTTTAGTTCTCCCAAATCTCTGGGATATGAGGAGGAAAGGAAAGGGCTAAACTTTCTTTTATATTAAACTGTCTATAATATCCTAATCACTTGCATTTAATTCCAAAGAAACCTATCTCTAGCTTCCTCACAGGTTAACATCTTAGCTGGCCATTATTACTATCTTCATTTTCCTTCTTGAGCTTCATTCCTAACTCTTCAATTTTATGTTGGTAAACCTGCAATTTATTCTTAACCTTGTGTTGTCAATTCTTTTAGTTCTTAACATGTCTTGGCTTCCTACAATAATCCGAGTGTAAGTGATCCTTGTCAAATGGACCACAGTTACAAACTTGCAGCTGCTTACGAAAGGAGTTGGCAACTAACCCTGCCTTGTTACCGAAACTGTGTACCTTGAAATTTCTTTGACTTTCTTGTTGCACATATGAATAGGTTTGACCTAAATGCAAAGGGTTTTTACCAAGTACTTGAACCCATATTTGATCATATTCCAAATTACCAACAAGAAAATCATGCATGCGCTCCTTCTCCATTAATTTTTGTAATTTTGCCACACCTTCTGAACATGCTGCTTGGAGATCTTGATAATGATCAAGTTCCTGTCTAGAACACTTAATTCATCAAATTATTCAGCAAAAGTCATCTCACCTTGTTTCATCTCATGCACCTAATTTCTCAATTCATAAATCCGCATATATTGCCCACTTGAGGATTCATAAATCTGCATTCGGAATCTTAGATGCATACTAACCTTGGGCAACTTGAATGTGCATGGATTTAATGAGCTATGACATGATGAGGGTTTCCAGATTTCCACTGGTTGTAGGTTGGATTCAGTGACCTCTAGAGCTTTTGTTTATCCCTAGTTACATATCCTTGGATGAATAAAAGGCAAGATCTTGGTCACTGATCAAACAACCTTTTTTCAGCAGCCAGCCATTTTTCTCTATTAGAGATGCTTTGAAGAACTCTTCGTTGAATGCCTAATTTCAAAAGGCTTCTTGTGGCTGTCAAGGTTAATGGGGGAGATTTCCCTACTTCTGAGTGATAAAAAATCTAGCTCCTTTAATCTGTAGAAGCTCTTATAGGAGAGAAAGAACCAAGAGAGAACTTCTGAGAGAAAAAACCAGCAGAATTTTTGTTCTCTGTCGCGCACACACACACACACACAAACATGCTAACCCTAAAACAGTCCACAAATTGGAAAATTTCATATTGGGTCTTAGTAATGTGCCCTGATACAAGTAACAATAATAATTCATAAAACTTCTCTACCAAACCCCCGTCATCTGAAACAAATATCTATTCTTTCCTTTGTAATCTTTCTTAACTAACTTCTATCCGGATATAGTGCAAGGTTTAGAACCCTACAAGTAATGTTAGTAATGAAACAATAGTTACTCAATTCAAAACTAGTGTTAGATGTTTGATAAACTGAAGCTGAAAAATTAAGTATTGAATTTTTAGAACAGAATTCTGTCACTACTGAATTAATATTATAAAACTGTTTGGTACATTAGTAATTAAGCATCGAATATAATTATGTTGTTTGATAATAGCAAATCTTGATTTTTAAAAAATATTTATTTCACAATTTTAATCTTATTAATATAATATTTTGTATTATTTTGGATAAAAGTTGAATATAATAATTTGAATATTTCATTTTTAAACAAAAATGCAGAAACCTTTTATTAAAATATATATATATATATATTTAAAAAATCAACTTAATATATTCAACATTAAGTGATGAGGATACCTGCTTCCTCAACCTATTCAACACTTTTTGTTGAACATTTTGTATCAAGTAAAATATCTAATGTATTTATCAAACTCGTTCACAAAATTAAATGTTGAAAAATTTCTTTTTCAATGCAATGAAATTTCCAATGATTTATTAACATACCTTTAGTCTCCTTAGCAATAAGGATATTGATTGATGAGCTGAGCATCTATTCCTTCCAAGCAAAGCACTCAAGGGTAGTCCTCAGTTTCTTCTTTAACCTTCTTGTAGGTATTTTACCCCTGTTTGCTATTTTGTGATACGGATCCTTGGTATTTGACCCTTTTGCTTGGCCGTCATTGGTCCCTATGGTGTTTGATTTAGGTTCAAACCTACAACGTTAAGGAGTGTCTCATACTTGCATTCCAGATACTTTTCTATGTACTAATTAGTTAGCATCACCTTTCGCTCACTTTCTCACGGAGCTTCATTTTTTCTTATATTTATAACCATTTTAATGGATTGCATATGTTCTTTATAAGTTAGCATCACCTATATAATTTCCGATTTGTGCTTGGTATAGTTGGTTATGTGTTGATTTGAATAATATGTATTTTTTATGGATGAGCCAGGCTGCTATGTATATCTTCTATATATATATATATATATGTTTACATTTCATTTTCTATTGTTACAGGCTATTGAAATTAGCTACCTGGTTTGCTACCAAAATGATCCGTGAATATGGATTACTCCAGCTTAAAAGGGATGCTTTCATGTTTCAAGGCTTTGATAGGCCCCGTGTCCTCGCTCTTCCTTCAGTATTACCTGATAAAACACAAAATGAAGTAGGAACTTCCACAAGACTTAAGGAGATGGCTCAATTTTTGGAGATTATTCGTAATCTGCAATATCAACTTAGAGCAAAACTTGAAAAGCCAGGCCAAGGATTGGTATGATTTGGATACTTTTTGCTGGTTGTAGTCTAACCCCAGAATTTTTAGTAATGTACTTTCCATATGAAACAGGTGGATCGGAAGGAGCCATTAAGTATAGTAGATCCGAGTTCCCTTCAGGATGAAATTCAGTTTTCAACACCTTCAGTCGATTCGCTGGAGACATATAATGAACATGAGCTTCAGATTCCTGCATTGGCATTTCCACCCAACAATAATGAGAGGCTTGCTTTGGTGCCCAACAATTCTATAAGCACTGAAGCTTGTACGGACTTAGAGGATCCAAGTGAAGCAACTGCCCTTATTCCACGAGGAATGGGCTCAGGGAAAATTCTTCCTACTGAAAATCCAAAAGAGATGATTGCACGTTGGAAAATAGATAAACTGGATTTGAAAACTGTGGTAAAAGATGCTCTACTCTCTGGGCGTCTCCCTTTAGCTGTTCTTCAACTGCATCTTCATCGTTCTAGCGAATCCACCTCTGATGAAGAGCCTCATGACACCTTCAATGAAGTTAGTGACATTGGAAGAGATATTGCATATGGCCTATTTTTGAAGGTAAAATATAAAAGGTTTAAGTGCATGAAGGTGAATTTTTCCATATATCTTCAGTATATTGACTGTACATGAACGACAGGGTGAAACTGAACTTGCTATAGAAACATTACAAAGGCTTGGCGAGGACATTGATATCTGCCTCAAGCAGTTGTTATTTGGCACAGTGAGAAAAACTCTCCGTTTGCAAATTGCTGAGGAGATGAGGAGATATGGTTACCTGGGATCAGTTGAGTGGAAAATATTGGAGAGAATATCACTTATTGAGGTATGTGAACGTTTTCTCTTACTTGCCTTATATTTCTGTTAATCATGTGTAAATGCAATTGAGTTTATACCCTTTCCATTTCTGTGGAGCTGATTTTTTTTCTGTCTCTCTTGGAAGCGGCTTTATCCCAGCTGTAGTTTCTGGAAAACGTTTCACGACCGCATGAAAGGGTGCATGCATGTGTCATCAACCTTAAACTCACCAGAGGGGATTCATTTGTGCCTCTTAGACTTTTTCAACAATTTAAAAATTGAATGTGGTGAGATTGATGGAGTCATTTTAGGTGCATGGGCAAATGTTAATGAAAATTCATCTGATACTGTGCTTGAACAAGATGGTGCTCATGCTGGATACTGGGCTGCTGCTGCTGTGTGGTCCAAAGCTTGGGATCAGAGAACCATTGATCGTGTAAGCAACATTTTCTCACCTTCCTTGCAGCATATTTATTTTGAAAATATTATGAATTGTATTGAAATGTAATGGACAGAAATGAAATTTTTCATAGCAAGACATGTTCAATGGTCACTATTGTTTATGGTTATTGGCTTTAATTTCTTTTCATCCCATTGATCCCAATATGATAAAAAAATGGGCGTTAAAATCTTTTTTTTTTAAATTACATGCTTAAACACGTTCAAACCCACTCCTCCTGGATTTTGCAACAGCAACGGTGCTAACTGAGCTAAGGCTCAGTCGACGGATGTTAAAATCCTTTTAAATGGGCTTTCTATATGTTGTTAAAATCAAATTTTGATTCCCTTCTTGTTCCAGTCAATTCACTTGGAATGGAAAAAGCTTTCAATGTGTCTGATATGTTATGAAACAATAAAAGGTTTTGCCAGCATCCAGAACTTAAATGGAAAATGATATTTTATCTGTTTGAAATTGGCATCTATAATTCGGCCTTAAAATCTTAGAAGCTTAAACATAAAATATCTTTGAAGTCTGATTTTTGTATTGCATGCGAATTCTTGTTTGCTTTAACAGATTTATTGGGTGGCAGACCTAAACATGTCTTTGTTTAAACTTCTCTTTTCAGATAGTATTGGATCAGCCTTTTGTAATGGGTGTTCATGTGTCATGGGAGTCACAATTGGAATATCATATATACCATAATGACTGGGAGGAAGTCTTCAAACTCTTGGACCTTATTCCTTCATCTGTTTTATCAAATGGAAGCCTCCAAATAGCTTTGGATGGTTTCCAGACTGCCTCAACAATTGAGTGCAGCGGATTTCCTGACGCTGGCAATTACATATACTCTGTCGAAGAACTGGATGCTGTATGTATGGATGTTCCAGATATTAAGATTTTTAGGTTGTCTTCCATTTTTGTGTTCTACGTGGTTAAGGATGCTGATAGAGCAGGAGCTTGTAAAGAAACTGATATTTTTGAAAGAATACTGGGAGGGCACTGCAGAGGTAGCATCTCTTCTTGCACGTTCAGGCTTCATTGTGAAGAGATATAAGGTTTCATTTGAAGATAATTCCATTGGTAGATCATCGGATCTAGATTTCTCTAGCAGGAATGAAAATTTTCGTGCAGATACTGTGCAAGCTCTGGATAAATTACTGATTCATTACTGTGCACAAAATAACTTGCCAAATCTTCTGGACCTTTACCTTGATCGTCACAAGTTGGTTTTCGATGATGAATCACTTTTTTCTTTACAGGAAGCTGCAGTAAGTATCATAAAAAGTCCAGTGATTGTTAATGATGTTTTTTTTAGTTTTGATATCTTCTGATTGATAGATATTTAATAACCATCCTTAAGGATTGTATTGGGTTTTCTAACTGGACTTGTCTTTGCTCAAGATGATTACCTCTCATTTTATAATATTTTATGAACTTCATCACTGTGAAATATCATGTTTATATGTGGATTATCTTAAAGCTTTCTGATATTGTCAGATTGTTTACTAATGTCTCTACTAGATTGTTCTGTTCTATGTCATAAACTAATTTTATATGTTCGTACATGTCTTCTCTTATCTGATGCATCTGTTCAGGGAGATTGTCATTGGGCAAGATGGTTGCTTTTATCAAGGTTTAAGGGCCATGAATATGATGCATCTTTCGAAAATGCTCGTTCAATAATGTCTCGTAACTTGATTCATGGTGGCAGCCTCCATGGTCACGAAGTAGATGATTTAATTCATACTATTGATGATATGGCAGAGGGAGGTGGAGAGATGGCAGCATTAGCAACTCTAATGTATACTTCTTCTCCAATCCAAAATTACTTAACTACTGGGAGTGTTAACAGGCATAACAGCTCCACAGCACAATGCACATTAGAGAATCTGAGACCTACTTTGCAGCACTATCCTACATTGTGGCGCACACTTGTATCTGGATGTTTTGAACAAGATGCATCTGTTGGTTTCTTACGCAGCGGAGCAAAAAATGGTTACTATTTTACCTTTCTTTTGCTCGTTTATTCATACCCATTAAAAAATATGTAATATTTTAGGCAGAAATTTGTTTGCTTTTTGTTTGGGAGTGCAGCTTTAGCAGAATACCTAAATTGGCGTGACAACATCTTCTTCTCTACTGGACGTGATACTTCGCTACTACAGATGCTGCCTTGCTGGTTCCCTAAGGCTGTACGGCGATTGATCCAGCTTTATGTGCAGGTCTCTTTTCTTTTCTCATTTTTCCCCTTTTAATCAAATATAGGATGGTGGGTACTGGGTTACTAGCTAGGTAAGTGTGTTCCTCTGGCTTTATCATGCTTCTATTAATGTTATTTTATGTTACCTTTGACAGATTTAAGATACCTTGTATTTGAAATTCCATCCATTCATTTGCTTTTCTGGTATTTACTTTATCCATATCATTTACTTTGCACATTGTTGCAGGGTCCCCTTGGATGGCAATCGCTTTCAGGTTTACCGACTGGAGAATCTTTGTTGGATAGAGACATTGATTTTTACATAAATGCCAATGAACAAGCTGAGATTAATGCTATCTCTTGGGAAGGAACTATACAAAAGCATGTTGAAGAGGAACTTTATCACTCTTCACTCAAGGTTTATCCTTATTCACCCAAGATATTTTGATAATATCAAAATGGCTGATAAATATGTGGGATAATTTATTCACTTAATATAGTTGTCTATTGCCTGCATTACATTATGGATGATGTATTGCTATCTGCAATGTTTAAAAAATCAGACTAGAGATCAAACTGGTGAGACTGACAATTACTGGTTGAACAGGTCGGTTGCATTGAATAAGTATTAAATATGCAATAAAAATATTTATTTGACTAATTACTTTGGTATAAAGTCAAGGGATTGAAGGTTCAAATCTCATCAATACAATAAATATTTTATAAAGAAATTTTTTAAAGAGTTACCAGTATAATGGTTCACTGGTTTTTTGCTGGTTTGACAAGCTCCCTGTTTAAAGATATATACTGGTCCGGGTGGACCACTTGTTCCCAGTTTAACTGGCCAGTCTGCTCTATTTTTTTTAACACTAGACTAGATATCTCGGTTAGAGTTTCATGCGTATTGTGAAAGGATGGTACTCAAAATATGAGTTAAAATTTCATGCGTATTTTGTAAAAAATGTTCTTGCTTGAAACACTAGCAGATAATTAAGGAAGGGGAATGTTGGACTCATTTTCCTATGTTGAAAGGATCCTGATGTTTTGAATTTCTATGCTTGTAAATTTTCTTTCCTTCTGATTAAAAAACTAAATAAAGCTTGAGGTACGTGGTCATCATCGCACTTCGTTTCAAATATTTAGACACGGAGCATTTGTTTTATTAAATAAGTCTGATAAAACATTGCCCTTTTTTGTTTTTTTTCCCTTTAGTTTTTCTGGTATTTGTAAGTTATCCAAGAAGTGTTAGAGCTTGAGGGGGAGTGTAAGTTGACAATAAGTGTTAGAGTTTAATTTAATGTGTAATTAGAGTTTATTTCTAAGTCAGTAGTTTAGATTTACTAAAAGTCTTATTTAAATTAGGGATAAATATTATTTAAATTATAGATAAAAGTATAATTTTAGTTATACTGAAACTCTGTATCAGCCTATTTAAAGGCTTATCTCATACACATTTGATTAAGAAGAATAAGAGAAAATACAGAGAAACACATTGTTCTCTGTTGAAAATATTATTTTTGTTCTATCGTTAAACTGTAGCTTTTCATATTTTATTGTTCATTGTTCACCGGCGTTCATCTTCTCCGGCCACCATGGCCCCTTTCTCACATGGTATCATGAGCCAACAACGATCCTGATGTCATCACCACTGCTGTCATCTCTGATCTGAATCAAATTGACGATCTGATTTTTTTTAGATGCATATCATTTTTTTCCGCTGTTGTCATTAGGCCACGCTCGTTCCTTGGCTTCTCTCTCGTTGGAATCTTACATCTATGGTGAAATTTCTACTCGTTTAATTTTGTTATTTTGTTCTCTATTTGATGATCTATCTTAGCCAATCAAAAAGAAATATGAAAAGGTTATAGTTTAGCCTTAAAAACTATTTGGTTCTATCTTAGCCATCCATTGTAAAAGATAGGGAAAGGTTATAGTTTAGCCTTAAAAACTATCTGGTTCTATCTTAGCCATCAATTATAAAAGATAGGAGAAGAGGTTCTAGTTTAGCCTTAAAAACTAGATAATATTTTTTAAGGGATTCTGCATCAAAGATCCAAGCTGGAATTCTAGTTTGTGCAACTACCAGCTTGAGGGGAGTGTAGATTCCTGTGATCATTGTTGAATGGAAGTAGCTACTTAGTCTGTGAATGATAGAAAAAAGCTGGAAGACATCTCAGAATATGCAAAAACCCGAAAAAAATCATCACTGACAGAGGAAAGTCGAAGACATCTAAGGAGGGTGCAAAACCAATAACAATGTTGAAGACATCTCAAGAAGGATGCTGAACCAAGAACATCGTTTGCAAATTTTCAACAATGGTCGCTCAAAGAATAGCATTAGTATATCCTTCAATGGGTCCCAAAAAGGGAGATTTTTTCCTAAAAAAAGCAAAGAAAAAATAAATAAAGCATCACATCCAAGATCCAAGTGGTGCTCTACTACACTTGCTCACCAAATTGAGGGGGAGTGTAAGTTATCCAAGAAGTGTTAGAGCTTGAGGAGGAGTGTAAGTTGACAAGAAGTGTTAGAGTTTAATTTAATGTGTAATTAGAGTTTATTTCTAAGTCAGTAGTTTAGATTTACTAAAAGTCTTATTTAAATTAGGGATAAATATTATTTAAATTATAGATAAAAGTATAATTTTAGTTATTCTTTATCAATATTTAAAGGCTTATCTCATACACATTTGATTAAGAAGAATAAGAGAAAATACAGAGAAACACATTGTTCTCTGTTGAAAATATTATTTTTGTTCTATCGTTAAACTGTAGCTTTTCATATTTTATTGTTCATTGTTCACCGGCGTTCATCTTCTTCGGCCACCATGGCCCCTTTCTCACAGTATTCTAACTCTAGAATGAGATGTCAAGCAGTCAAATTATTTTCAACTTTTGTTAATTGTGCTTTCTCCTTTTTGCTTGTTTGTATAAGAGAGTAGTTAACTTCTATAAAGTAACTGCATTATTATATCGTCATGCCTTTTCTTTCTGCTTTGTTTATTTGGATCTCATGTTTATTTGGGTTAATGCTACTGTTAGTATAGCGTTTGCCTCAATTGGTTTAACTGTAATCAATTTATCTCAGTAGTTCTATTTTTCTTTTTTTTTTTTTCTCACTTTAGGAAACTGGACTTGGGCTTGAACATCATTTGCATCGTGGACACGCGCTTGCAGCTTTTAATCATCTTCTTATTTCAAGAGTTGAAAAGTTGAAAATTGAAGGGAGATCCAATGATTCTGGACAAACAAATGTTCAATCAGATGTCCAGATGCTTCTTGCACCTATATCTGAGAAGGAAGAATGTCTTCTTTCATCTGTAAGGGATTTATTTTCATGTTATTTGGATGATATATTTATGATTGAAATGAATGGCATTGACTAGAATGAAAACGCTGGCTTAGTTTATTTTCTTATGCTTCTACAGAATTATCAAGAAGACAACTAAGGTAGGGCGATGTTTTATATGATGCTTAATACTCATTGCTCTTCAATTTTCAGGTCACACCCTTTGCTATTACCCATTTTGAAGACAATGTGTTGGTGGCATCATGTGCTTTTCTTTTGGAGCTTTGTGGCTTATCAGCCAACATGCTCCGAGTAGATGTAGCTTCATTGAGACGGATATCTTTCTTTTACAAATCCATTCAAAATAAGGAGATTTCTAGGCAACTTTCTTCTAAGGGTTCAGCATTTCATGTTGCAACACATGATGATAGTATTATTGAGTCTCTAGCTCGAGCATTGTCTGATGAATTTATGCATGGGGATAACTCCAAGCAAAGGGGATCTCTTAATTCAGTTTCTAGTAAACAGCCTTCTCGGCTCTTATGCTTGTCCTACAGCATTTAGAGAAGTCTAGTCTTCCACAGTTAGTGGAGGGAAAAACGTGTGGATATTGGCTGTTAACCGGTGACGGTGATGGCACTGAATTGAGATCTCAACAAAAAGCTGCTAGTCAGCACTGGAGTTTGGTAACTCTCTTCTGTCAGATTCATCAACTGCCCTTGAGTGCAAAATATCTTGCTGTATTAGCAAGAGATAATGACTGGGTATGCCTCAATATTTTTACTTCATTTCTGAATTGACAAATTTTCTTTAACTCCAAACTTATGGTTCCCCTATCTTCTTAAAGGTTGGTTTTTGTGTGAAGCTCAGATTGGAGGATACTCATTTGACACAGTGTTCCAAGTTTTAAGCTCGTTGTTTGTGAACTTTTTATTTTAAATATATGTTATCTTTGTAAGTTTAATGTTTGATGCTGTTCTATTAAGTTTTAAAAAAAGTTTGCACCAATTCATATCCTGTTACTTTCTCTCATGTGTCAGGCATCAAAAGAATTTAGCAATCCTTGTCTTAAGATACATATACTAACAGTTTTGAAAAGCATGCAATCAAAGAAAATGGCTAGCTCCCAATCATACCTGGATAGGAAGAGTGAAAGTCCCTTCCCAGAGAAAAATGTATATATACCCATAGAACTCTTCAGAGTTTTAGCAGATTGCGAGAAGCAGAAAAACCCTGGCGAGGCGTTATTGCTAAAAGCAAAAGACTTCTCCTGGTCTATTTTGGCCATGATCGCATCATGCTTTCCAGATGTGTCTCCACTGTCTTGCTTAACAGTTTGGCTGGAAATAACTGCAGCCAGGTTATTACAACTAAATATGAAATTACACTTCTAATGGTCTTTTCACTTTGCTCTGTCACTCCACTCTCCAATATTAGTCTACTAGTTTAGTATCCTTCTTTCTCAGATTTTGCATTTTATTTGTGAATATATCCATTTTTATAGATGAATCTTAAATCTGACTGAATATGGTCATACAGGGAAACTAAATCCATCAAGGTTAATGACATAGCTACCCAGATAGCAGATAATGTTGCAGCAGCTGTAGAAGCTACCAATTCATTTCCATGTGGCAGCAGATCACTTTCATTTCATTACAATAGGAGGAATCCAAAACGAAGGCGGCTTTTGGAATCTTTTTGTAGGACTCCCTTGCCTGAGGGATCTGATCGTTCAACTAGAATATTTTCTGCTGAGGGCAGTACAGCTGGGAAGAAAAAAAAAGTTGAACTTGGTGAACGGATTAATGTTTCAAGTGATTTTAATGAAGGTCCAGCTTCTCTGGCCAAGATGGTTGCTGTGCTTTGTGAACAGCATTTGTTTCTGCCTTTACTAAGAGCATTTGAATTGTTCCTCCCCTCGTGTTCTTTCCTGCCATTTATCCGGGCTCTTCAGGTTTGTTAGAAGGACTAAACTCTAGCTTTATTATTTATCTTTGCTGCTTTTTTAATAAGGAGAGGGCCATCATCTATGTGGTAAAAGCCTTGTGAGCCAGTTATCACATCTGGTGGTAGATGCATTATTGTATCCTGATAGTCATCAGACATGGGGTTGCAGTTTCTGTGTTTTCCACATCCATTTGTTGTTTGGATGCCAAACATACACTTTGTGCTTAGCATAAAGCAATTGGAAAGTGAAATTTGAAGGACTTGAACCTGAATAACTTTTGTTAGATTATTTTAACTGTGGATGTTGTATTCATGTAGAAAGAATGAAGAAAGTAGAGGCAGACCAAAATTCACATATTGAAACAATAGGAAGTGTTCGGCATATTTGGAATCTTTTAGAGGATGTTCTATTTGACAGAAGGGGCCAGAGAAAACGGGTTCAATATTCATGTAGCTAACTTTTAAATAGTTTAGGGATTAAGTCTCAATTGAGTTGAGTTGAGCTGTCTCGTAAGCAGTGATCATAACTGATTATTTGATGATTTTGGGAACAAATTAGTAAGGATTTTTTTTTTAAAGAGAATGTTCTTAATTTTCTGTGCTCAGAAATTTTATGTTTCTTTTCCTTGTCTTATTTTCTTCAGGCATTTTCACAATTGCGTCTGTCTGAAGCTTCACCACATCTTGGTTCCTTTTCTGCCAGAATTAAGGAAGAACCAAATCATTTACAGACAAATATAGGAAGAGAAGGGCAGATTGGAATTTCATGGATTAGTTCCACTGCTATAAAAGCTGCTGATGCTACACTTTCGACTTGTCCATCTCCTTATGAAAAAAGGTGCTTACTGCAACTTCTTGCTGCTGCTGACTTTGGGGATGGAGGCTCTTCTGCGGCTGCTCACTATCGACGGATTTATTGGAAAATTAATCTAGCAGAGCCTTCGTTGCATAAAAATGATGATCTGCAGCTTGGGAATGAAACTCTAGATGATGCTTCCCTCTTAACAGCATTAGAAGAGAACATGCAGTGGGAGCAAGCACGCAACTGGGCGAGGCAATTGGAGGCTAGTGGTGGACCTTGGAAATATACTTTTCACCAAGTTACTGAAACTCAGGTGCACTTTGAACTATACCCGTTCTTGCAGTGCAATGTAATTTACTGTGTCTTTTAACTTGTGGATTAGACGATTTGAATTAGGTTTCTTACTACCACTTAAGCTTGTGAGAAAACGGCTAATTTGGGTTAAGCCGTGTCACATCCATACAACAGTTTGTTGCCTGTTTTTACCTTGTTGACTAAAAAAATCAGTTTAATGATCACTAGATTGAAACTCGTAGAGAAATTTTAGGGATTTTCTATGGCTTCCCACTTGCATGTTTTATATTGAACTATAATCAATTCTGTTTACGGTTCTTATGTTCTGAGGGGTCATCTTTCACTTCAGTCAATTGGGCTTGTGACAGACTTATACTCTTATCCTTCCAGCATTAAAGTGTGGAAATATGTTTTGATTATTCTATGTTGAGCCTATGTTCGTTGCTGATCTTTGTAGCCTTGTTTTTCTCTTGAACATCCCTTCTGCATCCCTTGTAACTTTGTTGTTGTGTACCTTTCTCTTTTTCTTGTGATCATCTATTTATTCTGTTTAACATTCTTGGACCTGCATTTGGGAAGAATGAATTTACCATGCGTTAGGTTGTCAAGATTTAGATGCTTCAGAGAGAAAAGATGCATGTTTTTTTTCGTCGGGATCTTGATAATGGTATATTTGGTGTGTGAAGAGCACTTTCATGAATTAATTTCATTGATGCCCCTTGAAAGACATATAAAGAGGGCTTTGTTTAGTAGCTTTCAAGAGGGGAAAAGGAAAGACTATTGGAATTTGTCATGGATATATTTAAGGTGCGAACTCAGATAGGCACATACACATATATTAGTTCACATATGGATGGAATGACCAATGGCTGCCAAACTTTAACAGAAAATCTAAGGGTTTTAAGAATTCTCCAACCATTGATGATATATTCCAGGTTTGGAAATAGTTTATTAGAGTGTTTAGGAGTTATGGGTGCTTTAGCAAAGGGGTGAATTGAGGAAGTGTGTAAAATAAGGATATGTTATCATTAGGAAGTTGATGAGAACTTTGATGGAGAACCTTCCAGGCCCCAAGTGTAAACCTGATTTATTAGAGTTGTCTTATCGTTACTTCATGACAATGGGTATACCAGGTATGCTCAATATGTGATTATAAGGATGAATTCCTAATAAGGTCAAATCTAGAGTAAAATCATGGACTATTTCTGTTTATTTTGACTTCTGATAATGCTGCATGCCTTCAGCAATGATTGTTCTTTTTTAGCAGTACCTCTTGAACTTCTGAATGTCAACTCTCTTTGTCTTTTAGGCTGAATCCATGGTAGCTGAATGGAAAGAATTCCTTTGGGATGTCCCTGAAGAGAGAGTTGCTTTATGGGGTCACTGCCAGACTTTATTCATCAGATATTCATATCCTGCTTTACAGGTATGTTTTGGTCATACATGTGAAAGATATCTCAGAGATGCCTGTTTCTTGGCTGCTTGGTCATTTATATTTGATGTGATTTTACTGCTATATGGCTTGCAGGCAGGATTGTTTTTCCTTAAGCATGCAGAAGCAGTGGAGAAAGATCTTCCAGCTAGAGAGCTTCATGAAATGTTGTTGCTTTCTCTTCAATGGTTAAGTGGGATGATAACCCAGTCCAACCCGTAAGTGATATGTCCAAATTGAATTGCTTCTTTTCATCTAAATATCTAGGTTTCGTCTCTAACTTTGGTACTGAATTTATCAGAGTTTATCCTTTACATATTCTGCGAGAAATTGAGACTAGAGCATGGCTTTTAGCCGTGGAATCTGAAGCTCAAGGGAAAAGTGAAGGGGAGATCAGTTTAACGGGTTCTAGCCAGAATCCTCTGACAGGGAACATTTCCAACATTATCAATCGAACTGCTAGCATAATAACAAAGATGGACAATCATATTAATTCAATAAAGAATAGAACTGTGGAGAAATATGATGCTAGGGAACTACTCCACAGAAATCAAGCTTTAGACTCAAGCTCTTCTATTGTGCCAATCGGGAGTTCAAAGACAAAACGAAGGGCCAAAGGCTATGTACCATCTAGAAGGCCAATGATGGACTCAGTGGATAAAGGCCTTGAGGCCGAAGATAGTTCCAATCCTCCCAACCTTAGAACTGATTTCCAGTTGCAAGATGAAAGCTTAAAAATTGAAATATCATTTTCTAAGTGGGAGGAGAGGATTGGGCCTGGAGAGCTAGAAAGGGCTGTTCTGTCCTTACTGGAGTTTGGACAAATATCTGCTGCCAAGCAACTCCAACAGAAGCTGTCACCAGGACAGATGCCTTCTGAAGTCATACTTGTGGATGCTGCTTTGAAACTTGCTGAAATGTCCACTCCTACCAGCCAAATACCAATACCAATGCTTGGTGAGGAACTTCTTTCTGTTATTCAGTCATATACACCAATCAATCAGCGTCTCATCTACCCACTGCAGGTACTTATTTTCTATGTAGTTTTTCGTATCTCAATTTCATATCTGTAAAGATGATGTAGGTTTTGAGTAGTTAAATTCAATATGAGTCTTCTTTGTTTATGGGCTACTCATGGTTCTTTTACATTCTATTTAGTTTCCCTTCTGATTTTCCCAACAGATTCCTATATTTTGAATATCAAAGGTGTTGGAGACTTTAGCAACTGTTTTCAGTGAAGGTAGTGGACGTGGATTATGCAAGAGAATAATAGCAGTAGTCAAAGGTGCAAATGGATTGGGTTTTTCAATTTCAGAGGCATTTGGCAAACAGCCTATTGAACTGCTACAACTACTTTCTCTTAAAGCACAGGAGTCTTTTGAGGAAGCAAATCTCCTTGTGCAAACTCATGTCATGCCTGCTGCTAGTATCGCTCAAATTCTTTCAGAGTCCTTTCTAAAAGTGATTTTCCAGATGCACTTTATATTCACTTGAGTGATGATGCTTATACGAATGCTCATTGCCTTTGGTATATGGTGTTATGTTAAGTGAGAAGCCTTTATGTTTCTGTCTCAGTCCAGATCTTTGCTGCACCTGTCCAACAGTTTCGGGTTAATTTTTTTGCATATCTATATAACCGGTTAACCTCGCATGTTCAATATACTTTAGGGTTTATTGGCTGCTCATCGTGGGGGGATATATGGATTCTCAGAAAGAGGAAGGTCCTGCTCCTCTTTTGTGGAGATTTTCAGATTTCTTGAAGTGGGCTGAACTGTGTCCTTCCGAACCTGAAGTTGGCCATGCATTAATGCGATTAGTGATTACTGGACAAGAAATACCGCTTGCCTGTGAGGTATTTTCTTGATATAACAATAATTGTTAAGAATGTGCAAATGTGCGTCATGTAGAAACTTTTAGGAGTTTGTGGAACTATAACCAGAATAGTTTTAATGTTTTGGTTTCCATCTTCGTCTAAGAGAAGTCATATTTGCAAAGCCTATCCTTAACAGTTCTGATTATGCATGAGAGTCTTGTGAGTAATGACTGTTGTTTTGGCTGTAATATGATCAATAATTCCCATTCTATTATTTCTTCTTCAATTGTATCACTCGTGCAATTATTATGATTTCTGATCGTTAGTTCAGTAAAGGTACAAGATTATCAAAGTCAAAATTTTATGTTCTATTCCCTGCTTTAGAGGGTTTTTTTTTTTTTTTTGCGTGAGCATTTCATTCACTGGAAATTTTATGTTCTCAGGTTGAGCTTCTTATTCTTTCACACCATTTCTACAAATCATCAGCATGCCTTGATGGGGTTGATGTTCTTGTAGCCCTTGCCGCAACCAGGGTTGAAGCTTATGTTTCCGATGGTGATTTTGCATGTTTGGCTCGCTTGATAACTGGAGTCGGAAACTTCTATGCCCTTAATTTCATTCTTGGTATTCTCATAGAAAATGGTCAATTAGATATACTTCTTCAGAAGTATTCCGCCGCTGCAGACACAAGTACTGGCACCGTTAAGGCTGTCAGAGGGTTTCGAATGGCTGTTTTGACATCATTGATGCATTTTAACCCTTACGACCTAGATGCATTTGCTATGGTTAGTATTTGCATGTTTGGATCCAATGCTATTTGTTTTATTTGAGGCAATCAATACCATCTTTTGGAGAAACTGTTTTGAGAGTTTATAAATGTACATCATATAGGACCAAATCTGACTGGTTAAGGTTTCTGTTAAATACAAAGGGGACTGTACGGTACCTCCCACCTTTCCTGCCCCAAAAATATGTATTGATATTTTAACATACATTTAGGAATTGAATTTAAATAAGAGCTCATTATTTATTTAATAAGATCATATTTTTTTATGTTCTGGCTTGCTGACCTGAGCAGGTTGTTCGGTCCTTGAACAGGTCCATTTAGTCTATCAGATTTGATATAATCTAATAATAGCCAGTCTACTGTTTCAGAATTAAGTTGATGGTCATTTTGTATGTTCTGCACTGGTTTCTTGCAGTTCTAAGTTAGATATTTTATGGACCACATTTTCGGTTTGGTGAAATACTTTTATTTCATTTTTCCACATTCATATACTTCAAACATTTCGGACCATTCATCAGTTTCCTTCTGCCATGTTTTTCTTATTTGCAGGTATATAATCACTTCGACATGAAGCATGAAACAGCATCTCTGCTAGAGTTACGAGCAGAGAAAGCTTCCATGCAATGGTTTGAATCCTACGACAGAGACCAGAATGAAGATCTCCTGGAATCGATGCGTTATTGCATTGAAGCTGCTGAAGTTCACTCTTCAATTGATGCTGGCAACAAAACGCGTAGGGCTTATGCCCAGGCTGCCCTTGTCTCCCTTCAAATACGAATTCCCGATTCTAAGTGGCTCCACCTGTCTGAAACCAATGCTAGGCGAGCGTTAGTTGAGCAATCTCGATTCCTGGAGGCTCTAATTGTTGCAGAAGCCTACGGTCTTAATCAGCCTACAGAATGGGCCCTAGTCCTTTGGAATCAGATGCTCAAACCAGAACTGACAGAAGAGTATGTGGCTGAATTTGTGGTTGTGCTTCCTCTTCAGCCATCTATGCTTATTGAGCTGGCAAGATTCTACAGGGCCGAGGTAGCTGCCAGAGGTGATCAGTCCCAATTCTCGGTTTGGCTCACTGGTGGAGGAATACCGGCAGAATGGGCCAAATACCTTGGGAGATCATTTAGATGCTTGTTGAAGAGGACTAGGGATCTGCGGCTACAGTTACAGCTGGCAACTTCAGCTACTGGGTTTACTGATGTGGTGAATGCCTGCATGAAGGCCTTGGATCGGGTCCCTGACCCTGCGGCGCCACTTGTCTTGAGGAAAGGACATGGTGGGGCGTACCTCCCACTAATGTGAGACAGATTGTTGATATTCTTGAGAAAATGATTTTGGCTGAGCCTGATGATTATTCTGATGGCTAAAAGGGATGATGATTGATGGGATGGTCATGCTCATTGATCCGACTCACAGTTTCGGGGTATTGCCGCTTACGATCATCATCGAAGAAAACGTGATTTTGGTTATATTAGCTGCCGAAGCTTGATGACATGGCCTTCATATTATATTAAGATGACTGAACATACTCAAAATCAGGTGGCAAAAAAAAAAAAAGTGGGGAAAAGAAAAGAAAAAGATAGGAGTATTTTTTTTAGATTTAGATTATGGGGTTGCTTTGGAATCGATATGTTGTATATTGATTGTCTCATTTGATCTTTTTTAGAAAAAAAAAAAAAAAAGAAAGAATTTTCGTGTTCTGATTTAGCAACAATTTTGTAGCAGGTTGGAGATGCCATTGACAAGGGACGGATGAATATTTAAGGGTCCATATAACCATAAACCATTCCTGTTAGACTAAGAGATGTATAGTTTGTTCATTCTTTTTGAAATACTATTAGGGTTTCATTTTTTCATCTCTTTTGTTTTCCATTGAAATTTTATAAAATTCTCAAGATTTATAATCAGGATTTAAGATGTTAGATTCGACCAATTTGTTTTATTTCGGTAACTCAGTTCTCTCACTCCGCAAAATGTTTTCGTTTGAACCTGTGGGACTAACATCAACTAGAGGGAAAAACATAATTCTTTTTAACCATGAGATGTGATATGGTGGTTGCTCATATTATCCTTTAACCTTGAGATCATACTCATAAAAATGGAGAACATTTCATGGTCAATCGGTTACCTCTTAATGAGAACACATCCGTAACCAATTGGATAGGTCTGTACTTATGTCTAGGGTTGAAGTTATTTATGTGACTTGAATTGAACTTTTAACAATAATTTAATCTCAATTTTAAAAAGTTATTTAAACGAGTTAAATTGGTTTACGTTAGGGATTGAGATTTTCTTACGTAGTCCGACTTATAAACATATCTATTTGACACTCACTTTGTCCCCTCAAATTACAATTTTAAATTTAAACATAAACTTTTCCTTTAATCACCCATGAATACGATATGAACAAGTAAATTATACTTTAAATTAAATCACTATTATAGATATATAAAACACGGTACAAAATAAAAATAACCCCAACACAACACAAACAAAATCTTATTAGAGTTTATACTAAATGAATGGTAAATATATTATTAGAATATTTTCCCATTATATAAATAAAGCACAAAATATCATTAAAAAAACCAACAAAACACGTTATAAACACCCGTGGCTTACAATTACATCAATTGAATTTGAAATTCAATTCTCTCAATGCAAAACAGCTTTTATATAGGATCACATATAATAAAATTCATTTCTTTAGCAATAACAACAATAATAAATAACGTGTTCAGTTAAAAAGTGAATATTTTATGCTTTTTTAAGTTCAACTTTTTTTGTATATTAGAATATGTAAATATTGAAGGTCAAATTCAGAACATACAATAAAAAATGGATGAAAAAGTGAACATTGTCCTCTATTGCCCTCTTTGCTCACTTTCGTTGGATATATAATCAAATGGATTAAATTTTAGAAAAATAGTTTATTTTGTATATTTTCAATCTACGACAAATTTTCAAAATTAAGAGAAACTTGAGTGATCTTTTAATCGAATACGGCTTTGTTGGATATATAATCCAAATGGATTGAATATTTTTTTGTCTTGAATAGGCAAAATTTAAACTAACTATAAATTTTTGATCTCCCACCCTGCAAATTTTACAAAGATCTCAAAATATACCCAAAGGTGCCCAAAACCTAAAATATTATTTGGGTTTGCATTATTCCCAAAATAGTCCACCGAATACTAGATTATATTACCAAAAAGGAGGAAAAAGTTACATTAATTAGGTTTCTACTTCATTAAAAAAAATTCCCCTCTAATATTTGATTATGAACAGTAAAGAATGTCAAAACAGAGAAGGGGAATTGAACTTAAAATTCAGAAAACCTTGGATGCATTCCAAGGGTTTAATCATGTTTTGGCTCCTGACTAGGTTTGGGGCCCCTCTCCGCAAGCAGTCGTTTTGTGCTTTCGAGGACACCGAAAAAGATTGAACCACCGATACCGATCCACAACACTCTCGGCTGAATGCCCAACACCATACATGCATGTAATTATGGATGCATGTGCAAACTTATCCCTGAAATGCTAATATTTTCCTATAGGTGTGGTGTAGATTCCTACCTTAACAAGAGCAGGGGCCCTGATAATAGTTTGAACACACTCAAAGATCCCCTTATACTGGTTTGCTGACCCCTATGAAACCCACAAACCAGAAACTCGGATCTTATTATTGCCGATAATTATAAACCAGAAGGGTTATATAAATACCTTCAAGCAAAAATACTATACCTGAACCATTAACCTCGTTTTAATAACATACAGGGGAGTTGTTATTGCTCCGGTCAATGCACCTACAACAAGATCAAATTAAGCATGGTTCTGTCAAACATGATTATTCTCAATCTTCTAAAAAGTTTTTTTCACATATTCTTGTGCCTGCATCCAAATATGTATTAGACATAGGCAGGCCGTTCCTGGAATTTTAGTGGCCCTAGGCCGAACCAAAAATTGGGCCCAAATTAGGGATTTAAATACATGTCTATAATATCAAGTATTGAAAAAAATTAGAGATTTTAGTCTCTACCGCTATATAACGATCTCTGTTGCGGTTACATACCCCTATTTAAATACATGTCTATAATATAAGTATTGAAAAAAATAAATTTTAAGAGTGCGTATATAATAACAAGTATTGAAAAAAAATTAAGAGTATGCTCATAATAATAAATAGTGGAAAAAATAGGTCCCCTAATAACAAGTATTAAAAATTTAATTTTAATATTTGTTATTATGAGCATACTCTTAAAAATTAAATTATTTTAATACTTATTATTAGGGACCCGATTTTCTCCCAATATTTATTAACATGAGCATACTCTTACGATTTAATTTTTCTTAATACTAGTCATTGGGGCCCTCAAAACTTATCTATATATATGTTCATCACTGGTTTTTTTCATCTACAAGTAAGAACTAAAAAAATATACTTTTAATTTTTTTGGTGGAGGCCCCGAGTAGGGTGGGGCCCTGCGGGCGTCCCTATTGCCCTGGACATAGGTCTGACATGGGTAATTTACTAAAAAAGAGTCCAAGTAACATAAATCATGGTATTGGGTATGTTACAAAGTTCTCATAGTACCAGCAAATGCACCAATAATCGTATTCTCGGGATCATTTAAATCTCGTTGAGCCTGCAAAACAGAAAGAAAACTGATAAAAAAGCAATTTAAGTTTATCCTATCTGATGTGTATGTGCAAACAAAACATTTTTATGTCAACAGGAATTCTTCATGCATGACAATAGCAGGACTTCTTGTCGCTGTAAATCTGTAAAAAGAAGAAACCGGCTAATGTATCTGATGTGTATGTACAAAGAAAACATTTCAATAGGTAGGCAGGCAGGTAGATGCTTCCTCTCTAACATTTCAATGGCAAATCAATTTCACAAGTTTTATATCCATGTAATTGGTCTGTCTTCTTGTCCTTTCTTTTTAATCAACTCAAATAAAAATAGTGTTCTTTGCCTATGAATCCCTAGATGAGAAAATTTATGTAGCCAAATAAACTTAAAGAACATCCCCCCTGGCCTTCACTTGTAGTATTTATCGAATTATCTTGTAATGAAAGTTTTAAGTTCTATACAATATTCTTTCCGATTTGCAAAAGTAAAAAGTAAAAACACAAGTAAAAGATTATAGAAGTTTTAACTAATAACTAATCTAGAAAGCAATTAAGTAAAAGAAAAGATGAATTGAATGAGAGAGATAGGCTAGGTTATCGTGAGTTGAGGTGTGATAGCCAATTGGATTGTCTTGGTAAAAGAGTGCATGGGCAACTCAGTTGCCGTGGCGACTTGCTGTGACGGGGTGCCTTGGCAACTAATTGATGGTTGCTTGGGCGACTAGTTGGGCAACTACTTGGGCGATCGGGCAGCAACTTCAAGGTTCGGCGGAGCGTTCTTCAATGGTTTCTTCTTATCCCTAAGTCGAAACTCTAGCTACTTGTGCATGCCTTGATAATACATCCTGCGTGAATCAAGGGTGAACAACAACCAATCTTGCACTCCTCTTAGCCGTTGAAATCCTTAACTTATTCCTAAGCCGGATTAATCTTCACCATCATTGGATTGCATAAAGATCATATTCATTCGTTTCTTGAATCTAACTCTCCCGATATTAGATAAATGGATGAAATCACGAGATCCTCTCCTAATTCACTCAAAAACAATAATAAGAATCAAGAATGAATAAACCTTGAAATAGAAAAGTGCAAACTCTTATTACCTAAACAAAAACCAATAGTTTCTCACAACCACAAAACACAATAACCATAGCCAAGTAAATTTAGTTCATGGCTAGGTTCCAAAGAAACACAAGATAATTAATCCCTAGCATGAACCCAATCGAACAAAGATGAAGGAAGAGGCTTGTCGAAATCCTCCTTGCCCTTGATGCTTGTCGAAAATTCTCTCCTCTTGCCCTACTTGGACTTGCCGAAATTTCCCTCTTGCTCTCTCTATTCATCTTGTCGAAATCTCCTTGGTATTTATAGGGCTAGGCCAAAGTCCTTCTTTGAGGAGGAGTTTGAGTTGGAATTAAATTATCTTTAAAGAATATAATTCTTTATTATAATTTTATTCCTATTAGAACTTCTCCTATCCTCTTGGAATTTAATTCTTCTTTAATCTCTGCATGGCAATCAAATTCCTTTGGGCTTGGGCCTTGCTCCATGTCATCTTGGGCTTGTAAAGTCATGAATTTCGACATCCATATTGCTTTTGGTCTTTGTCGACAAATGCCATGGCAACTAGCTCGGCGTCTCCTTCATGCACCGCCTCGCAACTAGCTCGGCATTGCTTTGGCAAGTGATCCTGCACATACACACACAAAAAAACACACCAAAGCAGCATCTATTTCCACAAAAATCACCAAGTTATGTAATCAAGTTCAACGTTTGAAGGAAACATGGATTAATGCATGAATGACTAACTATGCAACTAATATGAGCCTAAGTCTAACAAGAATATGAGTAAAAAGGGGTAAGAAAAATAGTACTTTTGAACACTTATCACACCCCCAAACTCGAACTATTGCTTGTCCTCAAGCAATGCAAACTCATAATTACCGCCAAGACTTCAAATTTTCACAAACTTAGCTTTGAACTTGATTTCAATTCTCTGAACCGGGGCACAAAGTATGATTGGCTTTTTATTTTTCAGAAAACTGAGGAATTACTCGGAATCAAACTATAATGCTTGTGAGTGTGTGCGGAGTTGTGTGCAAGTTGATTTTTCGGATTCTATGCAAACAATAGGTTTTCAAATTACTTCAGTGGGTTCTTTTTAACATGTTTTAACTAGAGCCAATTTCGGCACCTCTAGTGTTTTATTTTTAGTTTTCTTAAGTTAATTTAATCGACTAGAGCCGGTTTCGGGCACCTCTAGTTAACCGAAAAAATTTAACGCCTCCTAGAGCCAGTTTCGGGCACCTCTAGTGATCAATTTTTAGCACATGCTAGAGCCAATTTCGGGCACCTCTAGCATTCATCCAATTTTTATTCTAATCCCCCAATTAGTTAATTATCAACCTAAGTTTACTAGAACTCCTTAAATCAATCAAACCACAACAGTGTTTCATCAAATTTAGCATCATAGTAAAATTCTAAGTTTTTCATGGTTATCCTAGAATAAAAATTCTATCAATTAAGTGCATTGGTAAAGTCATCATTGAATATTCATCAAATCTAAGCAATTCTTGTTCCAATTAAAGGCATGGCAAGCAATTTATGTATCCTAAATGTAATGCTTAAGATTAATGTAACTAAACATGGTAATTACTAATAACAATCCCCCCCAAACTCGAGTGAGGCATTGTCCTCAATGCATGCATAAAAATAACGAAAAATAAAAATAAAATGCATACGAGGACTTACTTGAGAGTTCGTCATCGTAGATGATTAGTTTCCTTCTAGTTGGCGTCTTGATTTTCTTGCTTGAATGCAATGGTTGTTTTCTTGTTGCCGGATGTCTTCACTTTGGTTGCCGTGGCATCTTCGTGGTTGGTTGCCGTGGCATCAGCTTGTGCATGCATGAAGTAAGTTGTCGCGCATCTTCTTCATTGGTTGCCGGGCAATGATCTTGGCAAGAAAATTTCCTTAGCATAGTAGTTGTGAGTCTTGTTGTGAAAAAGAAAATAAAGAAAACCTGAAAACTAAAGATAATGAAGAAAAAATAAAATATCTCCTAAAATTAAAAATAAAAATAAAAAGAAAAAGGAAATACTTGAGAGGAGAGCATGCTCATGCATCTCCTAAGTTGACCACTTCCTTGTTACGTTCCACATGGGCACCATTGTAGTGCTTCAATCTTTGTCCATTAACTTTGAATTCATGGTTGTCGAGATGGACTTGATTATCACAAACCATGGGAGAATGGTTTGACGACTTCAAATGGTCCCGACCATCTTGATTTCAGCTTTCCCGGGAAAAGTTTTAGCCGAGAATTGAATAGGAGAACTAGTTGCCTGGCTGGCGTGAATTGCCGTGGCAATAGTTTCTTGTCATGCCATCGCTTTGTTTTCTCCTTGTATATTCGTGCATTGTTATAGGCGAGTGCACGAAATTCTTCTATCTCATTGAGATCCATCAAGCGCTTTTGTCCGCACTTTCCCAATCCATATTCACGGTCTTGATTGCCCAAGACGCCTTGTGCTCGATTTCCACCGGTAGATGACATGTTTTACCATAGACAAGCCGGAAGGGGACATACCTAATGGTGTTTTGAATGCAGTGTGTGATATGCCCAAAGTGCGTCATCTAGTCTTAATGACCAATCCTTCCTTGAGGGATTTACAACTTTCTCGAGTATTCCCTTCAACTCCCGGTTGAAAATTTCGCTGCCCGTTGGTTTGTGGGTGATATGCCGTGGCGATCTTGTGTGATATGCCGAAGCGTTGCAACATCTTGGCAATTAGTCATTGTCAAAATGCTTGCCCCGTCGCTGATAATTGCTCTCGGCATCCCAAACCGTGTAAATATGTTTTTCTCAGGAATCGTTGCACGGTCTTGGAATCGCTCGTTGGGAACTGCAGCTGCCTCTACCCATTTAGACACATAGTCGACGGCGTAAGATGTAGAGGTTGCCGAATGAAGATGGGAAAGGTCCCATAAAATCGATCCCCATACATCGAACAGTTCCACCTCGATGATGTTCGAGTGGCATCTCATGTCGCCTAGAGATATTGCCCGTCTTCCGCAACGATCACATTGCTTGTAAAAGTCTTGGGCATCTTTGTACAATGTTGGCCAATACAACCCGGATTGCAAGACTTTGGCATGATACGAGTTCCCTCCAAAATGTCCTCCATAGGGTGAAGAATGGCATTGTCGGAGTACATTCTGTTGCTCTTCTTCGAGGATACATCGGCGTATAACCCGATCTGCACATTGTTTAAACAAAAGAGGCTCGTCCCAAAAGTAATGCTTAGCATTATGGCGGAACCGCTTCTTCCCTTGGTGAGTAATGCCATACGGAAAAATACCACAAACAAGGAAGTTAACTAAATCTGCGTACCAAGGTATTGCCGGGGCATGTCTTTGTCGTAGTGTCTGCTCCCAAAATTGCCGAGGCGTGCTCGCCAAAGTCTGCTGCGGCGTCAAGAGTTGCCGAGGCGTGTGCTTCCATGGTTTCCGAGGCGTCATGGGCTGCCGAGGCGTCAAAGGGTTTCGAGGCGATTAGAATTTGTTCATCCGGGAATGCATCACATATCTCTAGATCCGCGTCCTCCTCCCGATTGCGCGTTCCAAACGTGATAAGTGATCGCCACTTGATTTTCTGTTCCTTTCCGTCCTTAATTTCAATATCAAATTCTTGTAAAAGTAATATCCAACGAATCAAACGAGGTTTAGCATCCTTTTTAGCAAATAAGTATTTGATTGCCGAATGGTCCGTATGAACAATTACCTTTGTACCAATTAAATAGGATCGAACTTGTCAAATGCGAAAACTACAGACTAGTAACTCTTTCTCCGTTGTTGTGTAATTCACTTGAGCATCGTTAAGAGTTTTACTAGCGTAGTATATCACATGGAATGTCTTACCTGTGCGTTGGCCTAGGACTGCTCCTACCGCGAAATCACTTGCATCACACATGAGCTCAAAAGGTAGCGTCAATCTGTGGGAACAACAATGGGTGCCGAGGCAAGCTTTTTCTTTAGGGTTTCAAATGCTTGAGTGCAAGAATCATCAAAATCGAAGACTTTATCCTGTTCAAGCAGATTACACAAAGGTTTAGTGATTTTAGAAAAGTTATGAATGAACCTCCTGTAAAAAACCGCATGTCCGAGAAAACTTCAATTCTTTTAACCGAATTTGGTGGGGTAATCTCTCGATCACGTCCACCTTGGCTTTGTCTACTTCAATTCCCTTGGATGAAATCTTATGGCCGAGCACTATTCCTTCATCTACCATAAAGTGGCATTTCTCCCAATTGAGGACTAAATCCGTTTCTTCGCATCTTGCCAACACCCTCTCTAAATTGCCGAGACAGCCGTCGAAGTCATTACCAAAAACCGAAAAATCATCCATGAAGATCTCAAGGAAGTCTTCGACCATGTCTGAAAAGAGCGCCATCATGCATCTTTGGAAGGTTGCCGGGCGTTACACAATCCGAACGGCATCCTTCGGAAGGCATAAGTACCGTAGGGGCATGTGAAGGTTGTCTTTTCTTGATCTTCCGTGCTATGGCAATCTGATTGTAACCTGAATAACCATCAAGAAAACAAGAAAAGGGTTTACCCGCAAGACGGTCAAGCATTTGATCAATAAAGGGTAATGGGAAGTGATCTTTCCTAGTGGCTTTGTTTAGCTTTCGATAGTCCATACAAACCCTCCAACCGGTCACACCTGGTTGGGATAAGTTCATTATTTTCATTGCTTACCACTGTTATACCTCCCCTTTTTCGCACACATTGTACCGGACTTACCCACGTACTATCGGAGATAGGGTATATAATGCCGGCGTCAAGCCACTTGATGATTTCTTTCATTACAACCCCTTTCATGGCATGATTCAGTCTCCTCTGGGCCTCAATTGAAGGTTTGTGATCATCTTCCAACAAGATCTTGTGCATGCACACCGCCGGCTAATTCCCTTCAAGTCGGCAATTGTCCACCCTATTGCCTTTTTATGTAGCTTCAACATGTTGATCAGCTTCTCTTCCTCGCTCAGGCTGTAACTTAGAAGAAATAATTACAGGTAATGTATTATCGGTCCCTAAGTATACATATTTCATTTGCTCGCAATTGTTTCAACTCAAGAATTGGTGGATTTTCGATGAGGGTTTTTCGATCTTACCTTCCTTACCCGAGTAGTCCAGTGGTTCAAAGTATGTACCGGGTCGATTGACTAGCCAATTTGCCTCTTCTGGTTGTTCCTCATCGACCGACTCTTCATACTCCTCATGTTCCTCGTGTTCGCAAATGTAGTTGCTTTGAGGCAACTAAATTCTTCATCGGTTAAACTCTGCCGTGGCATGAAGTAGTTGGCATTCTTCTCGATCATCTGCATGCCTTAGTGTTTGGAACACATTTAGTTTTACCTGCTGGTCATTCACCCTCATTGTGAGTTCTCCCTTTTCAACATCAATCAAAGTTCTCCCCGTCGCTAGGAATGGTCTTCCGAGAATGATAGGCGCATGCTCATCTCGCTTCACAATCTAAAATAATAAAGTCAGCGGAAAAAATAAATTTATCAACTTTTACCAAGATGTCCTCGATTTTTCCCTCTGGATGCACATAGGATCTGGCTCGGCTAGTCAGTAGCATAATCATTGTAGGTCTTGCTTTCCCGATTCCTAGTTTCGAAAAACCGATTTAGGCATCAAGTTTATGCTAGCCCCTAGGTCGCATAGTGCTTTCCCGACATAGTGATTTCCAATAGAACAGGTATTGTGAAACTTCCGGATCCTTCAACTTGGGCGGCATGCGATTGTGCAACATTGCCATGCATCCTCTCATCAGCGGCAATCGCTTCAAACTCTCCTAGCCTTGTTCTCTTGGACACAATGTCTTTAAGAAACTTGGCATAGTTTGGCATTTGTTCAATTGCTTCCACCAATGGCAAGTTGATGTGGACTTGCTTTAAGATATCAAGAAACTTCTTGAATTGGTATTCTTGCTTTTGTCGCCTCAATCTTTGTGGGAATGGTGGTGGAAGTCGGATATCTTCTATCCTTTCATTGGTTTGAAACCTGATTGACGGCATTACGGGGACATCCGAGTTGCCGATCGTTACCAACCAGGGTTGCCGAGGCGTGCTTATCGCAAGTTACCGAGGCGTCATTGGTTGCCGAGGCATGCTTATTGCCGGTTGCCGCAGCAATTCTTGGTTCAGCATCCGAGACTTTGCCGCTAGGTTCGCCTTGATCTTTTGTGGAGTTTTGTTTGACGAGCGGGTTTGAACCTCTCTAAGTTGTTGGCCACTTCTGGTGGTGATTGCCTTACATTGCTCATGGCCGTTCCTCTTGCGACTTCAAGATCGCTAGGTAAACCTCCTTGTGGTCTAGTGTTGATTTTGAGCAAACCGTCCGACTTGATTTTCTAATGATTTGATTGCCGCCTCTTGGTTTTGCAATCTCATCTCGGTCCTGTTAATAAAAGCATCAGTTCTTTTATGAAATTACTATTCTCACCATATAAGATTCATTTTCATCATAAAAGCATTTAGAGAATTTTCCAAAGAACTAGATGTTGTCGGTTGTTGTTTGCGGCATCATTGCTGTCGTGGGCATATTCTCACTGAATCCCGATGCTTGTGCATTCTGATTGTTCCGGTTTAGAGCATTGTTGGGATTACTCCATGAAAAATTCGGTGCTTCTTCCAAGCTGGATTGTATGTATTTGACATCATGTTGTTGCCCGATTGTAATTCCCCACATAGAAGCTAGATTCCGGATTCTCGCATACATTCGGAAGAATTATGGTTATCACCACATAACTCACAAAAAGAATCCATTACCTTGACTTCATGTGTGTTGTTTGGTTTTTGCATGTTCGACCATCTTGGTTAAAGCGGCCAATTGTGCCGAAATTGAATCGATGATCCTAGTTCATGTATTGTGGCTTGGCGCCTAACTCCTCCTCTTCTAGTGGATGGGAATTGATAGTCATTCTTGGCCACTTTGTTTAAAATTTGCATTGCTTCCTCCGGCGACTTATCTAAGAGTATGCCGTTTGCCGAGGCATCTAGCATCATCCTTGTTGGTGTATTCACGGCGTTGTAAAACATTGTCACTTGAGTCCACACCGAATCCGTGTAGAGGACATTTGTGTAGAAGTTCTCTATATCGCTCCCAAGCCTCGTACATGGATTCATCATCCGCCTGCCGAAAAGAAGTAATGTCGTTCGGCTTATCGATTAAATTTGTAGGATTAAATCTAGCAAGGAAATCACGACAAAGATCAGTCCAAGATGCTATGGATCCGGCAGAATGCTATTTAGCCATGCTTTCGCCTATCCTCGGTGAATAGGGAATAATCTTAATCGTAAGACATCGGGGTGACTCGCGTGTATCTTGAACGAGTTGCAAATCTCGAGGAAAGATTTCAGATGTTGTCGTGCATCTTCGATTCTTTGAGCCGCCAAATTGACCTATTGTGTTGATCATATTAAACATTACCGGTTTCAACTCAAAGTGGTCGGCTTCAATTTCGGGTGCGACAACTCCGGGTTGAGTCCATCAAGATCTTCTTCAAGATAGTCTCGAATCGCTCGCTTTCGCATGCAAGAATCACTCCTCCCCGCCGAACATCTTGATTAATATTGCCGCCTTGATTTGCCATTGCTTCTCTTATCCTTCGCCTAAGTCTTTGTAAGGTTCGTTCGATTTACGGATCAAAGGGATATTCTCGGTGAAGTCGGTCTCGCCGGTCATATACCAATGCAAAACCAAAGTTTGTTAGCCCTTTGAATTTTAAACAAGAAAAATAAAAAGAATGTGCAAGAAAATAAAAACAAAGTCGCTATTGCCAATCCCGAACGGCGGCGCCAAAAACTTGTTGCGTGTAATAAGTGCTACGCAAATGTGCAAGTATACACGCCGCAAGTTATAGTATAAAAGATATCGCTCTCCACGGGATTGGTGCCACTTCAAGAATCTAGTCTCTTGCAATCGTAAAAAGTAAAAACACAAGTAAAGGATTATAGAAGTTTTAACTAATAACTAATCTAGAAAGCAATTAAGTAAAAGAAAAAGATGAATTCGAATGAGAGAGATAGGCTAGGTTATCGTGAGTTGAGGTGTGATAGCCAATTGGATTGTCTTGGTAAAGAGTGCATGGGCAACTCGGTTGCCGTGGCGACTTGCACAACGGGTTGCCTTGGCAACTAATTGATGGTTGCTTGGGCGACTAGTTGGGCAACTACTTGGGCGATCGGGCAGCAACTTCAAGGTTCGGCGGAGCGTTCTTCAATGGTTTCTTCTTATCCCTAAGTCGAAACTCTAGCTACTTGTGCATGCCTTGATAATACATCCTGCGTGAATCAAGGGTGAACAACAACCAATCTTGCACTCCTCTTAGCCGTTGAAATCCTTAACTTATTCCTAAGCCGGATTAATCTTCACCATCATTGGATTGCATAAAGATCATATTCATTCGTTTCTTGAATCTAACTCTCCCGATATTAGATAAATGGATGAAATCACGAGATCCTCTCCCAATTCACTCGCAAACAATAATAAGAATCAAGAATGAATAAACCTTGAAATAGAAAAGTGCAAACTCTTATTACCTAAACAAAAACCAATAGTTTCTCACAACCACAAAACACAATAACCATAGCCAAGTAAATTTAGTTCATGGCTAGGTTCCAAAGAAACACAAGATAATTAATCCCTAGCATGAACCCAATCGAACAAAGATGAAGGAAGAGGCTTGTCGAAATCCTCCTTGCCCTTGATGCTTGTCGAAAATTCTCTCCTCTTGCCCTACTTGGACTTGCCAAATTTCCCTCTTGCTCTCTCTATTCATCTTGTCGAAATCTCCTTGGTATTTATAGGGCTAGGCCAAAGTCCTTCTTTGAGGAGGAGTTTGAGTTGGAATTAAATTATCTTTAAAGAATATAATTCTTTATTATAATTTTATTCCTATTAGAACTTCTCCTATCCTCTTGGAATTTAATTCTTCTTTGTTTTGTCTCAACATCCAACATGCCATATATAAAAAATTGCAGTTTATAGCTTTACTGCACGAATGCCAACTAGCCTTAGGCTTCGTTTATATAATTTATCATAGATGTGGACCAACTTAGACACAAAACCAATGACAGAGGTGCCAGAGTTCATTCCTCAGGCTTTCAACAAAATTGCAGGTTCAGCATGGCTCTCCTAATGTATATTGGGAGTTCTCTTTGATTCCAATAATTCTTTAATGCACAAAAAAGGAACTTGTAATGCATTAAAATACATCATATAAGGTCACTTTTGAATGCCATGGTTTGCAAGACAGAGAGAACAAGGGACAGAGACAATCAAGTAACGAGAGTAACAGGCAAATCTAGCAATTTAATGAGCCATACTACCAGCAGTGGCAAAGATCACACAGATAAGAGCTTTCCGCTGCCTTGTAACCAATTCTAAGTTGCTCGTAGATGCAGAATTGAATGGCATCAAAGGGCAAATCTCTCAATAAGAAAGATTCGTAACCCTACAACTTACAAACAAGGGTCAGGTAATGTAAAAAATAATTCACAACTCACAATAGTTAAGGATTTTCATTCATCAAATAGCAAAAGGCTAATTCTCTTTTTAGTTTTTTAGGCTTAAGGGTCAAAAAAACATTATCGAAAAATGAAAAAAAAATTAAGCCCTTACGGAAAATTTGCACCCAATTGAACCCTTGTCGTTAACCCGTAAATTTTGTGTTGGGGCAATCTTTCAATCTATATATATTTGCAGTTTTCACGACTAAATCAAGGTATAGAGCTTAAAGAACGAATTTAAACAGGAAAGATGAAAACAGTAGCAATTCACGAAATCAAATGAGGTGATCACATCTATTCCGGTTGCGTTGGAGGTCTCTACTATCACCATGGTGTGTCTATATATATAAGTCCAAATGATTTATAATTTTCTGTTTTTTTATATTTTTTTATAATTATTTATAACTATATTTTTAAAATTCTATATGATTTTTCCAATAATTTTATATGAAAAGGCTAGGTGTTTGCAGATTCATTATGGCAAGAGAGGAAAAGTGAGGACAACTCTTACCGCATAGAGACCCTTAAACCCCTCCTTTGATGCAATAACACGAACAGCATTAGATGCAGAAGTAAACTGACCAGTCTGCATCCTTTGCTTTACAACCTGAGTTGTTAACAAAGACGGAAAACAATGAGAACAGGACTAGCAAGTCAGTTTTGAATAAATTAAAAAAAATGCATCAGAAAACATATCTACCTCAGTAGGAACACGAATAAGTGAAGCAGCAATTCCTCCTATGGCCCCTGCAGTCTGCATGGGATTCAACTACGTTAATAAGTGACCGTGCAGCCAAACCATCAGTCAAAGTCTAACTGGACTTTCAAGGACAGTCAGAAACCAAGGAGGCTATTGAAACAAATCATTTAGGTTAAACCATATGTTTCAAGTCATGGAAAAAAGTTTATCCGATAGTAGGTGAAGATCTTTACAAGCATATATCAGCTTGTAGGGGACCTATCATGAAATATATCTACGTCAAGAAAGTTAATAGAAGAACTCCCTCACCAAGTGAGCAACTGCACTAAGATTTTCGGGGAAGAGCTTCAATAGTTTCTGTTTTGTAGGTTCGTAGACTCCGACAAATAAAGCAGAAGCCCTGTCCACAGAAAAGTTGTTATCAGAAAATTGGAACCCAAAAAAGTAAGAAATAAGAACATATATCAGTAAATCACTCATTAAATGTAGCAAAAATAAATCGCTAAACAGAAGTAACAAATTCTTGTCTGATACCTAAAAATATTTTGCAAATTATCCAAAAACATTTCAGCCTATATACATGTTCTTGGAAAATGGAAACACAAATGAACACAAGTATAGTTTCAATTTCTTCTTACAATTGTCGTGCAAAGTTAATTGGTACTTGGTACTTAACGGTACAAATTCTTTCAATTGTTAAACAGAAGTTAATTGGTACAAAAAAAAAAAGAAGCAATTGAAGTGAGAGAAACATCTTGAAAGTTAAGATGCTTATATGCTTGAGAAATAAAGTTCTGCAATTCAAAGGTACTTGGTACTTAACGGTAAGACACCAGCAAGATTACCGGCCAATCCAGAATAAAGCCCCTAAAAAACTATTTTACCTCCACCATGAGCTGCCTAGAGGAAAAAAAGGTAAATTTCAGAAAGTTTTGAGCAAAAAGTTAAAGTTACAATGAAAGCAAGGCACTAAATGTACTCTTCTTGAGCTCCTTGTCCATGTTGAATCGACAACAAGAAGTACTTCCATCTCATGATTATGATACATTAATTTATTTACAAACAGATTTTGCACTTGGACCAAATGTAACTAATTTTGCAGGAACCAAAAACGGTAAAAAAAAATGGCTAGCCTAGCACCAGAAGTTCAAAGTAGGCTGAAAAAACTAGGGATAAGCAAGAATGTAAAAAAGCAAAGAAAAAGGATGATCTCTTATCCTAGCACTTCATACGGTAGGAAGAGCAAAAATTGAAAGTGATAAAACAAATTTCATCTTTAGTTGGAAGGAAATCAAAGGGATTTACATTTTCCACATACACAAGATTAAATTCATTCATTAATGGAAGAAAATGGGTGGAAAGAATCATCTCACTAAAATGAGTTATTTTCATCACTAATCTCTTTCCTTCATTGAGTACAACCAACCAACCAACTAAAAAACAAGTTTTTTTTTTTAATTTCCTTGGCTTTGCATTTGTCTCCCCTTTCCTTCTCCTGTATCCCTCCAACAAAACCTAATGTGTAAAGCTCCAGGAAAAGATTTGGAATGTTGGACTAGGCATCGGGTGGAAGGGAAAATCTGTGACCTCCAATTTAACATTTATTTTAAGTACTCAAGAAACACCTGCCTGCAGCCGTGTCTTTATTGTATCAATTGGGTATAAAGCAGTTTCAACCACAACACCAGCTGTACCTCCAGCTATGATTCCCTCTGCAAATTTTTACAAACAAATTAGAATATATAAACATATCAGCAAACATTATCAAACTAGACATACTGATAAAACAGTCAAGGCAGTTTCGGCAAAGAAAAAGTATTACTGCTGAAACTTTGTTTCTCATGTTTGAACAGACAAGCAAAAGTTTCTTCACAAACCTGGTCCTAGAAAATTGGTTGAGTGCTGAACAAGAGATTTTTTTTTCCTTACCACCCAAACTGAACCCTTTTTTTGCAACATAAAGAAACTTTGGTGATAACAAGTCTCTTTTATAGTTCGAACACCAATTATTGATCACTCAAGTTTTCAATGCTGGGATGAGGATTAATCCAACCGTGTAAGAAACAAAGGGATGGTCTTAAAAGAAGTTCAAACGGCTAAACAAGTAAAATTGCTAGTGTTACACATTAAAGTAAATATGGACATGACATAACTGATCATGATATGATTTTCAATGCTAATTATATTTGTATATGCAAGGAGTTGCCATTTGTATATTCACTTGGAGGCACTTACATCATTTTCCGCCGCTTCAATAAGTTAACAAAATACATGACGAAAACTTGTAAAGCATTCACTTCAGACGCATACATATAAGAAACAGAGACTCATTCTCATGCAACAAACTCTTGTTCGCAGCTACATTCATTCTGTAGTTCCAACAGTATCTATGCACCCAATACCAGTGATAGCATGTTTTTCAATTTTCAATGTGGAAATTCAGAAAAATTTTATACATACCAAATAAAATACGTAGGAAATCAAGAGGCTTTTCATCTTCCATGCTGACTGATGCAAAGCACTTCTTTGTTTGCAGCTGTGAGCTCTGAATCTTCCTATTTGATACATCTGCAAAACCATACCAACTGTTCAAACAATAAAAGACAGATAAAAACCACAACAACAACAACAAGATTATAGTATATAATTGAAGTGGGTTAATTTACCAGAGCAAACTACGGAAGAGTTCTTGGAGTCAACAGCCAGTGTAAACGGACCCATGATAGGATGACCAAACCAAACACTTTTCAGCTTCCACTATACTATCACTGAAGAAGGATTTCTCCAAAGATTTAATAAAACATACTAAAATGTAGAAAACAATTAAACATTTTGAAAATAATCTCAAAAATAGAATACGGGGTAAAGAAAAAAGAAGAGGAAATGGGTTGCTTCAATTCAAACATAAAAACTTATTTTGATGGAAACAAACATAAAACCGAGACATTGTGAAGGAAAGAAAGTAACCTTTTGGGGACACTGGCAAATTGGTCAGTTACTTCATAGTTTGAAAGGGAAAATAAAAAGTTTGAGGGGGTGTTACCGGGGATCGAGCTTGAGAAAGCCGCCACATAATTTTAATGGCTTAACCACCGGGATAGTAGTTGAAGCCGATTATTTCATGTTTTAGCCGTTTTTTATGTGCATTACTCCAAAATCCAAATAATGAAATTCCAAAATAAAAGAAAATAAAGAACAATTAAATAAATGTAAAATAATAAATAATCAGAAAGGTGGCAAATCCCGAATCAAGAATTAGAATATCGAATACTAATATTAATATGAGATTCGTCCATGCACATGGTATTAATATTTTATAATTTAAAATACTTTTATAACTTTATATATATATTATAACACCTTAAACCCGGTACAAAGAACCCGACACAATCCAACGAGTCACAAAGAGCAACTCACAAGTTTAAAATACATAACGTTTACTTTTTATGACAAATCAAACCATAAAATCAAATCAAACAAAAAATAGATTTGAATAAAACATTTACAAATACTAAAAACATAATTTATACTCAAATATATATACAAACTGTTATGACCTACATGCCCACTAAATCCATAAGTACGGTACTCTGCAAACAAATGTTATTGGAACTCTCTAATGATGTTAATGTCCAAAGTTATTTCGAGAGAAAATAATTTGATTATTGAGCTTGAGAGCCCAGTAATATATAATTAACATAAAGATTATATATAAAGTAGGCCAATACGAAGATAGATTACAAATATAACATAATATCGTGCAAAATAATTAAATCATACAAATCGAATCAGTACCAGAATTTCATAACTTACATGTATCGCAAGCATAATGTAAAATGTAATATATATCGCTAAATGTACATGTGCTACCATTGGTCGATCAGAACAGAAAAAAATATAAGTTGGTGTTATTGCACAGACATCGAACGAAACCACGTAAGCACGTCATACATTAATTTTCAGAAAACAAATCCTTTAAACTTATCAAGTCTCGAGCAGAAACAACTCGAGTGATCTTGCCTAACTAGGTGCATATGTACTCTAAACTACATGTAATCAAAATTTAAATCTTCTCACAAGCTTAATACTTACTAAGGAAAGAGATGATCCCAATTTCATTTCTATTGCATTAAATGTTGATATGGTTTACAAATTCATTTATTGGTTTCTACGTAAAAACATAATGAATTTATCGAATTCAATGGTTACAAATACTTTTTTTAATTATTCCTAATAAATTCGAGAGTTTACGGGTTGGTCCAGGATCCTTTTAGGTTAAAATGGTTAAATCTAAACAAGTTAAAGCAGTCTAACACTACTTCCTCTTTGGAGGAAAGAAACCTTAAGAATTTAAAGTCAAATGAATCTAACACGAGTCTCAAATCTAAACCTAAACAAGTTGTTAATTAATTCTAAACTCAATGAACTCCTAATTTAGACAGAACAAAAACTTAAAATTTGAACTCAGACTATTACACATATCATTTACGTAACAAATATAATTTAAATATAAATTTTAGAATTTAAATTCCGAGATGATACACATTCGTCTTAAGTAAAAAGTGTGACATGTTGATACTTTGTCTTGTCTTTTAACTATATGGTTAGAAATTCAATCTCCACCTGTAAATACAGAACACATATCGCGATAAGTTATTTATCTATTTGAAAAGTTCCTTTAATTATCCTTATAAATATTATTAAAGTAAAATGATCATTATTTTATAATTTATTACATTTCATTATTTATTGAAAAACATATTTATTTTTTATTGTATAATATCAATAACATATTGTTAAACTTATTATATAATTTTAAACATAAAATTGATCTGCAAACGATCGGACAACATTTTTGGAATATTTAATAAAAATTAAGGGCGTAGTAAGAAAGAGTGGCAGGTCGGTGCTCCAGTCACCCCCTTCATTTTTTTTTTTGAATCTTTATATTTTTATACTTAAAAGAAAATCAATTTATAAATTTCTAGTTTTATCTCTAATACAAACTCAAAATAGATAGTTAACCCATTTGATGCAGAGAGAAATTTAACTTCGTTAAAGTCATAATTATCTGGGGATGATTTTGACAAATCCCGTTACTTTTTATTTTCTTAAATAATTGTTATAATTAACTGTTATATATAAATTACCCAATATCTATGAACAAAAATTATCTAGAATCTAACAAATGTCTTAGTGGAAAAGCGAATTATGTTAATTTAGGAGACACGAGTTTAAATTATTTCGTCTACATGGTGTATCCACATTGTTAAAGGATTAAGAATATTTATGAACAACTACTACCTTGTAATCACCGTTAGACTATTAAAAAAATATTATCTATTGAGAAAATTTGTTATATATTTCTCTTAAATATCCGATATCTATTTTTTAAAATTTTGTAACAATTATGATTCGAAATTAAATAAATAAAGATTAGAATGAATCAATTGACAATTTGACATCTGTATTGGGTATTAGAAAGTTAGTTATTTGAACAAACTAAAAATAGAAAAGCCAGTTAGTCTATTAACGAACTCCTCTGTCTGTCTTTAGACAATGAAATAAAGGTTGTCACAGGCAAAAACACAACCAGAAAAACTACCAACACCCTCTAAATCATGGTTCCACCATACATCAACAAATTAACAAATTTCTCCAACAAGCATAAATACCATCTGTGCCAAATCATTTGGAGGCAGAGTCAGACCCTAAACCTTAAGATTTCCCGTTCCAAACCTTGAGGAATTCGACTCCAAGGCATGGCAGCGACATGGGCCATGGCAAGTGCCTTGATCCTGGTCGTTGCCGTATTTAATGTTGTTGCAGATACCAATGAGCTCGGTGTGAATTGGGGTACGATGACGTCGCATCCGATTCATCCTAAAATAGTGGTTCAACTGCTGAAAGACAATGGCTTTAAAAAAGTTCTGCAAATTCAATACTCTTGGCGGAGATCGAGGTTATGATGGGATCCACAATGATCAGTTGAGTTTTGTCATGGAGCCATTGAAAATGCCAATTTTGGGTCAAGAAAAGTCACATTGTTCAATTTGTTATCAAGTTTGATACCCTTTCTGAATTTTTTATATAACGGAATAAAATTTACTAATGTTGAGACAAAAAAATGATAAATTGCAGAAGTGGACAAATTCAGATACCACACATTTTTTACTAGCTACAAAATTAACTTAATTTAGCGTTTAATTTTTCTAATAATATATATTAAAATTTCATTTAAGACTTAATAATAATTAGATGCCTAAGTAGGTGAATAAACTCTTTATAGCACATAGATGAATAAAATATTATATTAATATGATTGAAATGTTACATTTATATATCGATTGAAATTAAAATTAACATTATAAGTAACATCTATTGGTTTAATATTCCAATCAAATAACATAAAAATCATTGAGCCAAAAAAGAACGTAAAAAAGATTATTTTAATACAAAGTTAGACTAAAGTACTATTTTATAATGAGATTAAAATACTAAAAATCTCATCGAGTGAAATAGAGAGTGAAAGAAATTAACATTAATAAGTTAAAAGTTTCTAAAATGTAATTTTAGTCTTTTTCTTCTTCTTCTTCTTCTTTATCTCTTTTGATACTTAAAATTTTTAATTTTTATCCAATTGAACCAAATGATGAAAACTAACAAAAGTGTTAAGTTGACTTATTATATTTTGTCTTTATAATTTGTATAACTTTTAATAATTTAAAGACTAAAATGACTTTTTGTGAAAAGTTTGATGGCCAAAAATGTCATTAGACCTTCAATCAACGATGAGATAATGTAATGTTTTATATTTTATATAGGCTTAAATGAAAAATAAGTATCTAAAGTATGCTTTTTTGAACTTTAGGTGCTTAAAATATTTTTTTGGTAAATATAGGTGCTTAAAGTTTAAAAAGTTATAAATTTTTTTGTGCCTGATCATTAATAGGTGTTATTTTTTTAAACCAATCAATGCTTGACACTTGCATATTTAATTTATTTTTTGGGTATTTTTCTTTAAAAAATTAAAATAAAATAAATTAAATATGCTACGTGTCAAGCATTGATTGGTTAAAAAAATTTAACACTCATTAACGGTCAGACACCTAAAATTATAACTTTTGAAACTTTGGGCACCTATTTTTACAAAAAAAAACTTTAAGCACCTAAAGTTCAAAAAAATACTTTGGGCACCTATTTTTCATTTAAGCTTATATATATTCTATAGTTTATTAAAATGTTAATAATCAATTATTAGTTATTAAAAACTAAAGGCTCAAAATGAAAAATAGGTGCCCAAAGTATTTTTTTTTAAATTTTAGATACTTAAAGTATTTTTTTTTTAAAAATAGGTGCCCAAAGTTTCAACCGTGGCAATTTTAAGTGTCTGACCATTAAGGGGTATTAAAAAAAGTTTTAAACCAATCAATGCTTGACACGTAACACAAATTTATTTTTTTAAAAAATTAAGAAAAAAACTCATTTTTTTAGTTTTTCATAAAATCCCAAAATTTTATAATTTTTTCAAAACAATCCCAAATTCCTAAAAAATCACAAATCCAAACCCCAAATCGCCGCCCTTCAGTCGTCGATCGCCCAACCGTCGAACCTAGGAGGTCATTCTCCCAACACGATGTCATTGAAAACGCCGAACGACATGCCAGTCAAACGTCAAATACGAAATCGACGTTCGACTGACATGCCGTTTGACGTTTTCGATGATGCCATGTTGGTAGAAATGATCGCCTAAGTCCGGAGATCAAAGGGGTGACGACAGAAGTGGTGACGATTTGGGGTTTGTGTTTGGTAATTTTTAGGGATTTGAGGATTATTTTGTAAAAACTACAATATTTTGGGATTTTATAAAAAACTAATTTTTATAAAAAAAATTGTTTTAATTTTTTAATTTTTTAAACAATAAAATAAACATGCCACGTGTCAAATATTGATTGGTTAATAATTTTTTAACATCTTTTAACGGTCAGACACCTAAAATTGCAACATTGTAAATTTTAGGCACTTAAAATTATAACAATTAAAAGTACATATTTTTATAAAAAATATTTTAAACATTTAAAAATTAAATTAAATATACTTTAAGCACCTATTTTTATTTAACCCAAAAATAAACGTAAGAATAAACTAGTTAGGAGTTATATTTCGAACGAAAAAAAAAAAGACTAGGTCTAGGAGGAATATAAACGACATCGTATGGTGGGATAAATAAACTCCCAAAGCCCTAGCGCACGTCTCAGACATATAATAACTCCGAAAGCCATAAACCCTCGCACATGAAAGGAAAAGAGGACTTTCAAAACTGCAAATAACCAACCGAAAACCAAAGCAAAATGAGGAAGAAGGTGGACGAACGCATCAGAACACTCATCGAAAATGGAGTTAAAAACCGTCACCGTTCTATGTTTGTCATAATTGGTGACAAATCCCGTGACCAGGCACCTCCGTTTTCTTTCTCTCTCAAGTCTATTTTTTTTTGTTTAATTTGTTTCATAAAAAGGAGGAAAAGTGTTTTTTTTCAAAGTTTCTCAAGAGACAGGCGGAGAGTGTAATTTCTTTGCTAATTTCAAAATTTTATATGGTTTTTGGCTTTTTGCAGATTGTGAATCTTCACTACATGCTAAGTAAGGCTGTGGTTAAATCTAGGCCAACTGTTTTATGGTGCTACAAGGACAAACTTGAACTCAGCAGGTTTTTTTTATCGTAGTTTCAGACAGTTAGATATATTGCTATTTACTTCATGCAATTCAAGCTTGTTGATTCATTTTTAAAAAAAGCAACCAGTGAAATTAGCAACCAAACGGATCGAATTTGCAAATGTATTATTTTAATTATTGTGTAAATGGAACGAATCTTCATTTTATGTTTGTTCTCTGTTAAATGAGCTTTTTCTCATAATAATATCGGAAAGGTGATGGTTTTGTTGTTGTAGTCACAAGAAAAAACGTGCGAAACAGATAAAAAAGTTAATGCAGAGAGGGCTGCTGGATCCTGAGAAAGTTGATCCTTTTTCGCTTTTTGTGGAAACCGGGGATTAACCTATTGCTTATACAAAGATTCAGAGAGAGTTCTTGGAAATACTTTTGGAATGTGTATATTACAGGTAGCCTTTTGATTGTGTTTTGTTTGATTCTGCTGTATATATCTTTTTCTTTTTTCTCCCGCGTTTCTTTAGTTTAAAACTTGTTTACTTTGTTTTGATGTTAGATTTTGAGGCTCTGACTCCGAATCTTCTTGCCAGAACAATAGAGACTGTGCAGGGTGGCGGATTAATTGTTTTGCTTCTTCGTTCCCTTTCTTCGCTGACCAGTCTTTGCACCATGATTATGGTATGAACTATTTCTACTGTTGCTCTGGTTTTTATGATTGTTAAAAAAATTAAGAAAACTGCATGTCCTCTCTTATGATAGCATGCTTTCATTTGCTCTTCATTTTTGTACGTCTACTGTGTTTTAGAGATTATTAGTCCTACATTTCTTTAATTAATGATCTGCTATTGATGTTTTTGGACTACTGACCAGTTTTGTTAGCTTTTGTTTTATTATTTTTCGTTTTGGGCTGGATGGGTGAAGGATGTCTCTCTTGCTGTTCCAAAAATATGTATTTGGTTTATTCTATCAATGATAAATAGGTGTATCTTGAAAGACGCTTAAGATTCTAAAAGGCTTGTCAAGCCTAGAAAACTTCTCATCCTGTCAATTGAAGTTAGTTAAGAGAATTCTCAATGTTTTCCCTAGAAGAGAAACTCATGTACCATAATGTTCACCCTTGTTTCTGTATTCACTTACCTTTTCTTAGTGCAATGAAGTTGTCATCTACCCAGCCTTGTTAGCATGTACTTTCAGTCTTAATATGCATACAGTTTGTCTTATCAGTTTTAGGTTATTATGACCCTGATTTGAATATCTTAGGTTCTTTTCTTTTTGACATTAATCTTCTCCATGCTACCTTCTTGTTTAAAGCGCATATTGTGTAGAAATTCCTGTTGAATCATTTCTCATATTTGAGTCATCCTCTTACCTTAAGATAATGTATTCAAATCTGCAGCATGGTTTGATATTTGTATTCGTGAGGCTGCCCATCTTCTTAACTACATATCTAATATTTGCTTAACTACTGGTTTTTGTACTCAATTGCACTCAAACTATCACAGTTGTAACTTATAGAAACCTTGCTGATTCAGGATGTTCACGAGCGGTACCGTACAGAGTCCCACTCTGAAGCTGCTGGGCGCTTTAATGAACGGTTTTTATTATCTCTCGCATCATGCAAAGCATGCGTGGTCATGGATGATGAGCTAAATATCTTACCAATTTCATCTCATATAAAATCTATAACTCCAGTTCCAGTTAATGAGGTGATTATCTGACTTCCCTATTGAGTGATTATGGGTTAAATTTTCTGGAAATATTTAAAAAAAGTTTAGAACCCCATTTTTTAACATAATTTTATCAAAATCATTGGGGAATGTAAAGGCATTTTTATGTGTATAACTTTCTTCTCTCTCTGATTTGGCAAAAGGACTCTGAAGGGCTGTCAGAATCTGAACGGGACCTGAAGAATTTAAAAGAAGAACTAATTGAGGATTTTCCTGTGGGTCCTTTGATAAAGAAGTGCTGTACGCTGGATCAGGTTGGGAACTCATCTCTTTTACTATTTTTTCATTTTGCTCAACAATTTTGCTTACTTATTCTGGGGTGTTTGATGGGTATATTTATTTTCATGTTTGAGTAGGGAAAAGCTGTTGTTACATTTCTTGATGCAATTTTGGATAAGAATCTGCGCAGTACAGTTGCGTTGCTTGCTGCTCGTGGACGCGGAAAATCAGCTGCACTTGGCTTAGCTGTAGCTGGTGCTATTGCTGCTGGGTAAGATTGCTTGAGTTATGTTATGAAATTCCTTTACCTCAAGTATGATTTCCTTTTCCTTGTTTCCTTTTAAACTTTGTTTAATCTAATGAGGTAAATTACACTGACAGGTATTCAAATATCTATGTAACGGCACCTAGTCCTGAGAACTTAAAGACCTTGTTTGAATTTGTTTGCAAGGGTTTCGATGCTATTGAATACAAGGTACAGTCTCTATCCCTTCATCTCTGTACACACTGACAAGCTTGTATAGTTGCACGTGTTCCGACTTCTTTTTGTCTTGTATGATGTTTTGCAAGGAAAATGCTTTTAGCTTTGTTACTTCCATAGAATCTTAAGGCAGCTATTAGGAAGAGTAACTTATGGCGAGTTTCTTTGCCTTTACAAAATTTTTCGTGGATTCTTAATTAAATAATTATTCTTCTTTAGTGCCACAAAAACATTTATAACGAAGATTGTCTTTGTAGTCTGGCTTTTGAAAAAGAGAATTTTTTGATAAATGATATGATGATGGCATCTTTTTTGGATGGTTACTCCTGTTATATCTCTCTTTCATACCTTTTAACTTGCCAACTTTTTTCGTTCACAGGAACACATCGATTATGATGTTGTGAAGAGTGTGAATCCCGATTTCAAGAAAGCAATTGTGCGTATCAATATTTACAGGCAGCATAGACAAACAATTCAGGTTGAGAAGACATGGATCAATGACTTTTATTTAATCATTTTACTTTATATGTATATACTGCTAGATTATGTTATTGAATGTAGGACTATGTCCACCGTGCTCAGCACGAATGAATCTGTTTTTTTTCTACCTGGGCCTTGCAGTATATACAGCCACATGAACATGAAAAGCTCTCTCAGGTTGAGCTTCTTGTTGTCGATGAAGCAGCAGCTATACCATTGCCAGTTGTGAAGTACTTGCTTGGTCCATACTTGGTCTTCCTTTCATCTACTGTAAACGGGTATGATAAATTTGTAATACATTAATTGGCATCCTTGAACAGCTTCCCTGCAAGTGTGCTTAACACAAGTATTTGGTTTAATAGGATATGAGTTTGACTGAATTGAATTTCTTTTATCCCATTTAAAGATATGAAGGTACTGGTCGGTCTTTGTCCCTAAAACTACTGCAGCAATTGGAAGAGCAAAGCCAGCTGTCTAAGGGTGTTGAGGGCTCCCTGTCTGGTATTTTTTAACTTCATTGAATTTTTTAGTTCTATGAACAAATATTATTCCTCTGATTGCTATGTGAAGTAGAGCTGGACATTATTAGGTTTTATCAATATTTAGTTATATATGATGCTTTTAGTTCAAGTTTATGCTCTGGGAATGGGCTGACTTCTGATTGCCTTTTGATGCAGGTCGTGTTTTTAAAAAGATAGATCTTAGTGAGTCAATTAGATATGCCTCTGCTGATCCTATAGAGTCCTGGCTGAATGCTTTACTTTGTCTTGATGTTACAAACTCGGTACCAAGTATCAGCAGGTTTGGGTTATTATATTATGTGTATCTGGGAGTTAATTCTGCCTCTATTTTATTGATTTAGGAGTGATTTCTTTTATGTTTACCATTTTGTAACTAGGTTACCTCCACCTGGTGAATGCGATCTCTACTATGTTAATCGAGATACACTTTTTTCATATCACAAGGATAGTGAACTATTTTTGCAGGTAATCTGATTTAATTTAAAATTGAATTTAGAATTGATGCAATTAATGTTATTATGAAGTGAAACAAATTTTAATATCATATACTTGCAGCGGATGATGGCCCTATATGTTTCTTCTCACTATAAAAATTCCCCAAATGATCTACAACTTATGGCCGATGCTCCAGCTCACCATTTGTTTGTGTTACTAGGTTTGTCTGCTTGCCTTAGATGCATTTTCTACTTCTCAATTCAAGCTTAGAATAGACTTCTGTAACTTACTTTTGATGCAGGTCCTGTTGATGAGTCAAAAAATCAGCTTCCTGATATTTTGTGTGTTATTCAGGTTTGCATCTTTGTTATAAGTTTCTTTCTATTCATGTTGTCCGCCTAAGTAGACAAGGAAAACTTGTGGCTTTCAGATTCTACATTTTCTTATTGTTCCCTAGCATGTATAGTTATATTTTGGAACTATGTGCTACTGATAGTGGTTCATTATGCATTATTTGAAAACAATATTTTGCCCATAATTTTGTTGGATGAGTTGGTAAGTTTTTTGTGCAATTGGTTTGATGACGTTGATTTAAGATAGAAGAGAAATAGAATAGGGCTAAAGAAACCAGTTATCATATAATTCTTCCGTATGGATTTCCTGTTTCTGATGCTTATGTTTATCTTTGTTTTTTCATATTTAATTATTTGTTTGCTTCTCCTACAAAGAAGATTTATAGTTTTATTTTGTTAGTGAACTAGAAGCGGTAGAGGTATCAGAAAAACTAGCTCTACACATATTTGTGTTATGAGCATAATAGTTATCAGCTGTTACTTAAATTACTTTATTAATGAGTGTAGGTTCAGTTCTCATGGCAAAGCTTTTTATCTGTATCATTATATATTCACATTAGTTTATCACAGGTCTCTCTTGAAGGTCAGATTTCTCATAAATCAGCAATCAAAAGCTTAAGCGATGGCTATCAACCTCATGGAGACCAAATACCATGGAAATTCTGTGAGCAGTTCCGAGATCCTGATTTCCCAAGTCTTTCAGGTGCTCGCATTGTTCGCATTGCCACACATCCTAGCGCTATGAGGGTAAATTTATGTTTTATGCATATATTATCATGTTTGGTTGTTTTACGTTCATTAAACATTTTGACACATTATTTATTGGGTTTATGAAGCTTGGATATGGATCCACTGCAGTTGAACTCTTAACAAGGTACATGATTTTTTGAATATTCTCTCTTTGGTTTGGTCACTTATTGTTGTATTCCAGCAGTGCAACGCTTTTCACCCTTTTCCATCCATTAAAATCTTCTATCAGGAATTAGGGTTGCGAATTATCATAGTGCTGTATACTGATTGAACATTGACCTTTTACGTGCTGGTTCCAATTGTGATGTCTGAACTTGGGAGAGTGTATGACTGAGTAAAAAGAAGTAAATTGTGGGAGTTTTAACTGATCACAATATAAATCTTGTTTCTTATGCTGTCAGACAATTTCTAACAAGTTTGACACATGAAATGCATGGAGAAACTGAATAAATGAATGATTGTATACACTAATTTGATAAGCTTTATGTAATGTTAGAGATAATGTTGTTCTGTACTTGTATATTTGACGAGTAATCTATGTACTTATTTTATTTGCTAACAATATATTGTCAAGTGCTTTTAAAAGATGAAGCATTTTAACATTTGTTCCTCTTTCTCCAGATATTATGAAGGACAATTAACTTCATTCTCTGAGCTAGATGCTGAAAATGCTGAGGAGACTCCACAAGGATCGCAACTCAGACTTTCAGCGGCAGCAGAGAAGGTTCATAACTGAAGAAAGCTCTTTGTCATGCTTTTATTTGATTTATTTTGCTTGGCATTTTGAGAAGCATTGCTGTTGATTGTATGAATCAGAACTTTTTTTTATCATTTATGTAAATCTAGGCTTGTAAATCTGTGAATAAATAATAAATTTTATCTCCAGGTCTCCTTGTTGGAAGAAAATATTAAACCTAAGACAGATCTTCCACCTTTGCTTGTGCATCTGCGTGACCGCCGACCTGAGAAGCTCCATTACCTTGGTGTCTCATTTGGGCTTACCTTGGACCTTTTTCGCTTCTGGAAGAAGCACAAATTTGCTCCGTTCTACATATGCCAGATTCCAGTTAAGATGATCTTTGTCCTACTTGTTTCTTTCCCCCATGTTAGATTTTGTATGTGCATCAAATTTTACCTTCGGATTGGAGGATCAATCTTGAATCTTATATTCTTCACCTCTTAAATGGAACAGAATAACGTGATTGGTGAACATACATGTATGATCCTTAAACCATTGAACAATGATGATTTTGAGGTCAGTGGATCTGATGAATGGGGTTTCTTCAGTCCTTTTTACCAAGGCAAGTCCTTTATGTGCTAAGAATGTTTTTCTGCCTATGCTTTGATGTGTAATTCCTGCTTATTTTATTTTAATATCTTTTCCTTTGACTGCTGCAGAGTTCAGGCTAAGGTTCAGTAGAAATCTAAGCCATCATTTCCGTAACATGGAATATAAGCTTGCCATGAGGTCAGTATTGAAATTTTATCTCCTGGATATTAGATTATCTCAGACAATATGCTGATGATATTATTTTTCAGTGTCCTGGACCCTAAGATTGACTTTACGGATATAGAGCCTGCAGCTTCCAAATCAGATGGACTTTCAAATTTAATTAATACTCTATTATCACCATATGATATGGGACGGTTGAAAGATTATTCAAATAATCTTATTGACTACCTATCAGTAAGTTTTCTGATAGAAAATGTTGTATATCACTGCATTTTGTGATTTGTTCATAAATTTATTTCATGCCTCACTGGTATAGCATTAGGAAAAGTAAAGCATTATTGGGTGTTAGCAATCCAGTTTAAGATCCAGTCCATTAGTATTTTGTCCATTACATTCCAATGGATTTATCTTTACCATACATATTTGTAGGACCCACCTATAGATTTTGTAAATCATGCTTATGAATAGTAATGAATGATGATTCAGTTTATATTGGACAGAAATGGATGGGAGCGTGACCCTAGCAATCTACTGTCAAATTGCCATACTGCTCTCAGGATTTAGGGGATGTGTAGTTCAATGCTGTCGTATTTCCACTCAATGATAAAGACATTAATTAGACCTGGCAGAATGAGAAAAAACTATGTATATTGATGGTGAAACTTAATTTAGTAACATTATCGGATACAGACTTTACTTGTTAAAGGTGATTCAATGTGCATTAAGAATTTAACATGTATGGCTTATAAATGATTGCACTATGCTTCCAGAAATATTTGCCTTTTTAAGACCTTTGTTTTTACCTTTTCAGATCACTGACCTTTTATCAATTCTTGCACACCTATATTTCCAAGAGAAGATGCCAGATCACTTACCTATATGGCTAACACATCAGGGTGACATGCATATCTGCTTAGCATTAGCAGTCAGGTCTCTTCCCTTGTCTAAGGGGGGTTGAAAAATGGAGAATTTGTTTAAAACTGATTTAATGTGTATTAATTCATTGTTTTGTTTCCATGTATGACACAAGCATGAATATATTCATTTTGCCTATGAATTGTCATTTTGCAGGAACAAGTGAAAAACTAGAGAGGCAGCAGATATTATCACAGTTTAAGAAGGTTATGATAAAGCTCTACAAATACTTGTATGGAGTTGCATCCAAGGAGATTGATTCCGCTTTACCTCGACTAAAAGAAGTAAAGTCATTCGCTTCTAATTCTTCCATTTTATTGTATAGCTTAGCTGATATTGTCGCTGGTATTATGTGCTGATATTTTATTATTCTCTCCTTTCCAGAGTGTTAGAACCTCATAGCATCTCTGTGGATGAGGACCTCAATGATGTTGCAAAGAAAGTTGAGTAAGGTCCATCTGCAGTGCATTTCTTCATGGTCGGTCGTCTCTTTCTTGATCTAACTTGATGTCTTTTTATAGGAGGAAATGCAAGCCAAGGCAGATGGAGTGTTAAATCCAGAGTTCCTCCAACAATACGCCATTGAAGGTAGAGAAGGTGATCTCGAGAATGCTTTGGAAAATGGTGGTGAAAAGGTGCTTTCAGGTGGTATCATCAGTGTAAAATCCAGCAGAAGCGGAGTCGAGAAGCATGGGAAGCGGGATGAATCAAATAAGAAAAGTGGGAAAAAGAGAGGAAAAGACAACCATGGTTCAAAATCAACTAGCAAAAAGAGAAAATCTTAGTTACCAGCATAAACACTTGTAATATGTATTAGAGGCAATTGCGATCTTGTCTTCTTCAGGTCACTGCTAGGCCTGCCCGTCGCCGGCATCGGCATCATGTTAAAGGTATGCGCAAGTTTTGGTAGAATACGGATCGAGATAGCAGTTCTTGTAATCTTAATTATCTCTGCAACTGTATTTTATTTACAATTTCTTTGATTAATTATTAATGATATTAAGTGAATTGCACATTTTATACCCTATTTAAGAGGTAGGAATTTCTGGGCGATTCTAAAATGAAATATTCTAAAATGAGGCGTTACATAAATTCTTATCATTTTTGTAAGAATTCGTGTTTGATTAGGTAAGAATTTGTGAAATTATATAAATTCTTATAAACTTAGTAAGAATTTGTGTAAATATATAAATTCTTATAAATTTAGTAAGAATTTTTGTAGATTTTAAAAAAAAAAAAAATTGTTAAAGGACTAAAGTGGTTAACTGATTTCCATAAGTTGAGGTTTTTTGGATTGAATGATCTCGAGTGAGAAATTGTATAGTTATACTTTTTCTTATATTTATTATAATAAAATTATGTATATCTTGTAATATTTTATGTAACTATTCAAATTTTTATTTTTTTGTAAAAAAGGTTATCTTGTAGCCTTTTGTGTGGCTACACAAATGCTTATTATAAGTTGAGCTCGTTTTGGATTGGGTAATCTCGGATAAAAAAATCATATTGTTACATCTTATCTTACATCTCCTGTAATAAATTATGTAAATTTTGTAATATTTTATGTGTGGTTACATAAATGCTTATCATAAGTTAAGTTCGTTTTGGATTGAGTAATATCGGTTAAGAAAAAGTGTAGTTATACTTTTTTTTTACATTTATTATAACAAATTATGTATTTTATGTAATAATTTATATAGCTACTCAAATTCTCATTATTGTTGTAAGAAAAAAAGTTATATTTTAGTCCTTTGTGTGGTTACACAAATGCTTACCATAAGTTGAGCTAGTTTTGGATTGAGTGATCTTTGGTAATAAATTGTGTAGTTACACTTTTTCTTACATTTCTTGTAATAAATTATGTATATTTTGTAATAATTTATGTAGCTATTTAAAATTTCATTATTTTTTTAAGAAAAAAAGTTATCTTGTAAATCTTTGTGTGGCTATACAAATGCTTAACATAAATTGAGCTCGTTTTGGATTATGAGATCTTGGGTAAGAAATTGTGTAGTTGTAGTCACTAATTTTTGTCCAAATTTTATTATTATTATTATTATTATTATTTATTGTAAGTGGATTGTGCTAATTAAAATAAATATAAAATATAAACTTAATTTAATTAATAAAAGTCTATGTCCATTTACATAATTTAAAACCCATTAATATTACATATGGCCCATTTTAGGTCCAGACATAAAAAAAACCCTAAAGCCTATATGATCTATCCCTTTTGTCTTTTGCGCAGCCAAGATCTGAATGTTAGATTAAATGTGATCCAATGATTTAGAACAAACCGAGAGAGACTGTCCAACTTCCCCACTCGAGCGTGGGACTCATCGCCGGGACTCAGCCTCCCACGTGAATATAATCTCCACTTTTTCTTCCCCGTCCACGTGGTACCACCATGCGCGCCTCCATCATATGGTCACCGATTCTCCCAATCACCATGCATGACAAAAATTAATAAAAAAAAGAGGATATCAAAATTAGATCATCCACAATATTGTTCATTATTGTTGCTTATGAATATAAACAAAGATCAAATATAAGAATGTAATAACCCAAAAAAATTGTAAAGAAATTATAATCAATAAAAAAAGAAGCAAAAAAAATTTTTAGAGGTATTTTCTTATTCTTTTTGCTTTCAAAATAGAACTAAGAGAAAAGAGTTAGGATTCTTACTTGATCTGGTTTTTGTATCACCGCCGCTCGGTTGAAATCGTCGTTCTCCGATAAAAGAAGGCTCACCAAAGGATCAATGATATAAGGTTCTTTGTCTTCTTTTTGTTTTTCAAAAAAGATTTTAAAATTTAAATTTTTGGTCACTGTTTTTACAAATCGATGATTTTGAGGACTTTGTTTTAAAAACTATTTTTGATTTCGACCTCAAGAGGGGAAGGCAAACATTTTGAGGTGAGTTTTTAAGCCTGTCGACTTCCGGCGAGTGGCGATCGACGATGACCAACGCGAAAAAAAACCACCAAAACTTGGGTTCTTAAAGAACACTGGATGAACATATTCAGAGAATTTTCAAAACAAGGTTTTGATCTATTTTTTTAAATGAGAAAATTAAAAATCTGTTTTATTTTTTATTGTTTATAGTAAGCAGATTTTAAAAATGAGATATTTATCTCATTTAAATCCCTCCGCCCTAAATTATTCTCAACTCTAATCCAAAGAAAGACACAAGTTTGCCAAGAAATTGCAAGAGCATCATGACTTTTTAATTTAGTCCTCAAAAAACGGACCAAGAAGTGGGCGACAACTATTGGTACATAACCAAGTTAGTGACTTGGTCCTGATCCTCACCGAGGATCTTCTCCCGTTTTATTTTCGTCATTTATTTCGGTTGTTTACCTTTTTCTTATATTGGAATTGACATCGAACATCCGATATCCATATTCCATAGAGTTTTACTTTATACCATCAAGATGAGTTGGATCGTATTTTGCAAGTCAATATATATATAAAGGTCTCCTATAGAATGAAGTTCAAGACATCCAAGCGGAGAGGGTCATTCGGCGACGACGGTCATCAGTGTATATATCTTGTTCAATAAATTTTATTTAATGGAGTTAACCAGCCCGAGTTTTTTGTCAAGTTAGTTAGTACCATATGTAATCATATAGATTTGTTTCACGGCCCGGACCCTGGGTCCGAGCCCAACGCACACACCAAGGTGCAAAGGAGGCCTGACTTATTTGGTTGATCATAAAACCGAGATGGCCCATCACTTGGGGTTGAATTTTAGATATAGTATATTTATCAACAAGCCTTATCCTTCTAAACTTACCATATTGTATATTTTACCCAATTAGCTAGGATCAATTTTGATTGTGTTGCTTTAATAGGTTTGATTTCTCTTATTTTAATTGGATGTATTCAAGTATAAATACACCCCACCTCATTTGAAATAGTTTTGTTTACAATTCTCCTTGCCTTTTGCCATTTCCTTTCGATTATTTTTTTGTTTTCCTCTTAGCTTTTAGGTTTGAAATTATTAATTTTCGAATTGTTCTACGGGCGTGACAATATATAGTTACCTTGATTTCATTAATATATATAAATACATTTATTAGTCTAGTATATAATATTTACTAATACATTATATGTACGCAATAAGTTTATATTCGTATCCTACATACTTTATATTCTAAGTTTTACGCATTACCATATATTATATTAATATATTTTTTTTACTTTATGGTTTCTATTATTATTATTATATATATATTATTATTATTTACTATATACATGTATGTATATTATTTAATTTCAAGCACTTTATATCGCTATTTTGTTTATTTTATGCCATGTCATTATGTTGCATACCAGAATATAAATTGTCCATGCGATGCTTTTTTTTTCGAGGATAAACTTGGCTAATACCTAAGAAGTAGGTGGTGATTTTCGTTTATTCCTCGAATACCGGAGCCCTTTAAAATGAACTCGCATGTATAATCAAATTCTAATTTAAATGTCACCTTAACTCACAAAATTCGATATTAATAAAATGGTAATTAATTTGGTGCCAAGTTTTGGCATGGTGGGGGTGCAAACCCTTCCCACACGTAACCGACTCTCGAACCCAAAAAGAAAATAATCTCTGGTCGTTTTTTTGGTGTTCAGTCTACCTAACCCAAGTGACCGGTGGCGACTCCAATTTTTATTTTCAAATATACAATTTCAAAAATAAATTCCCCAAAATTCAATTTTTAAACGTGGGATACTTATCGGATTTAATTTTAGTCGCTACAATAGTCACACTTTTTCCTTACATTTATTGTAACAAATTATGTATATCTTGTAATATTTTATGTAACTACTCAAATTCTAATTATTTTTGTAAGAAAAAAGTTTATCTTGTCCTTTGTGTGGCTACACAAATGCTTACCGTAGGTTGAGCTCGTTTTGGATTGAGTGGTCTCGGGTAAGAAATTGTGTTGTTACACCTTACCTTACATTTCCTATAACAAATTATGTAAATTCTGTAATATTTTATGTAGCTACTTAAATTCTCATTAATTTTGTAAAAGAAAAAGTTATTTTGTAACCCTTTTGTGTGGCTACACAAATGTTTACCATAAGTTGAGCTCGTTTTGGATTGAGTGATCTCGGGTAAGAAATTGTGTAGTTACACTTTTCCTTACATTTATTGTAACAAATTATGTACTTTCTGCAATAATTTATCTAGCTACTCAAATTTTCATTATTGTTGTAAGAAAAAAAGGTTATCTTCTAGCCTTTTGTGAGACTACACAAATGCTTACCATAAATTGAGCTAGTTTTGGATTGGGAGATCTCGGGTAATAAATTGTGTAGTTACACTTTTGTTTACATTTCATGTAACAAATTATGTATATTTTGTAATAATTTATGTAGCTACTCAAATCTTCATGATTTTGTAAGAAAAAATGTTATCTTGTAAACCTTTGTGTGGCTACACAAATGCTTATCATAAGTTGAGCTCGTTTTGGATTGGGTGATCTCGGGTAAGAAATTGTGTAGTTACACTTTTCCTTACATTTATTGTAATAAATTATGTATATCCTGTAATATTTTATGTGGCTATTGAAATTCTCATTATTGTTGTAAGAAAAAAGTTATCTTCTAGCCCTTTGCATGGCAACACAAAAGCTTACCATAAGTTGAGCTAGTTTTGGATTAGGTGATCTCGGGTAATAAATTGTGTAGTTACACTTTTCCTTACATTTCCTTTAAAAAATTATGTATATTCCGTAATATTTTATGTAGCTACTCAAATTTTTATTATTTTTGTAAGAAAAAAGTTATCTTGTAACCTTTTGTGTGACTACATGTAACCCCGTAACCCGACATAGCTTTCAAGACCAAATTACGAGTGTTACATTAGGTTTGCCGAAGCAGACCCAAACTAAACCACCTAAATCGGTCCCTTTTTTTTCTTTTTATCTTGCCTAAATGCTTAATTAGGTTTTATGGTGAAACAAACGACAACATAAAACAAAGCAAGCATTCGATTGCACGACTATAACTTTAGGGACAAAAATGCAATTTCACAGAAATAGAGGGTCCAATTCCATTTTAATGTTACCGACCTTTAATTAAGTTTATTACATGCCTCTGTGTGAAATTATAGCAAGATTGGATAAAAAAACCAACATGAATCGAGAACATTAAGTAAAACAGTGACCAATTTACAAAGAATCAAATTACAGCAGACAAATAGCTGAATTAACAGACTCTATATCAGTACAGGCCACCCCCGTATCGATACCAGCCAATGAAACTCCCCCGTATCAGTACACTTATCTGAGTACTGATCCCTATATCACATATCAGAAAAAGAGGATTCTAGTAGATAAAATACGTACCGATACGGTACCCTGAATACCGATACCTGATATAAATTCCACAAGGGCGTACCGATACGTTGGCTACACGTATCGATACCTTATTGAAATTCTCAGACGCTTGAGCCTTGTACAACCCCGCATACCGATCCTGGGTTACATGTATCAGTACGACTAAACCTATAATGACCTATTGGCCAAACATATGACGTCTAGGCTCAATCAAACATGTTCCAAACATCATGTAAACATTATACCAGCAAATCATCATCAGAATACTATCAAAGCATAAGAGCATGGCCAAATGGAATCAAAAAAATTTATTAAGGTTGACCTATAGGCATGGTATCTACCCAAACATGCATAAACTTCCCCAAGCTCCCCATCAACCTCAAACAACATTGAACAAGTCTAAAACCAATAGAGAAACATGTTCAAACAGAAAACACCTCACTACACGTTTCTCAAACACTCGTGATTACATTGCCTTTTCTTACTACAAAACAAAAAATTAACCATACTTGTAAAAGACACAAGTCCTTGGATACCCTCTTGATCAAAATGCTGCCTCCAAAAGCTCACTTATCTGCAAGGATGAAAACATAGCGTAAGCACGATATGCTTAGTGAGGGATGATCAAAAACACTCATCCATGCATTTTTAAACCGTTATGTAAAACCAAGTTTAAAACCAAGTAGCCAATCATACTTTGCTTTTCCATACACTTACAAATCTCTTTCGTATGCATATCAAACAATATGAAAAACATGTATCAAGACCATACACATAGTCTCATATACAAACCCTCAATTTAAGCCTTCTCATGCATGTACGTTTCTTTTGCAAAGCTTAAAGAGCAATGCATGCGTACAACACAATATGCAAATCCTTTTTAAACCATCTTGATACATTAGTTAACATATTGGTATTAGAGTGACCAAAACAAGTCCATAGCATTTTTATAAAATACATTGGATACACGGATTTTTCGATGGTTCCTTTAACCCACCTATATATATCCACCAGCTCGAGTATAACGGTACAATCACAACCCCTCAAGAGCTGCGATTCTCAATGGCCCAAGCATACGATACAATCACAATCCCTCAGGAGCCACGAGGCAACTTATTATAGTACAATTTAAAACCTATGGCATGCCAACTATATCCGATAACATTTATTTCATTGTCACTTAGCCAATATATACTTTTTAAACATGACACCTCACTATTTTTTAAGCAACACATAATTTATTTTCAAATACAATAAACCATGCATAAATCAACTTACACATCTCTTTCAGCAACTATTTACCGAAACTCATGAGAATTCATGTACATAACCAATTCTATTACATTTCATATGAAAATCATGTATATAAATAGTAGGTAGAAAAAATGTGCATTGAAATTGTAGACACTAAATTTTGTCCAAATTTTACTCAACTTAAATTAAAAACTCCAAAAAATCCAAAAAAAAATTAATCCAAAAAATCATCAAAACCCAAAATTCAAAAATCCTTTTATTAAACCAAATGTCCAAATTACACCCATTATACAACCCAAATCCAATACCCAAAAGCCCAATGCCTAAAATAATTTGCTTACCCTTTGCCCATACCCGTTACAAAACCCAAAACTCATCCATTACCCAAAACCCTGCACCCTTGTGGTCCCGAGCAGCTCTGCCTCACCTCCTTGAAGCCACCTGCACAACAACACAAAAAATGACAAGGAAATTCAGAGGCAACACCAACCAATAGGATTTTAGATTTTTTTTTTCGTAATTTCATGTAAACCTGGCTATAAAGCCAATCAAACAGAAATGTAAGGGGATCCCTCACCAGTTTCTCGAAAAATACAAAAAAAATCAAAATATTTGCTCTTTTTTTTCTCAGTTTCAGAATAGCTAGGGATTGTTTTTTTATTAAAAATAAAAAAGGAACCTTTCAATTGGAGAAATACTAGCAAAAAATAGAGTATTCCATGTCTTTTTATCTTCTTTTTTTTGCATAGTTTAGGGTTCTTCCCGTTTTTCTTTTTTCAAACCCGAAATCGAGGGCTTTAGCTCTCTATTCTCAAAAATTCGTTTTCAAATCAAAGGGTTTTTAGAGTCTTTTTTTGAAATCAAAGAGTTTTCGTTTGGGTTTGGATTTTCGGTCAAAAATCAAAAAATAAAAGGTTTTGAAGCATACCTTACCGTCTGAGGAAAGAACCACCGCGCTTAAAGGTCTTAGAACACCAAAAGCGGTTTCACCGAGGTTTGGTCGCCGATGATCGGCCATTAAGAATGAATTTTGTAAATCTTTCGTTCTCAGCTTTTTCCCTTTTGTTGTCCTAGTTGAAATGAAGAAACAGGAAACTTCAAGGCTTTCTTTTATTTCTTTTTTTTATTATTTTGTTAGGAAACCGAGTAAGAATCATGGCCTATCATAGCCTATAAAAGTAGCTTTCGGGTCTAATAGCATTCTAATGCTATCTGCTTCTTTTTTTCATATGTATTTTATTATTTTAGTTTTAAAGTGCCGTTCCTCGTCTTTTTATTTTCATTTATATATATATATATATATTATATCTATAGCTATATATATATATTTATTTATTTATTATATATTATAACTTTATGTTATACATTACGTATTATATATAGTACTATTTATATGAACTATATATTATATTATATATTATATATTTTTTATTGTTTTATTTAAGTTTTGCAATGACCTGCAACGGGATGACCCGTATTATTATGGCACGTTCCCTCTAATATCTAACCTACTGACATCTAATTTTTGCATTTAAATTATTGCATTTAATTTTTTTACTTTTTTATTCGATCTGGTCTTTTTTCGTATATTTAATTTATGCTTTTATTTTATATTTAATTCGGTCATTTTTCGGATATGTAATTTATGCCTCTTTTATATTCGCTCCGGTTCTTTTTTAGATATTTAATTTCAGCATTTATTTAGTTATGTTCGATCCGGTTCTCTTTCGGACATTTTAATTTTCGTTTATGTTTTTGCTTTCATTTCGTATATATATTTTTGCTTTGATCTATTCTCTTACATTTGACTATATAAACTTTTAATGTGGTGCCCTTTTATTCGATAGTAAATGTGGCCAGTATCAACCGTAGTGATAGTGTTCTTTCGTTTATTATCAAATAATGGGGCCTTTAAAATTTACTCGCATTTTAAGCGGATTTTAAATTAATTTAAAATTTGAACTCGCAAATTTTCAATCAAAGGCAAGTTGTATTCGACTAGGTACCAATTTTTTGGGCAGTGTGGGGTGCTAATCCCTCTCCATCCGTAACCGACTCCCGACCCGTTTTTTTCAAAAAATCTTTAGTTTTATTTCGGTATCCGGTCTACCCTATTTAAAACAACCAGTAGCTACTCCATCATTTTATTTTCAAAATACTCCGGTCTTAATTTTTCAAACAAAAAAATCAAAATTTCAAAACAAAATCCCCCAAAAAATTTTCAATTTTCTTCAAATTCTTCAAGAAAATTCTAAAAGAAATTTTTCAAAAAATACATATTCCTTTTTAGCGACTTTTAAAAATTGGACTTCAAAAAATGGTCGCTACAGAAATCAAATCTTGCATTTATAAAACATATGCCAAACTGAGTAATTGAGAGTAAACCACCAAATACTTACTTTCGAGCTTAGTTAAGTTGGCTAGACTTAAACCAAACTCCTAAGATAACTTTTCAAACCTTTAAGAGATCCAAAATATATTTCCACTCACCGACACACGAAAGCTCTCTTGCCGATGCGAAAATCAAGCTTCCGAAACCTTCGAATTTACACCAATCAACAACGAATCGTTCTCCTCTGTTTTAGCTGCACAAAACCAAAGGAAGGTTGCATTACTATGCATTCTACGCATCATCAAATAATATCCCCTCGAACTTCCAACAATCCATAACCAAACGCCATCCAACGCTACCAAAAACCAACTCTAACAACTTCTAAACAAACCCAAGCTATTTCCTAATGATTTGATCATCCAAACATCATCAAATAACATCAAGAAACATAATCAAACCATCCTTATACCTCCAACAACCACAAAAACCTAATCTTAACCCAAAATCTCAAGAAAACAACCTAGAAAATTAACTAATCAAATAGTTTCGAGATTTCTTTTATTATCCTCATTTCATAATATCAAAATACATTACAAATATGGTTTAAATAGATCAAAACCCCCAGCAATTCATTACTTAACAATCTTTAATCAAACCACCAATCAAAACTTGATCTAATCTATTTATATTGAATCAAATATCAAAATCCCATAAGAAAATAATATCAAAGAGCCAAAAACTTGGGAATTTCAATAAAGAACCTTGATTAGATGAGAGAAAACGAAAAATACCTTTAAAGATGACTCCTCTCCTTCATTGCCTCAATTGCTTTGTAAAACTCCAAGAAAAATGGAAGATATTTGATAAAAGAATAGAAAAAGAAAAGGAAATCAAAGTGAAATAAAGATCAAGAGATCTCTGAAATTTTTTGAAGAGAAAACATAGTTTGGCTAAAAAGAAAATGAGAGAAAGTGAATTGAAAAAGTTAGTTAGGTGAGAAAAAAAGATGAAAATGATTAATGAATCAAAATCCTTTTTAATCCTCTTAATATGTCTTTAAAACCACTTTAAAAATAGCCCAGTTAGGTGAGAAGTTTGATTAAAAACAAATAGGATAAAAGTTCTCTAAAGATTTTAAGTTTTGTCCATTTTACATTTTAGTGACTAAAACAGTTTTGAAATTTTACATTTTTGTCACTAATCTGAAATGTCTTTTAATTTGAAATGATTTTATAAAATTAACTCTTAAAATATGTTAAATATATCAATTAAACATTTTAGGATATTTTCTCAAATTTATTTTAACCAAAAACTATTTATTTCAAATTATTTCCCGAAACTAGTCAAATTAGCTAACTCGGTTCTCCCGAACCGTTTAACCCGACCCACTAATATTCTAGGCTCAAAATCGGGGCATTGCAACTTACACAAATACTTACTATAAGTTGAGCTCGTTTTGGATTGAGTGATCTCGGGTAAGAAATTGTGTAGTCACAATTTTCCTTATATTTATTGTAATAAATTATGTACTTTCTGTAATAATTTATGTAGCTACTCAAATTCTCATTATTGTTGTAGGAAAAAAGGTTATCTTTTAGCCCTTTGTGTGGCCACACAAATGCTTACCATAAGTTGAACTCGTTTTGGATTAAGTGATCTCGTGTAAGAATTTGTGTACTTACATTTCCTGTAACAAAGTATGTATATTCTCAAAGATTTTATGTAGCTACGCAAATTCTCATTATTTGTGTAAAAAAAAAGGTTATCTTGTAACACTTTATGTGACTACACAAATGCTTACCATAAATTGAGCTCGTTCTGCATTGAGTGATATCGGGTAAGAATTTGTGTTGTTACATAATTTCTTACATTTCATGTAAGAAATTATATATTTTTCCTAATACTTTATGTAGCTATTCTGATGCTTATGAGTTTTGTCAGTGTTAATGTTATCGGGTTAGATTTATGCTATCACATAATTTCTTACGTCGTAAGACTTTGTGTAATTACCTTTTTCTTTACGGTTACGATAAACATTTATGTAATCGCCTCTTAAGAAATTATGCATGAACTTACTATCAATAGAACCGGTCAACTTTATTTTAACCTTAATTTAACTGCCTCACCGCAGAATCACCCTTTCTAGGTAGAGAAAGGAGAAGTGTTTACTCTTGCAAGGTTTAGTATATTTTTCTTTTCTGTGCATGAAATAATAATCTATTTAAAAAGTTAAAAGAATGAGCCACTTATCATTTTAATCCAGCCCGTAGAAAATTTCTTTTCAATGTCAATACACCTGATAATCATCCAATAATTTATTTGGATTTGTGGATAACTCAGTTAAATCCTTAAGGCTCAGCTATATTTGCTTAATTGACCTTAAATTTTCCGAAGGTAGCTGGAAGACAAATCGACTGCCTCACTAAAGCAGAAGTAAAATATATCTTTAACAAATCCAAAGAAGAGTGCTTAATATACATTATTACATCAACACAGAACCTCCCTAATCTCCAACCTCAAAAGAATTAAAATAAAACAGAAATGGGAAAAGGTGAACAGAAAATATGTGAACCACCGGCCAACTTCAACAAGCGCAGCGTCCTCCCTGTTCAACTTCCGAAGCAGTTTCCGATATGCCCCGGGAATAACTGCACCAATGAAAATATTGGTTTAAGGGTCTAAAGAACAGTGACTCTTACATTATCTGAACTTTTTGTATTTTTTTTAAAACATCCCCGTCCAACACCTATTTGAACATGCAGATGAGGATATGATTTTCCAAATATATAAGCATACCGTATACTTTTGTTTCTGGATAACATAGTTCAAAATGCAACATATAGAAGATTTATAAGTGGCAGGAAATCGAACAAAGCAAGCTGATCTACTTGTATATGATAGATGAGGATCAACTATTCAAGGCAATTAATATAACTGTATTAGATACGAAGGATTCTTGAGGGGTATGCTTACATATCATGTTCGCGTTCACAGGCTACTGCAGTTTTTGCAACACATAAAAATGCTTCATCAACATTGTAATCCTCTTTTGCAGATGTCTCAAAGTCAGGTATATTTCCCCTGGAGGCACACCAGTCCCTAGCTTTTTTCTCAGGTACCTGTGCACAAGTAAGATTAAACCTATCCCAATACCTATTTGCCTGACGCAAATGTTTGATATGGATATTTCGAGAGAGAAAAAAAAAAAGAAGAGTACGAGCAACATACAACTCGACTGTTTCCACCGTCTAGGTCGATCTTGTTTCCGATTACTATGAAAGGAAATGACTCGGGATCAGATGGATCTACCTGGTTTTAGAGTATCTATGGGATCAAAATCAAAATTATTGCAAAACCAATGCAATGCATGGTATGCTACAATGGGTTTGCCTTAAAATTTTAGTTAATAAGTAGTTTGATTAGTAATGAAGACAGGAAAAGAGACTTCAAAGTTCACAATTGAGACGTTTGAACAAACATGTTGTGACATGTTTCACTGGTGAAGACATAAGATGAATTACGAGAGGTAATTTTTTTTACCTGTTTTAGAAATTCTTCACGCCAGTTGCTTAGTGTTTCGAATGATCTTTGTATGTTGACATCAAACACAATAACACAACAATCTGCCCCTCTATAAAATGCAGAACCAAGACTCTGGAACCTTTCCTGCCCTGCTGTATTCCATATCTGTCCGAATAATAATAATAATAAAACATCAAACCAGTATGATAAAAACTTGGTGAAATCCTAAGATTTCAGTTCAAGAAATGTCCTTGGTTTTTCATCACTTACTTGCAGAGTCACCAATTTGTCATCAATCTGTAATTCTTTGGTGACAAAGTCAGCCCCAATTGTAGCTTTGTACTGTTGGTTGAACTTGCTGTAAACATATCTGGTTCACAAAGTTAAGAATTTGTACAACTACAAGCCTATGTAATTGTAATGGCAATAACTACAGATATCAGACACAACAAATTGGACCACTTAATTAATAAACAAAAGGATACTGATTCATCAAAGATGTCTTCCCCACTCTGAAATATCATGAAGAATATCAAGACAAGAAAATTGAGGATCACAAGCTAATAACTTCCTACAGAGGGAAAACTAAAACTTACCCACTGTCACCTAGAACAATGACCTTAAGCAGAGTTCTTCTCTTCATTGAAAAATCCATGATGATGAGCAATACAACAACAAAAACAGTTGTTAATTTAAATAAAAGTAGCAGGGCTGTGCCTGTTTCTCTCAAACAATGTTCTTGATTCTTCTTAAGCTTCTTTGATTCTCTTTTTTCTCTTTTCCTTACCAAACAGTGGTTGTTTAATGATACAAGTGCAAGAACATGTGAACCCTGGCCAACCAATGCCAATGCTACCCTCCGCCAGTAAAGCTGAAAAGTTCAAAACAGTATATATATGTATGTTGAAGGGGTGTTATAATTAAAAGTTAATTTGCAACTGTTTCTAGTTTTATTGCAGATCGAGTTGTCTTTGACTTGTCTTAAAAAGACTCTTTGGATCGTGCTTTCCTCTACCTTTTTTTTTTCAACTATAGAAAAAATGTGAAGAGTTGATCGAGTAGGTTGAATATGATTATCACAATTATTATGTGATATATCATCTCATACATGGTCAAATAAAGCTTTTATTATGAGGGTGTACAATAAAATATTAAAAATAAAATATATGATACAAACTAACTGTTGGTCTAGTAATATGAGATATTAGGTTTTAAATAACCTTCAACTGACTTTTTGATGAATGAAACACACTGAATTGATAAAAAATGGTAAACTACATCTATAACGACCTAATTATAAGTTTGATTCTATTTTGACCTCCAATCTTTTCATTTTATCAATCAGACTACTCAACTATTTAAACGATATCAATGAAGCCATTAACCGTTAAAAATTATCAGAGAAGTTGATACAAGATATTAGATCCTTTAAATAACCTTCAATTTGGAATAATTTAACGTTAATGAATGAAATAAGTTGAATTAATAAAAAAACTATTAAATCTATTTACAAGTCAAGTTGTTATTCAAACTTTTTTGTTTCTATTATCCTAAATTAAATTTTAATATTTGTACTTTTTTCTATTTTTAGAATTAAATTTATTAATAACAAAACGAATATGGGGTTCGGCACTCTGTTTACCGATGTCGTTGTAGCAATTAACTTGGATAGATTTTATAATTTTTTTTAAAATTATACTTATTAAATAAAGTAACATGATAAAATAAGATTAATATCACATTGTATAAAAAATTGTCTCATTTAATAATTATTGTGTATACTTAGCAATTAACATTAAAAATTATGATTGGCCAAACAGAAAATATATATATAAAAAACCCCATAAACTAACGTATCAATTTATAAAGTACAAAAGCAGGGCATGAGCTCTTACAATAGAAGTTCCTCTCCTTTTCCTGTGAGTTGTATACCTATAATTTGGTGAATTTGGCCATGCCCATTAATAAAAAGCACGACAACTTCATAATGTAAATGCCACATTTGCTTGGCTTTTAACATAACCATCTTAATCCAATACTGGTTTCCTTGTTTTTGCCCTTTGCTTTAGGGAGATGCCAAATCATTTTCACAATCCCTACAATAATTTCCCTCACTAATAACACCTAAATATCAGTGGAGGTTTCGTTTCATGTCGCCATTTGTTTTTGGCGACAAAGTTTATTGTCGTGATAATATTATTCTCAAACATTGTGGATAACTTTTCTTTTCTTTTCTGATCGTCATTAGTACTATTAAAATAAGATGATAATTTTTTAAACAAAAAAATAATAATTTAATATGAAAACTCGTTGACGTCAAAAAATTTTATGAAAGATATCGAAATTCGATAAATCCATCATTTGTCATATGCATTTATTTAGGAAGATATCAGTATCCTATATGCTTCTTTACATTTAATTTCATTTTTTCATGTGAGGACGGGCCTAAAATACTAACTTAAAGGGACGAAATCAAAATTTAGAGTTGAAGTAAAACATAAATGTTTAAAATATAAGGTAAATTCATAAATTTTTTTTTAATTATATAAAGACATAAAGGTGAAAAAAATATTCTTCAAAGGTGGAAGATAATTACCCTCCTCATCCCATTTAGCTCCGCCCATGGACAAAATATATATTTTAATTTAGAAGCACAATTTATATTCTCATAATTTTTTATTATATAAATTAAAGATAAAAAATTTAGTAAGTTAGAGGAATCCACACCCCTTTCTACCTACCAGCTAGATTCGTCGCTACTCTCATGTATTCTCTTAGAGTTAGACTAAGACTCCTACAATAGCATAGTCAAGCTCATCGATGTGTACTTTGAGAGACATCCAATCGGAAGTTGGGGTGAGTCGCCACAACACCACTTTGAACCACCATGTATGGTTAGTTCTTTTTATGCAGGGATAAAATCAAAATACCAGCTTGAAGAGGCAAAACATAATTTTTAAAAATTTAAAGGGGCAATTTATATTATCACATAAATGTTTGAAATTTATTATATAAATTAAAGATAAATTTTTATAGGTTTAGAGATTCACGCCCCTTCTCACCTACCAAATAGATCTGTCTATGCTTTCATGTCCCCTCTTAGAGTTGGACTAAGACCCTTCAAATGGTAGTCAAACTCATCGGCATGTACTTTGAAAGACATTCGTTAGAAGGGATCATTCATCATCACGGCCTTGAACCACCGTGTTTAAGTAGCTCTTTAAATTTATTTAAACACTAAATAAAATAAAAATCAATATAATCATAAGATTGTACTAATAAATTAAAAAAAAACTAAATATGTATATTATATATTATGTTTAGGTATATATATATCATGATATTAATAACAAAGGAGGTTGCGTTGCATAAAATTTAGTGTGTTTTGAAATATCCTAATCATAATCTTACTTAGAGGGGAAAAGAAAACTCTAAGGAAAGAAAGAAGAGAAGGTGCTCCTAGTGGGTAGAACCTACGACTTAAAGAAATGTGAAAGAATAAAGATAAACAGCTTGGCCAACCGACTAATGTGCTTGCTTCATAAAATTTAGTTTTAAAAAGACTATAAAGTATAAGAATGTGTATGCATTTTCTTTCATGAGTAACCCGTCAAAATTAAATACCAAAACCCATCACGGGTCACTTCAATTTATGTATGACATAGTTATGATTAAATAAATTTTAACATTTTTTTTGCTCTTTCAATTTTTAAGGTTTTGTTCTGACTAATCTAGATTAACTCGCATCATACATTTAATTTTAGTGGGTGAGTTATCCGACAGAAATTTTTTGAATACACAACGTCTCGAACTCCAGACATACTTAAACAATATTAAACTGCAATTTAACATTTTATCATGCGAAAAGGTATGCGTGCTTATTTTTTATATAATTTTTTTATTATAAAAAACACTATTTTTTGACAATAGAACAAGAAAATTCATTCAACAAACCAAAGGGAAACAACAAAAAGCACATACAACCTTCCTTCCCCGTGCAACCCCCAGCAGGGTAAAAACAAAACACAAACGAGTAAACAGGGAAGGATAAGTGCAGCCAACTCCGACAACGGCGGAGGAACAAGAACAATTCTGAAAGGCAAAAAACCAAGCCCCTCGAAACAGAAAACACCATCCCAATAAACTAAAAAAAAGCTCAAAAAAATTCATGCGAGAGCTCCATCCGGAGACATGCTCCTTCACCAATCAGGGTCGAAGGTCTTGTCATCATATTCTGCTTTTGAGCAAAACCAGTAAAAAGGAAAGAAGGCGAGGCCACTGTTCCAACCTTAACCAATGGCTCAAGTGGAAAAAGGCAAGGAACAACCATTGCACAAACTAAGGACGAAGACCTTAGATCAAACGTGAACCCCTGAAAACGAATGACCCCAGGGGAAGGGAGAACCTAGGATGCTATCCACCGTCCCTTCCGCAGCTCGATGATAGTGGGGAAAGAGCGAATCATGGATGGTGTTGATAATCACCCAGGTGATTATCCACTGAATCATTTAGGCATGCAAAACCCTTGTCAGCCTCAGACCTAGGATCACGACTTCCAACTTCCTCCATTCTAGCATCATTAAGTAGGAGAGATTTCTCATTCATGGTTAAAGATGGAATTTTTGTAACGTTAAAACCGTAAGGATCATTACCCAACTCAATGATCCCAACATCCTCTATTGTAATTTTGGATATCTCATGGACATACTTCCTCCTTGTCGCTTGCTTGATCAACGTTAACCTCTGAGAATCGAAGGAAAACTCACACTTTTTCTTCTCGAAACAGTTAATCAAGGGTGATGCATCAGTGAAGGACGTAGGGAAAAAGGCAAGCTTAAGGATATCCTCGTTGGCTACGAGTCCAAAAGCCCATGCTCCCCAGTTACCTGGGCTTATTTGATAAATACCTTCAGAGATCAAGTTCATCAACTCCTTTTTTTTTCTTGCTAGAGAACGATTACGTAGGGCTATCGAGATTCTTTCTTTTCTTGCAAACAGAGACATCTATTGAATCGAAAATCTTTGCAATCAAGTTACCTACGGAGCCACCGTTCTTAACCTGGTAAAGGGATTCGGCCTGTGGAACAGAGTCCGAATGATTACCTTGCCCTAATGAGCTAGCTTGAATGCATGGGATTGGGGGGGTCCAATGCACTATAATCGTTTGCTTTGGAGGATGACCCACGCTCCAACCTTCGAGGATCAACAGATAAAAAATCTCGAGCCACCATTATTTTTTCCTCCTTCAGGTCAACGCCATCTTTTCCCTAGAAATTCGTTGTCAACCTCGTACTCTCGATAAGATCAACAAAAAAGAGGGGAGGCTGTTGAGAACTGAGCCTCCTCTGGAATATCATCTTTTATCAAATTTTGGATCTTTCTTCCTTTTGGACCATGCTCGATGACGGAGAAGTTCTTATGGTCGCCGGAGAGACCACTTGGCTTTCTATCGCCCACAATTCTTTTCCATATAAGAGAAGCCCTCAACCAAGAGATGTACCTACTAGCACGTTTGTATAAAGCCAGCTCGAACCAGCATTCCTTCTCTGCATGACCAAGATAACCACATCTGTAACAAAACTTGAAGATCTTTTCAAACTTGAAAGAGACGTCGATAGGGTTAAAACTCTTACGGTTCAGGGTAAACCTAGTCTTCATAGGACCTTCCACCCTAAGGGCCACTTTAATGCTTAACTGACCATCCCACTTGACCTTTTGATCCTCTCTGAGGTTAGAGCCAAAGTACTTAAGAAAGAGGTCCTGATCTTCTGTGTATTTTTTTTGCTAATAAGAGCCGTGGAGAGGTTATGCACTTGAACCCAAAACTCTTCGAGGGAGAAATTAATCTCTTCAAGTGCCGCTTCATAAGGCCAATCTTTCATAATGATTAGACGACCTTAGACCGACTAAGGTCTTTGGCTCAGCGCCTTAAAGGTCTTCCCCGCAATGCCAAGCTTTGCTTAGGATAGCCAGATTGGTGTGAAGCTTGGTCATACGATTGGTGAGAATCTTTCCTACAAGGGAATGGTTCTTTATGACTATATTAATTTCCCCATATTCATTTAAGTCTAAAGTGTCAGTGCGGGTTAGATTTGTGATCCAAATTCTTTTAGGATTTGGTTTAAAGTGAAAATCATACTTTTAGTATATCTTGTTTACTTTACATTAATTAAAAGTATGGAACTCAGTTTGAGTATAATTTATTTCTGTGCAAGTTTCCTTTGTAAACAAGAAACATATCCCTATAAATAGATAGTAGGGATTATGGGTTTAGACATAACATCATAAATTAGTTGTAATCTCTTTCTCCATCATAGTGAAAGTTATCATCCTCTGCCCGTGGTTTTTCTCTTTTGAGTTTTTCACGTAAATTCTTGGTGTTATTTTTCTTTTTTGTGTTTGCGTTTATTTACTTATCTCGCCATTGACGTCCCAGTAATATAATAAATTGGTATCAAAGCTTTTTAGGTTACCTAGGATAATAACGACGATGAAGTGTGAAATTCTGCTGCTAGACCGCAACGTCAAGTTTTCGCTATGGCAAGTGAAGGGTCGAGATGTTCTTGTTCAGATGGATTTAAATGATGTATTAGATGGGTTTGAGAATATGCTAAAAGAATGGTCAGATACAGAGAAGCGCCGTAAGGATAGAAAAGCTGCTTGCCAAATCTATTTGCACTTATCAAACAATATTTTGTAGGATGCTCACAAAGAGAAGACAGTTGTCGACTTATGGGCAAAATTAGAACAAATTTACATAAAGAAAACTTTGACCAGCAAGTTACTCATGAAGCAACGCCTATACTCCCACAAGTTAGTAGAAGGTTCGTGTCTTGACGACCACCTAACGAATTTTAAGGAGATTGTCTCAGATTTGAACACAATAGAGGTAAAGTACAATGAAGAAGAATTATGTTTGATTTTACTTTACTCATTGTCTGCTTCATATTCGTCTGTTAGAAGCACCCTCCTACACAGCCGTGATACCCTTACTCTTGAAGATGTATATAATAATCTAAATTCGCATGACAAGATGCAACATCTTACCGGCTTTGAGTTCCAAGCAGAGGGTCTCATGGTGCATGAATTGACTAGTTCAGACCGTGAAGGAAAAGGTGATTATGATTTCGGCGGTCAAAATAGAGGTAAATCCAAGTCATTAAATCAAGATAAAACATGTTATTTCTATAAAAAGAAATATCACATTAAATCCGAGTGTTACAGATTACAGAATAAGATAAAGACGAAATCTAAAAATTAGAATTCTATTGAAGATGAAGCTGATATTGCAGAAGAGTAAGATGATGGTGAACTTTTAGTTGCTTCCGGCGAAGACTCTGTAGCAAGCGAGTAGTGAATTATTAACTCTGGTAGTAGTTTTCATATGACTCCAAATCGGGACCAGTTTGCGACGTATAAACTTGTGTCTACTGGTGTTGTTTTTATGGGAAATAATGTCTCTTGTAAAGTTGCAGGTATTGACACAATCAATATTAAGATGTTTGATGGGATTGTTCGAACACTTGGTAATGTGAGGCATGTTCTAGATTTGAGAAAAAATCTGATTTCGTTAAGTACTCTAGATTCAAAAGGGTACAAATACTCCAATGAAGGTGGAGCTATGAAAATTTACAAAGGCTCTCTCATTATGATGAAAGGTTATAAAAGAGCTGCTATTTTTTATGCTCTGCAAGGTTCAACTATTTTAGGTGATGCATCCGTTGTTTCCTCTTGCGTGTCAAATGACGATATTACTAGTGAAGACATCTTGACTGAATCAAGTAAAAGAGGATTTTGTGTTCAACATGACAACCGTGGGCATAACGAATTTGAAAAGAAGAATAAAGTTGAATTCAGTGGGCATAAAGAATTTGAAAAGAAGAATAAAGTTGAATTCCGTGGGCATAACGACTTTGAGAAGCTTAAGAGAGTTTGATTTGCTACAAGGATAAATAATCAGAAAGATAGTATTGTCATTGGTGATCGGATCGTGCTATGCATGATATTGCTCGTGGTGATATAGTTGTGAGCAAAGTTGGAACTAATGTTGATCTTATCGATGTGAAAACTAAATTACCTTGTACATCCAAACTTGGACAAGGCTTGGATTCGGTCGGTGTTCATTGTGAATGTTACCCTTTGAAGAGGTTTCATAGAAGAGGTGGATATATTGTTCGACAATAATTTGTCTCAAGATAGAGATTTGTTAAAGTTCTGATCCAAATTCTTTTAGGATTTGGTTTAAAATGAGAATCCTACTTTTAGTATATCTTGTTTACCTTACATTAATTAAAGGTATGAAACTCAGTTTGAGTAGAAATTATTTCTATGCAAGTTTTCTTTGTAAACAAGAAAACTATCCCTATAAATAGACACTAAGGATTAGGGGTTTAGACAGAACATCATAAATCAGTTGTAATCTCTTTCTCCATCATAGTGAAAGTTCTCATCCTCTGCCTGTAGTTTTTTGGGTTTTTCACATAAATTCTTGATGTTATTTTTTTCTACGTTTGCGTTTATTTACTTATCTCGTCATTATCGTCCCGGTAGTATAACAATGAGAATGTTTTCCTTCAGTTCACCTACCCCCAATCAACTATTGTATCCTCGGCCATTATCGACAACCTGCAAGCAACGAAAGGAAAAACAAGAAAAGAAACACTGCAAGGAAAGGTCACACTGGAGCCACCACGCACTTAACCTCGTACCCAATACAAGCCCTCGGTAATCACATACCAGGCTTTCGGAGAAAACGACCGGGGAGAAAACAAAGAGAACCTGGGGGAAAACGAGAAAGAAATGAGTAGACCTTTTTTATATATAAAAAAATCACCATTTGATCTTGAATATAATATATCTATGGATATTCATTCATATGATTCAGGAACTTATGCTGATAGTTTCATTGTTCCGGTTAAGTCACATCAGTTTTCTTTTCTCTAGTATTTAATTTTTTTTCATTCAGTTATAAAATGGTAAAGTACACCATAAATTATTAAGATATATTTATTGATTATTTTAACAAATAAACTTTTAAAAAATACAAAACAATCGTTCAATTTATCAAAATTCTATAAAATGATCACTCCAACGTTAATCACCATTAAGGGTATGTTGTGATATATTAGTTTAACAATTAACATCTCATTTAGCCCATCAACTATTCCTAAAATTTTATTTTAGCACTTCTCAAATATTCTAAACAATAAATTCAAAAAATCTATAAAAGCATAAAAATCTCAGAAAACTTTAAAAAACATATGAAAATTCATGATTTTTTAAGTTATAAAAATATTTTTAAAATTATAATCATATAAAATTTCTTTAAAATGTATAGAATCCCCCCCCCCAAATGTGAATTGAGAATAGCATCAATTATTACATTCCAATCAAATAATACAAAATGCAAACCCACGTGATATTTATAAAGTCAAATGATATTTCAAAAGAAACAATTAATTAGTTTGAAACTCATTACATTATAATTCAAAAAAAATGTTTAATATAAATTCAAATAAAGAATTTGAAACAATAATCTAAGTCGAGAGTGTTTGATAATCTTTGATGGGCAATGATTATCTTATAGTACGTGGTATATTTGATTAAATACACATTTTTATACGTTCAATTAGAGTAATATTTTTGCCATTTGAGTATAACTTGGTTAACATTATCAATCTACAAGCCCACTGCACTGCTCCAACCATTCCCGTCTTTTCTCCCTAAGTTGTTCCTAGACTTGCATGTTTTCAAATTCCATAAGAAAAATACCAACATGAAAATCCCCTGGCGATAACATTGAAAATTCCTTGTTGTTGAAGAATGCACCGATTTCTCCAAGCGCTAGAGACTTCCAAAGCATAGTTACAATATTACTATAGTAATTAAAAAAAATATCTACCTAAACCGACATAGTACACCGACTTAAAGTGTCTATAGCCTATATATAGGCTATGTATGTTACGTGAACATGTGTGCAAGTTGACGTGGGTGCAAGTGACGTGAGGTGAGGTGAGGTGAGGTGAGGTGAGGTGAGGTGAGGTGGGTGAGTGAGGTGTTAGTACAAAGAGAGACATATGAGTGAGGTATGTGTTTGTTGTATGGTAATATTTTTACATATTAATAGAAGCGTTTTTTTAATTAAAAGTTTTCCAGATTAAATCTTATTTTATGTATTTTTTAATGTATTTGAATTAATTATTATATAGTTGATTTTGTCGTCTGAATGATATATAGTCTGCACTTTCATCGCCTAAATAATGTATGGTAGACATTGGTGCTTAAATTGTTGTGCACTAAGAAATTAAAAAATAAAAAGACTAGTCGACTCAGGGAGTTAGTATAGTACTAGTGGTCAATCTTAAATTTTTCGTAGTGGCTGTGTTGAGTTCATCAGGTTTTCAACACTTGTTGATAAAAAACTATGTTGTGTAACCATGCTTTGTCGAAATAAAAAATGATTTTACTTAGTAGAAATTAAAACTCAGTAAGGTCTAATCCTCCATAAAACCATTTCATGTACATGGTTTTACCCGTCGGTTCATCTGACCGTCAAGACTTTCTTGTTTAAGGAACCTTTGAGTTGGTCCTGAGGCACGATCCTTCTCCTTCACCTATGGTGCTTTTTAAAGTTTGTTGTCTTCTTTCAACATTTAAGGTTTCGACCTTAATTTTATTTTTCCGTTCTAGGCCTATATTAAGCCTTTTTTCCTGTATACCTATGTTGCCCACTTTGCCCTTGTTTATTTATTACGAATGAAATGTCTTTCTTTAAAAAAAATAAGATTGCCACCATTCATGTTATTTACACTATTACCCTTACATAAACCATCCTAATTGGCCAATTCCCGTTGGTAAAGAACCCTACTGCTCTCGTATTGTTATAGCCCATAAGGACTTCCCTACATACATTCTCACTGTTTCCAAAGTTTAGACCTTGTGAACAGGGACGGAGCCCACATCGGAGGAAAGGGGGATTAGGTTAGGTTAGGTTAGGTTAGGTTAGGTTAGGCTAAGGAGTCATGCTCTACGCTTTTAAACTTTAAGAATTACAACATGGGTTTTGACCTTTAATTTAATGGTTTAGGTTTAAAATATCAAATAAACATGAACCTATCAAGTGGTCTAGTAAAAGGGGTAATAATATTATTTTTAGATATTTAAGTTTGAGTAATCAATTTATACCATATGAGTTGTTAAAGAATTAGAATTAATAAATACTATTTCATAATTACATCAAATAGTTTAAAAAAATTAAATAAATATAATATATCCCAACCAGGCCAGGAGTTAAAAATATTTCCAAGATCCAATCATTTTTAAATGGATTAGTATTTTTAAATTCATACTTGAATCTTGTATTTTTATCAAAACCATTTTCATATTCTGAATAGAATTTAAACAGATAACTCAAAATTTGTATATATAATATAATCATACATACGGCTAATTATGGCATGAAAATTAAGTTTGAGAGTTGGAGTGGCGTATTTTTCACATAATGAGTACACATTTTCCTTAATTAAAATAAAGCTTAAATAAAAAATGGATGCCTGAAGTATATTTCTTTTGAACTTTATGTGCCTAAAGTATTTTTTTTATAAAAATAGGTATCCAAAGTTTTAAAAATTATAATTTTAGGTGCCTGAGTGTTAACGGGTGTTAAAAAAATTCAACCAAACAATGCTTGACACATGACACTAATTTAATTTTTTAAAATTTTTAAAGAAAAATACCCAAAATTTTCATTTTTCATAAATTTCCAAAATTTTGCAATTTTTACAAAACATTCCCCAAATCCCTAAAATCTCCCAAACCCAAACCCCCAAATTGCTGCCGCTTCCGCCGCCCCTAAGCCTACCCCTTTGATCTTCGGACCTAGCCGATCATTTTCCTTATTACGGCGTCGCCGAAAATGATGAATGGCGGGGCAGTCGAACATCAACTTCGCGTTCGACGTTCAGCATTCACGCTGTTTATCATTTTCGGCAACGTCGTGATGGGAAAACGACCAACTAGGTCTGGCGACCAAAAGAGTAGGCTTAGGGGCGTCGATTAGTGGCAGAAGCGGCGGCAATTTGGGGGTTTGTGTTTGGAAAATTTTAGAGATTTGGGAATTATTTTGTAAAAATTGCAAAATTTCGGGAAGTTATGAAAAATTGAAAAAGATTGTTTTAAGTTTTAATTTTTTTAAAAATAAAATAAACATGCCACGTGTCAAGCATTGATTGGTTAACAAATTTTTTAACACCCTCTAACAATCAAGCACCTAAAATTACAACTGTTGAAACCTCAAGCACCTAAAATTATAACGGTTAAAACTTTAGATACCTATTTTTACAAAAAAAAATACTTTTAGCATCTAAAGTTAAAAAAATATACTTTAGACACCTATTTTTTATTTAAACCTTAAAATAAATTAGAAAACGATGAATCTCGGACTAATTAGGTTGCTTAGCGTGATTGTATTCTTCGGGTCAATCCAGTTTGGTTAACATGATTTTCCAACTCAAAATTAATGCGAAAACGAAAAAAATAAATAAATAAAACACGATATTTACATTTCATATATACATATTACTTATGTACTCGAAATAGGAGCTAACATATATGAAACGTTCATCCTAATAAACCAATGTCACTTCCTGGACGTCGTCTCTTCAATCCCGGTTTTGGGGGTCAATCTCGGGACACATTTCCTGGAAAGCCTTCAACCGTCTGCGGTCGTACGACCTCAAGCGAGCTTCCATAAGTGCCTGCTCAATGCTCGATGGCTCGGGGATTCCATCCATAACCGCTGACCAGCTTGAACCTGATTCCTTTGCCGATGGTTCCGTTCCGGCGCTATTCTTAGCTTGCTTACCCATTGTTTATGATCTCAAATCTGTTCATGCATTACCAACACATTCCGCGGATCAATAATTATCCTCATCTTGTTCGGTTGTACTTATATATATCTTGCACAAAATATAAAACTCATAGTTTTACACTTTTTTAGATCGTTGGATGAGTGAAATAGATAGCTGAGATTAACTCCTCACTTTTTTTAAGTGATAATCTTCACATAACCCACTGTTAATCTCAGTCATCCATTTCACCCCTCCAACAATACAAAAAATGTAAAAGTTAAAAAAATCTTACATTGTATAAATGGATCTTATCCCATATATATATATATATATATATAATAGCTGTTGAGTTAAATTTCCTTGCTAGTAAAATAAATTTTCAACATATAAAAAAATAGACCCTAAACAATCTCCCTAAGCATTCTTACAAAAAAAGAAAAAGAAAAGGATATAGATTAAAAGTACGTGTAAGTCTTCAACTTTGAACTAATTTAAGATTTAAAGAAAATGATCTCAACAAATGTCCTAATAAAAAAATTGGATATTATTCATCCGATGAGACACGAATTCAAATCGTCGTATCTACAAAGTATATATACATTGTCAAAGATTAAGAATATATATGAGTAGATAATACCTTATAATCACTATTCAAAAAATTAAAGAAAACAATTGAGAAGCGTTGGAGAAAATAGCGCATCTTATATATTGATTGATTTTTGAGGGAAAAAAATAAGAGAGAAAGATAGAGGCAGAAAATTAAAGTTGAAACATATGTATATATTTTGGCAATTTAACGAGAATTCTTCATTATTACGCACCATATCGCGTGGATGTATTGATTAGGGTTTCTTGTTTTTTGTTATAAGGTAATCTACTGCAATGGTCATTTATGTTTTCGTTGAGTATAGTTTTGATTATTATTATTTTTAAATTAACCGATAAAGTTATTTATATTTTTTATTTGTAAACTTTTGATCGTTGAGACGTTTATTGTCGTTAAACGTTAATGACTTGCTGATTTGGCACAATAAAAAAGGATAAATTATGTAGATAGTCCTTAAATTATTACTTCACTCCTATTTGACCACTGAAATAAAATTTATATAATTACACATTTAATTTTCTATATTTACAATTTTTTTATTTCTTTCCCCTCCACCATCCTCCATATTTTTCTTCATCTAATTTTCTACCATATTCTTCTTCATCTTTTGAAATATTATATCAACAACAATGTCAATTGAGCAATACTCAATTTATCGTTTTATATATTTTTTATTTAACTTGACTATCCATTTGTTCATTAACCATTTTTAATTATTTGCCAACATATTTGATTATTAGTTTCTAGGCATGTCCATTTAATAACGATCGATAAATTCATTTGACTTAATTGAATAAACTCGTTAATTATATTTGAGTATAGTCAAATTCTCTTATAATGTTATACTATTAATTATGAGTTGATATTTAATGCACAGACAATGTAATTTTTTCATACAAGTATGTATTTCTAAGCTTTAAAATCTAAAACCTAAATCCTCTACGCTGAACTCATGAATCATAAACCCTAAATTTTAAATCTTTAATCCTAAACTATAACACTCTAACCCCTAACATAAATATATTGTTTACAGTCAAATTTATACCGACATCATATCAAATGTTTTTCATTAGTTATTATATTAATCAAACTAAAATACAATCAATAAAAAACAAATTTAACAGTAGATTTAATGAGAAATGACCTCTGCTGGAATCGAAATGGACTAAGGATCGGATATGGAGCGTTGATTAATCTCCTTTCACAACAACGTAGTCCACATGATTCTTGATGTTGTACTCTTTCACTGTCAATGTAGCTTTATTCTTTTCATTAAATTGAAGTCCAACCGATAATTCGCCATGTTGACTCAAAGTTAATTGGGGCATATCAAAGAATTGAGGTGTCCTCATCGCATCAAAATCTACTAAGCTCATGTGAGCAGGAGGTTCATACCATGTAATGTCGTCCCCGGTCGAAACAATTTCTCCAACACCAAAATCAGGGGCATCACCAACGTCATCAAGGAACAAATCGGGATCCCCAATATCTTCATCTTTGCTGCAAGCGTTTCTCTCCATCGATCTCATAGGTTTTCCACATCAGCATTAACAAATGGATCAATTGTCAGCTCGTATGATGATGCATATGTCGAAGGCTCAACTAGATGAAATGCACTCGATGTCCCACTTGCCAACATTGTGACAAAACTGCCTCCGAACATATTAATCTCATTACCAAAACCCATTTGAACAGATTCTCTAACTACGTTTCTAGATGAGTCGGGAACATCACGCACCTCAGTAAACAAATCGATATTTTGAATCTCCATAGATTCATGCTCTGCAATCATTATTCCAACATCAGTATTATCTTGGAGAGTGATTGCAGAATATCTGACTGGATTGTGACATATCAGCTACCTGTACCGCAAATCATGAATCTCAGCTCTAATTTTCTCGGATATCTTCTCCTTCATTTCTCGAGGTGTGACTTTCTTTTCAAATCTCATCTTCATAATGCTTTCAGATTCAAATACAACCCCAACGTCAATTTTCACCATTTGTCCATTGTAATGGACAATTGTCATAAATATGTTGTTGCTCATTTTCTATGCATGTTCAAAACACAAATGAATTTTCAGTCAGAATAAACAAATCACAATGAACATACTAAATCAAAATGAACATACTAAATTTTAAATTATTGTTACTAACATCGGGGATGAGTTCTTTTCGAATATATATTTTTTATAAATATACTAAATTAAATTTTTAAATATATTTTGAATATTTTGAATATACTAAATTGTTTTTGGCTTCATTTAACCATATTTCGAAAATATTTTTCAATTATATTTTTTAAAAATATACTAATTGGTAAAAATATACTAAAAATTATTAAATTCTAAACAACAACTTAAAATGGGAGATGAATACATAATTTAAAATTTAAAAACTAAATCAACTTACTTACTTGTTGGTTCCAAAAAATTTCGCCAAATCTCCCATATTTTTTTTCAGATATCCAAAGTACATGCATAAAATTTAAATTATATCAACATACAAAATAAAATTAACAAACTAAAATAAAACTTAAAAAACAAAACTAAAAAAATTCAAAACTACTTACAATATTTTCTCCAATAATTTTTTCCTTTTTTTTCTTCCTCTTCTTCACTCAAAATTTTCCTTTCAACCTTACTTATTTAACACAAAAAATTACACTTTTTCCCTTAACTACCCCTACTCCTCCTTTAATAACACTAACAAATTTTTAACCTCTACCCTACCCCTATAATTTTAAAAACACCCTATTTAATTTACACTCACCTCCCCACCCAACCTATTATTTTCTCTGCATGCATGCCGTCTGAAACCCTATTTTCATGCATGCCAAAGCTGCCCCTTGCGCAAAGTTGCACCGTTTGCCACCCTGATAACATTGTGGCACTGTTTGAAGTCGATGTCAGGAGGCTCTGTCTTTGAACAGTGTCATCTCCCCCATGTGTCTCAAAGGAGAATGTTTAAAGTCGAAACCTGATGGTGTCATCTTTGTGATGGCACTGTTCAAAATCGGTACCTCTTGGTATCATCTTTTATTTTTTAATCTAAATAATTAAAACATTGTTCATAGACGGTGCCTAAAGAATCCGACTTCACTTTCACTGTAGAAAGTGCAATATTTTAGAAAATAATTTGGGTTGTACCATATTTTGGAAAATAAAATAAAAGACAATATTTTTATAAATTCTCCTGTTTTATTACTAGAACAATGATCGTTAATTATAATCTTTTGGAAATTAAGAAATGATTTAGAATATAAAAAGTTTTCAGTGAATAATCTTTAATTTTTTTAATGATAGCATATGGTATGATTTGTATTAGAGTTTGTGATCCGAATTCAATTAGAATTTAGTTTAGTAATTTTTTATTATTTTATATTTATTAAAGGTAGGAAACATAGGTTGATTGTGATAAATTATTACATAGACCCTTCTCACCACCTAGGATATGGTCCAACGAATTAAATTAATACACATCATATATTTTTTCCGTATCATACTCACACATAAGCATTGTCAAAATCATCTATTTTAATGCTTTGGTTTAAAAAGAAAAAAGAAATATTACCAAAGATCTCTTTGTGTTTTTGCCTTTCTCTTCAATCTTCAAAATTTCCATTAATCAAGTTTTTCTTTTTCTTTGCCGGTTTTTAACAGCCATGAATTTAAGGGGACACCAAATTTTAGGTTAAATCCAATCTTCGATTATGACTGTGTGGAACGAAAATGAGGTTTTAATTTTCCCCGAAAACTAATCATGATGTCAAGGTTTCTTTTGAACCAAACTGAAAATGTAAGACAAAGGTACACATGGATCCTAGAAACTAAAACTTGAAAGCCTACGGTCATGCTAACTGATTTTTGTGATTTATAAGGACTTTGTGGTCCAAATGGAAACTGTGATTACAATAAGTTTTCAATTTGTCAATGTTTGACAGCATTTAGGTCGAAGTTGTTGGAAAGATGTCATATGGAGTTAATGGCAATATTGCCATGTCTAGTTTGCAGTGCTAGTGGTAATTTCTAATTTGGTCCTCCACATTTCTCTTTGCTTGATAACCATTGTAATATGTATCGTTTTTTTAATTAAAAGTTATTTTAATGAAAGTTAATGTTCTCCTAATTGTAAAAAAAAAAAATTGAAACTAGACACCACAACAAAGAATGCCATGGCTGTTAAAAACAGTAAAGAAGAAGGGGGGAAATTATTAAAGGAAATTTTGAAGATTGAAGAGAAAGGTACAGCACGAGAGATCTTTCGTAATATTTATTTATTTTTTTAAATCAAAGACATTTAAAATAGATGATTTGGACAATGCTTATGTGTGATTATGATATGAAAAAAAAATATAATGTGTATTAGTTTAATTGGTTGGGATCATATTTTAAGTGGTGGGAAGGGTTTATGTAATAATTTATGATTGTGAATATAATTTATATCATATTACAAAATTTCATATCTATCTTAAATGATCCAAACCAACGTTGATGGCACCTCAACTCCTTTGGAACACCCATTCATAAAAAAAAGGCAATGAGGGTCTTAGTTAGTTAGTTAAGTTCTAAAGTAATACCTTAACTATTAAAAATTTTAAGTAGATGTGACAAACGAGTTATTCAGTTCGATTTCAGTTCGGGTCATTCAGAGTTTTATATCATTCGATTTAAATTCGGTTTCAGTTTGGTTCGATTTTAGTTCAGCTATATGGTGATTCGTGTCGTATCGGGTCGGTTGATTTTCGGGGCAATTATTTTTGGTTCGGTTAATTTCGGGTCAACATAAAATCGGTCGGTTTTAATCAGATTTTTAGGTCGAGTCACTTTTTTACACGCTATATATGGCTTTATAAAGCCAATATATTTAACTTTTTTGTAAGTTGTGCGACTGTTCAAATACATCTTTATTTATTTTATTTATTTCGAGTTGTCTTAGTTCGGGTTCATTCGGTTCGGTCGAAAATCGGTTTGATTCTATTTCAGTTCAACTAAAATTCGGGTCGTTTTAGTTCAATTCGATTTATTTTGAATTTCGGATCAAAATTTAAATTATCACATTCGAATAGATATCAAGTCTTGAGTCTCAAATCAAGTTTACTGGGTACATGTAAGCTAATATGGTTTGTTATTTAGTTTAACGTGAAACTAAAAATAAAACATTCGTTAACTAAGCTCGTAACACATTGATAAGAAATCTTATTTTAATCCGAAAGCTAAAAGCATGTTCGGTAAAAGCTTGTCCGAAAGAGTGGCATTCCTTGTAATTTCAACAAAAAGGTAAGTCCATTATCAAGAACTGAAAAGTTCGTATATATATATATATACGCGCACGCACACGCACACGCACACGCACAGAACAGAGTCTTCATTGATTTCATTACGCGCTGGTTAGAGATTTTCAATAAAGAAAATTCCAATTCGGTGGCTTTCAAACAAGTCTGCTGTGAGAGCTCAATCAATCCCCACAATTTTCTCGTCTCGCAGTTTAATTTCCTTTAACTTCTAAAACTTCGGGAAAACCAGCTTTGTTTTTTTTGGTGTCAAGCATGGAAGATCATAAGGAGGTGAGTCAGTTTCCCCTTTTTTCCTGGGTTTTTAGCTCTGTTTTATTTTCTTGTTAAAAAGGAAGTAAATTCAACTGAGGGTTAAGTTGAAGTTCATGCTTTTGTATGGAATAAATATATCATTTTCTTTGCAACCAAACAGAATTCATGATATGTGAATCTTTAGAAGTTGAGCCATGGATGTAAAATCATGTGGGGTTTCACTTTGTGTTTGCTATACTATCTCTTCTTGTTTCATTTTATTTAATTTTAATCCTCTTTCCTTGGTGAAAAAAAAAAACTATGTTTATATCAAATTTATGTATAATTTTTTTGAACAAACATGTATAACTTTTTGAACTTAGTTCCATGTTAGAATCTCTAGAGATTTGTGCCTGATTGTAATCCACAGATTTTAAACCCGTAGCCTTTGACTCTGGCAACCCAATCAACATATCTGCTTTGGGATTACTGTTTAAGTGCAGCTTTTTGCATCTCTGTTTCTTCATCTCTGCTTTTCATGAAACCTTTGTTATCTTAGCCAATGGTGAAAGAGAGACTTTAGCAACTTGTTATGGTGATTTTGTGAAGAAAATTTGACTACTGTCCTATAAAATGAAGGAGCTGCAGATAGTGAATGTGGGGTTTCATTGTTTTGAACTAACAAATTAGATTTTCCTTAAACAGTTACTTTTATTATGTTTTTGTTTAAGATTTTGTTAAGATGTTGAGTTTTAGGCCAAATTTTATAATTTGCGCCATTAGATTCATTGAAAAACGAAAGGATTGGTAGTGAAATCATATAAGTTAATAAAATTAGAGAATCAATCGGAATCAATCAAAATCAATAAAAAAAGAATTTCAAGAATTTTAATAACTGGTAAAAGAAATCATTCAAAACATTTTTTATTGTTTTTTCTTGATATTTTTATCTAGTTTTTTTATTGTTTTTCTTGTATATATATATATATTCTTATTTTATCTGATTTTTAGAATTATTATTAATTTATATTTTTTTAATTTCCTTGTTAAGAAAAACTACCAGTCAACTTTTATTTGAATATACTGGTATGAATAAATGATGGTGTCTATTTATAGTTTTTCGTAACTCTTTGACAAGTTACACATACCTTGCACACACAAGTGGTCTCTTAAGATAAATATTATCTTATTTTTCACCGGAGTCACTTGTTGGATTTAACTACTTGTCAACTTGAATTAATTAATATTAAAGTTGTGTATTGAACTTGATATAGAAAAACGGACCATGGCTATCAGTGCCACAATTTGGGGACTGGGACCAGAAAGGGCAGCTGCCAGATTACTCTCTTGACTTCTCAAAGATCAGGGAAATGAGGAAGCAAAACAAGAGGGAAGTTTCAAGAGCCAGTCTTGGAAATGAAGAAGAATTCATCAACCCAACTGCCTCCACCGTTACCACCGCCCCTACGGCCGATCATCATCCCCATTACCCTCCATCAAACCATCACACCCCAACTGTAAGATTCCCAAATGCTTTATTTATTGATTCTTCATTATTTGGTTGATTCCACCATGGTCGGATGTCAAAAGAACAATGCATTCATTAAGTGTACTTCTCTTTTTATGAACATTTCCCCTTTATGATGAACTCCAAATGTAGCTTTATCTAGTTTTGGTTGGTAGCTTTAAATAGGGGGGGACAGTGCCATAAGAAAAAAGAATATAAAGCTATAGACTTTGTTGGCATATGCATGTGCTAGGGTGGTGGGAAAAGCTGCTTAGCTGGACCATTTTTTCTTTGATGTTATGCCTAGCAAAGTGGGTAGCCTTTAATTGTTGGCATATTGTAACGGGCCATTATCCTCATGTGCAGTGTTATTGCTTTTATATCCAAGACTTCCATTTTCTTTTTCGATATGAGATGAATGTCCTCGCCTCCCTCATGCATGATAATATAACTTGGCCCTTCCGTAAAACCTCATGAGCTTTCATTGAAGCATCATGCAAATTGGATTAGCTTTATCTAGTTAGGTTAATTGTAGGGAGGAATTGGCAAATTAACTAAAACAAGGTTGCAAAGAGTAAAAGGATAATAGGATTGAGTTATTCTTTAATACTGACAGTAAATTTTTTTAACTACGTCCGTGCCGGTGGAGGTTAAAAACTACCACATCAACTAAGTAATTTTTCATATTATTTAGTGGTTGCTTAGCTATCTGGAGCTTGGTCAAGATAGATATCGTTTACTTTTCTCGCACTGACAAATGACAAATTTATGACTATCATTACCTTTATGATCATGTGGTTCTGATGATAGAAATCAACAGCAAAATGAACATTTAGAATCTTTTTTCCCAAGAAAATGATCTTATTTTATGACAAGGGTACATACAACTCCCAGATCTGGTTCCTGTCGAATCAAACGACATTGGTCTCGTGACTTTGAATGATTGTAGGAAAACACAACAGGACGTTTAAACTCGATTAACATGGAGTGTTTTTAATGGCTTATCTTATGAATGCGTGATAGAGAGATTTATAATTTAATACATTGTCACCATGTTACACAAGTTCCCTAGACCACACGTAAGTACAAGGGGTGCACATGAAGTCTTGTTTTGTCCATGTAATTTATGTTCCATGGTGGTGGGCATTTTGGCTCATTCTCTGTTCCAAAGAATTTATTCCTTTTTCAAAGGGAAAGAAGGGGGGAGAAAATGCTTGACAACTTGAGCTCTGTTACAGATTAATAATAGTATTATTTTTGTGGACAGCACTCGCCTTTGTTGATTTAAGTAATTTGACCTCTTTTGTTTTTATTGTAGAATTTTCTCTCTTGAATTATTATTGATGCACCGATCCAACGATGTTGATACATATATGCCCCACATGAATAACTTTTATATTATATTTTATTATGTGTTGATTTTATTACTGATAATGACGTTAATTGATTTATGATTTTGTTGACAGACGAAGAGGGGGATCTTCAGCTGCTTCAACTGCTGCATCAATGCTTGAACCTGATGAATCTAAGGAGCTATCTCTCTGTTTTTTTTTTTATTTGATCCTAATATATATTGTTTTTCTATCTCTCAGTTCAGTTCAAGATAGGAAAAAGGATAATATATGTTAATTAAATTTGGTGATCAATTTGTGCAACTCAGTCATCTCTTTTCTCTTTGTTCTGCTACTGATGATCTTGAATTAGAAATCTAATGGAGAAAGTGAAGGGGGGGGGGAGTTCAACTCTTGAATTGTGAATTCTAAAATTTAATTACGAGATTAATCGGAACACAAAATTAGAAATTTAAATAAAAATGTCTCAAGTAATATTTGTATGAAATAGGGAATTTACGACGTCAGTACATGAAACATGAGGGGTTTTTTTTCCCCAAAATCTATTCTTAATGTATTAAAATTTATTTAAATATAATTTTTGAAAAATTATAAAATATTTTTTTACCATTCTAATTTAAATACAATAAAGTATGTTTGTCTAATTTTAAATTTGAATAAATTTACGTATACAATGGACAAATTGTATCTGTCAGTACCCACTGTCTTCTCGAATCCCATGGCCATTATGGAAAAGATAAATAAACAAATCTAAATTCAGATTCCATATCTCTTATAATGGTGGCATTCAAGTAGATCAAATAATGGCTTAATCGGGTTTCTTTTGAGCTTAGCAATCGAACCCAGATCAGATGGTAGGAAATAAAATTTGAAAGTAGAGTATATGATTATGAACCACTGGGGCACTAGAGCTGGTTTTATTGGCAATGACTCAATTAGGGCCTTTGCTCCACCGGCATGACCCAACAAAAAGACCACACAAGCATAATGTTCTATCCCAGCTTCAACTCCAAATGTAGGCATTCACTTGTTTTATCATGCTCGTACGATTAAATCTTCGATTTAACTTCACCGGATTCTTTTTCACTCGATTTCAATTCAGTAAAATTTAAATCAATAAAATAAAACTCGTCAATTTATACTAGCTATTTTTCACAATATTTATTAGTTTAAATTTTTAATAAATAATAAATTTGTATCAGTAAATTTGATAGTTTTAAAATCTTCAAGGTTAATTTTGCAAATTGCTTTAAAATATTTTGAATTTTATATACAAGGGTTATTATTTCTTGCATCGGCAATGAGAATTTTTTTCACAAGCATGACTAATTTCCCTCTACAAACTAAAATTATAAAATCTAATTTAAAAATTAAATCCTAAATCCTAACCCTTAAAATCTAAATTTTAACACTAAATTCTAAAACTTAGGATATAAACCACTAAACTCTAAATCCTAAACTAAATCTCTAAAACCTTAAATTGGACCCGCTTGTGAAAAAAATATAACAAATACATGATATATTTTCCCATACAAAATGGACACTTGCATGCAAACCCTTGCTATTAAGGGACGAAAATCGCCTGCCCCTAAACATGTCCCTATTTATGCCCCACACTAAAAATTAGAATTTAGGGTTATGGTAGGGTGTATTTTTTAGGATGTAAAGTTTAGGATTTAGGAATTAAAATTTAGGGTTAGGGTTCATATTTTAATTTTTAAGTATTTTTTTAGCATGGAGCATAAAAAGAGACATGCTTAGGGCAGATGATTTTTGTTCGTTATTGACATTGCTCGACGCAAAAAAACACGAAAATATTAAGAAAAAATTATTTTTGTACGAAAAGAGTATGAATTCATTAATTAGATGTTTATATACAAGAATTATTTTTCAAGTGACTCATTAAAAAACTCTTGTACCTCTAGTCGGAGGAAAAGAAAATCTGTAGAATGGTGGTGCTGGTGCGAAGGTGGAAACATCCGGACTCACCATGTAGAACGTCTGCGAATCTTTCGATCCGATGACTCGTTCGATGAAAGCCCTCATGTAGGCTAACTCCCCCTCTGGAGTTTCGCTCTCGGTGTTCCCCGGCAAAACCCCAGCCCCCATTGAAACCGCCTTGAGCAGCTCCATCACGCTCAAGTCATCCTCCGTCGCCTCTCGCTTCACGCCGTACCCCGTTTTCTTCCCGTTGCAATACATCGTCCACAAAGGCTCCTCGAACAGCGTCACCTTCTCCTTCTCGGCTTTCTTTTCGCATTCAAGGACGATCCTAACCGTCCCACAACTCAACTCCTTCTGCAGCACATTGGTCTGCAAAGCTAACTCCACAACCAACCAAGGCAGGCACTTCGGATTCTCCTGCAACGAAAGCGACACCTTGCCCTTATGGAACCCGAACAAAGTCCCCGTCACTCGAGTACCCGAGTTGATTTTCGACTCGGCCGATACGCCGCTTGTGGGGCACGCGGGGAACTTACATCTAGGGTTGATGATCGGAAACGTACGGATCACGGAACGGAAAGCACGGACCACTTTGGGTCTATCTTTATCGTTCTTTTGTGACGGTTGGACGGGGGAGATGGGCTGAACGCGCGGGATCGAATTCGATTGAGCTTTCGGCGACGTCGGAGGGATAGTTGTCGTCGGGGACTGAGGTTCAATGGTTGAAGGTGAGGACTCTTCCATTACCATTAAAATACTGTGACTCGGTTGGCAATTGGCATGCATACAAGAGATGAATATGGAGAGGTATTGGCCGCCATGGAAGCTAACTATATTGGTTAGAGTTAGATAAAATGTTAGATTTGACAGGTAACATCTCCTAATGATATGCCTTGTTATTAGGTTTTGAAAATTCAAGCTACAACTACATGGAAACCAGAGTTTGTTACTCCATTTTCATGCAACGTTTTGCTTTCTAATTTTTATTAGGCATAAAGTAAAAAAAAATGCCCCAACGTTTGACTGAATAGTCACCTTGGCCCTCTTTTTTGGAATAATTCAATCCTTAACGTTTCATTTTAGGTTAAAATGGCCCCTTTAAGGATGAAAACTGTCAGTCAACTGATGGAAAATAGCTTGAAATGACGTGATAAACCTATATGGCAGTGCACGATGACATGGCAGTATCATATAGACAAATGTGTTAACTTGAAAAAATATTACACCAATCAAAAAATAATTTTATACAATTATATAAAATATAAAATATTTTTTTTCTGCTGACTTTTCATTCTGTCAAGTTATTTCAAACTGTTTACTGTCAGTTTTCTAACAATTTTCATCACAGTTTTGACCCAAAATAAAACGTTGAGGGTTGAATTGCTCCAAAAAAAGAATAGGGGCTAAGGTGACTATTTAGTCAAACGTTGAGGGTATTTTTTGACTTTATGCCTTTTTATTAATATTAGACAACAAAATGTGGAACTTTTAGTATTATGTTAGATTGTTTGTATTTAATATTATTTAATTTTCATTAGATAAAATAATATTTAGTAAGATAAGTAGATGCAGAAAAGAAAAAAATTTGATACATAGGCCTTGTAAACTTTGTTTACAAGTGTCTTATAGTTTTAGGGGTTAAGGCTTAAGGTTTAAAGGTTTAGGTTGTAAGTTTAGAATTTACGGTAAAGGGTTTAAAGTTTAGGGTTTAATTTTAAGGTTAGAGTTAGAAATTTAAGATTTGAAATTTATAATATAAATATGCATGCTTGTGTAAAATTAATTTTACATAACTTATATATCAAAATATTACCCATAACAAATACTTCATTACTTTAGGGTGATATTCTAAATCCATTTTATTTTATAAAATATTATCTGAATTAAAAATGTATGTTAAAAAGATATTTAATTTATTTTTTACTTAAAATTATCTATGATAATATAAAATGTTATATCAATAAAATTAAAATTGTGACACTTTTGACGAGGGTATTAATAAACATGTGTTAAAAAGCCGCTTAGATTTGGTTTGAAAAGCAAAACTAAATAAGTTTGGCCGGTTGTTAAGTTGAGTTTAAGCTGTTGGTGTGAGTTGAATTCGAAGATTTGGTTAAAAAAGTCTTAATTCAGTTTAGTTGTTAAATTGAATTTAAATTGTCCACGTAAACTGAATTTGAATATTATAATTTCATCCTAAATTATGATTTTCATTTAAAATTAATCTCAATTTTAAATGTTTTAATTTCATCTCAAACTGTTGGTATATACTAATCACATTCACTATTAATAGATAGAGTCAAAATTAAAACTTTAAAAATCAATTTAAATTAAAACCCATAATTTTAGAATGAAACTAAGCATTTAAAAGATTAAAAGCTAATTTAAAATGAGGATTATAGTTTAATAACATTGTTCAATTAATTCCACATTTATATGTTGTAGTTGATAACCGAAATCAAAGCTTATTTAAGTAGAGAACTAATTCCCTATTCTTTAATATATATTCAGAGATTGAACCTGTTTATATCGAACGAATAAACATTTATATGTTATAGTAAAAAATTATCGCTTGTAATTGGTACGAATAAAAAAATATTAATCAAATTTAAAAATAAAAATCGTATAAAAAGACTATAAATGGTGTAAACCTTATATAGTTTTGCTCTAATTTACTCTTTCTTATACACTCTTTGACACTTACGGTAGCATTAGAACGGTTGGGTAACGGCTAGAAAAAGGAGACATTCAGATCAGTAAATGAAGTTCTGTAAACGTTTCGGAAACATTATACGATGCTTTGATTGTTTGTTTGCTAATCCCGGTGGCCGGTAGTATATTTCAATTTTGGGAACCCCGGCCTCAAGTGCAAGGTTCAAGCTGTAAGCCGAATGGCAATTTTGCAATAGCCTATTGGCTCACTTTCACGCATATTGCTATTAACACTAATGCCTCGTTTTCCCCTTCCTACTGGGAGATTTCTATGCTGGTTGCATTTCGTCTCAAACCTCAAGTCATTATGACCTGTTTTGTTCTTCGTTCTTCATGAACCTGTTTATCGCATCACAAGGGGATGAGGCAACATACAACTGCTCCATACCGGATTCAAAGTTCACTGTTCCATTCGAACTGAAGCGTGTATAAAAGCCCCACCCAGTTACCTTCTAAGAACCCAGGGATTTCCAAAACCATGAGATTCCCATATTTTAAGCTAGTAATACATAGCAGTTGGCTAGTTTTTCTAACAAAAGCAGCTATGGCGAATGAAACAAAGACGTACTCAAGCTGCAACGAGCCTCTAAGCACCTTGAGCTTTAAGAAATCTTTCAAAACTTTTTGAAAATGCCTCAACAATTCTACAAATTCCTCCTATTGTCACAAGATGAGCATCTGCTTAATTATCTTAAAAGAGTAATGGAGTTTAAATTTTTCTCCTAAGATACCTGGCTCTCATGGGGCACCGAATGAATGCTCCCAAAGCTTCCAGGTAACAGAAAATGCAACATATGATGCTCTTGCAAGCCGACACGGGCTTTAGAGCATCTCTCAACAACTTACACTACATCCTGAACGGAACATCCATTAAAGAATCTCGTGAGCCTTCCCATAATACCTGTTTATGAAAGGAGACTGCAAGAAAAATCACAAAACATCAAAAGCAAATTTCAGAAATTTGTCAATCATACTATTATATTCTTAATAAAATTAGTAATGGGGAATACATTAAGACTCATTGGCCCTGCAGATAAAAAAATATAAATGTGACATTTTGAATCCTAAAGATGATATTGCTTAAGCATGATCTCAGTGGACAAAGTTACTGAAGATGAGCTGTTAGACTGTAAAGATAGGAGTTACAACCACCTATGTTACTTGCGATTGAGTATAGGTATGTTTAAATTTTTTCCGTGTTTTTCCATGCACTTGGAGGGTCATATCACTATACGGTCTATACCCATATCCAAATATGTGTAGAACACAGGTGTCAAAATGCGTAATTCAAGAACAATGAAAATTCAAAGCAACATAAATAAGTCATAAGAATCCACTCTTAGTTACAGTTGTCATGCCGTATCTGGCTAAAAGGAGATTACTTGCTAGGATCTTCCGGACAAACAAAAATATACTAATGGGAATTGTGAGGACAGAAAAGCCAAAAGATTGAGGGAGATAAAATATGGCAAGAAGCAGGAGCATATAACTTATTCAATTTCCTAGTCCATCAGAAAAATATAAAACACAGCTAATATAAAAAAGTAATCCAACAAGTTTTACTATTTTAGAGATGCTACAGCATATTTAAAGCAGATCATGTGATTACTTTTTATCATGGATGAAATAATCCCAGAAATGAAAAGAACTTATATGTAACAACTAACAAGCTCTAATAACTAAGAACAAAATTACTAACTATGAAGAAACATCTGCTCACATAAAAAAATATAAATAACCCTGTCTAGAAAATAATCAGTACTAAAAAAATTAACAAAATAAATAATTACATTAGGAGTAAATCATAAAACCTTACCTTCACATTTGATACATCAGGAGCATCCCGCGTATGAACAGGGTAGAACTTGTAAAATCTCATGTTCTCAAACGCTGCTTTTGTTTCTTCACTCATTTCTTCAAGGGCCTTTTTGCGAGCTTCTCTTGCCTGCAGCAATGAATTGCTTGAATTAATCAGCCTAACCACCTATATTTTTACAAATCAAGAGAAATGTTGCCAATAATATACCTGACGATTAGCTTTCTTTGCTTCTCTAACTTTCTCTTTAACAAACTCCTACAAAATCAAAAGCATGTCAGGCTGAAAAGTAGTTATAAACACATGAATCCACAATTAATTGGTGGATATTCAAACAAACTTCACCTTAAACGCATCCTTTTGATCGCTATCTAATTCATCTTCTTCAACCAATTTATCAGTAAACTCCTGCAAATTGGTAGATATAATTTAGAAAGAAATTCCTACGATAAGTAAATAACAGCCAAAGACTGAAGTCTACGGCAAGGAACTGAAGTTGTAAACAAATTCCAAGCTACCTGCTCACATAATTCAAACTTCACAAAAAATCATGCTAATTAGACTGTAACATAAAAATGAAAAGAGTTAAGCCTTACATCAAGTTCATCCAGCTCCCAATCAAATTCACAAAATACCTGCAGGATCAAAAATGATGCATCAATTTACGTAACACTTTACAGAATAGCTGCCTCAGTTATCCATTTGAAAATGGTCATATGCAGTTAATCAAGGAGTGCCTAGACACCAAGGCACAACTAAGTCTAGAAAAAGTACCTTGGACCCTTCCCAATCATGTACTTTATTAAGGTGCAAGGCACAAGCTCAAATAAGCTCACTTTTTGTTTTCACCTATTTTCCTTTAATAAGTATATATTTCTATTTGATGGAAGCAGAACAGTTTGACATTAATAAGAAAAGGATAATGTCTGTAAGCTAAGGAAAATTAAGCACTACAGTAATGATGATTGGTGATGATTGATCTTAGCATGAGGCGTTAACTTCTAAAGGTTTATCAGCGCATCTATACTTTAAGTTTACAAGCATAAAAGCTGCAATTGTACATTTGGAAACCTCAGCCTCCATAGGTTTCTGTAACTACAGTGAATATAACAGTTCATTTATCAAAGCATGAAAAGCTCAAACCCTAAAATCAACTCCATCCACCCATTGATAACCAAAAAGTCCAGCGTTAGTCATGATTAATTTCCTCAGTAGATACAGAAACCTTACCGGCTTTGGTTCTGCTGGAAAAATTATTTGAACCTCAGTGCTTTGTTCAAGCTCATCTTCCTTCAAAGGCTGATAGAAATCTGTCAATGGAGGCATGCCAAACAACATAGCAATAAATAAGGGTTCTTCCTATTGGTTTTTCATATTTTACAGAATATGAGATCCAGAGATATCTAGAGAACTTACAAGGTAAACAATACTCGTATTTCTTGAGACGGTCTATTTTCATTTGTTTCAAAGCAACCCTGCAGAAGTAATTCCAAATACAAAAGGTTAACCAAAATACATGCATGCATTAGGAACACACATATACTCCACATTCAGGGAGAGAATATATATGATCTAGATAAATAAATCTAAAGCACATAAGCTTGCGCAAAATAATTTTTCTATCTATACAACACAGAAAATCATAGGCTAAAATAAGTATCAAACAATCACCTAGGCTCATTCGTGAATGGACATATTAAATAGCCCTTTATAAACGGAAATTTCAGTAGGAAACCACACATCCAGAAAGATCCAAAAATTAGCACATTGATAAGAAAGGGCTGAAGCCTCTGTGAATGACCACAAGTTCTATTATATTGTTATTTCCAACAAGCACCAACACTTCATTCAGTGAACTATTTGCAAAAATAAGCCAACCTCATTCCAAACTTGACCCCGCTTTCCCCTGGAGGCCCAATACACAATACACAAGGCTAACTTAAAATAGCAGAGAGCCAGTCAAAGCATAAGTGACCCAAATTGACAATCTCATACTGGAACGAGTATAGTGTGTACAACTCTAGTTGACAATCTCAGGCTAAAGAAAAGGGGGGGGGGATCATTAGCAAGGATAGTGTTCACGATTGTACCTTCTTTGAGTGCAACTTAAGATGAATATCTGAGATTTCAGTCTATCTACTTGGCTATCTCTGTAGAGGAATCAAAATGTAAAAATCAACTCAAGGTTTGGTTCTAGGTCAATTCAAACTCAAAAGTAAATAGAACAAAAAATAGATAATATTTCAATTTATTAGCTTGCCCAACCATATAGATGAATTAGATTAAACAACTCCTCCATATGAACTTTAAATTAGATTAAAAAGATAAAAACTGAGCACCTATTCTCAAGTGGAATGTATGGAACCCAATCCATTTTCATTTGTTTCATAGGAATAATCTCTTCAGCTTCTCTCTGCACTGAGTTAATCCCAATCTTATCTGAAGGTGGGAAAGGAGAGACAACCTGAAAAGAACCAGAAAAAGTCTGCTCAGTAAGAAAATACAAGATCATAGAGGAAACAACTAGTTTAAGCAAATTAATCTCATAAACAATAAATAATAATTGCATTGCAGTCGTGGAAAATAACAAACCACTACTGAAACAAGTACTCATGCTTATTAATTACAAAAGAAAACTAAATTGAATGAGTATTTTCAACTCGCAGCATTTGAGACAGTTGCTAATCTGATCCAAATTAAACAAGGAAGAACAAGATATACTTCATCAAAAGAAAAATATAATAGATTGAAATGACTTTTTGCACTGATAAAAATAAATCATATGGAAAATGAATCATTCCATAACATGTAGTTTGAGATGGTCATCAAAAGCCTAATGTCTAACAAAATCATGTCCACACGTATAGGGGTGAAGTGAATAGTAACTTCAAAGCCACGTAAAGATACTATTCAATAAGCCTTCAACGGAAAAGAAGCTGCGGTCACTTTATCCGCTTATTATAAGATAAAGAAGAAACATCCCTGAATCAATTTAGAATGAAAAATATGAAAACCAATTCACAGCTATGTTGGACAACTTACAGCCACAACAACAGGTATACAAATGACTTTGTTTTCTCCCTTGTAAGGGACCAATTGAGCTGCACAAACAGAACAAGACAAATTAATAAAGTGTAATGCATAGATAAAAAAGGACATGTCGGATGAAGTGAAACTTCATTGTTCACAAAAGAAATTTATGGGAACTTTGCCCAAATCAGAAAACCACACACAAGCTTTCTTCTTAAGGCGATAGAAGTTAAATAAAAACAAAATAAATAATATGGCCAGTAGCATAAAAAACCATTTTCTCCCTCAAGAATTGAAAATTATCCATATAAAGGTGTGAAATACTAGGATCAAAGTTGTGAACTACTTACGCTCTGTGCAACCAAAGAGATAAGCTTTCTTTCCATGGAGCTTTCCCCCCTCTTCAAATGCATCCTGACCAGAAACAGAACAGTAAAAAAATATCATTAGATCTAAATGGGGAAAACAAAAGCAGCAAGCAAGCAACTAAAGATGAGAACAGATAAAGCAAAAAAAGAGTAAGTTTTTTCAACTAACTTCTAGATTTGAAAAGTTCCAGTTGTATTGGTAAACAGTGTCCAATTGATCCCACTGCCACAACAAAAGAAAAACGAAAAGGTAAACAATAGAACTTAAATTCATCAAAAAAGACAAACCAAAAACAAAAATTAAACATGCCAAGCTCAAAATTCCAACCTCTGTTCCAACAGGAAATGCAGCTTTCCATAAATCCTCCTGCACAATGCAAATTGACAATTTTCATCAAAAACACAAAATCATAGCAAGACTTTTCCTCGCTAATCACCTCAAATAGATAATTCTTAGGCTCAAATTTTGCATCCAGTTCAGATTTAATCTTCACGCTCCACAACTCATATTTGTAACCGCGGCGTAATCCGGAATTAACAGTTCAAATTTCAAATTAGGACAAGTCAAAGGATAACCTAAACCTTTTAACGTCGTATTTGTTCAGATATTGAATACACCTAAACAGTAAAGACAATCCTATTCGGAAAAATAACAACATATTCAAAACTTCACCTTAATAAACAACAACAATAGAAAAACACAAGGCGGATAAATCTTATACCAAGCTTCGCTTATCTTCAAAGTACTCGGGCTCGGGTTGAGGCTTGGAGGTCTTAGCACGCTTAGCTTTGGGAGCAGGTTTATGGTTCTCCTGACTCTGTTGCGAAGCTTTTACTTGCGTATCCTCTTGTTTCTGAGAGGCGGCTTTTCTCTTTGCTCCTTTCCTCATTTGGTTATTATCAAAATACAACAAAAACAAGAGAAAAGAATGAAGGCAACGGTAAAGAAGATTCGGGTGAGTGTTATCAAATGTCGAAGACGAATGAGCTTTGTGGATTTTTCTTCTTCTTTATGTGTTTTTTTGAGCGTCAATCTAACGCGGTGTCGGTCTACCAAATTTTGAGGGTTTTATTTGGGAGAGGCGGGGAAAGGCGGGGCGGAGGTAATTAAAATTCAAAGGGCTGATTCAACTGTTTTCAAAAGCCTTTTTGGTAAAACTTTGATGTATATTTACCTATAAAAATTTAAATCTTAAATTTTTAATTTTAATCTTAAAAAATTAACCATAAGCCTTAAATCTCATATACTAAATTCTAAACACTAACCTTAAATTTTAAATCTTACAACCTAAATCCTTAAACTTTAAACCCTAAAACTAAAACGACTTGTGTATCAAAAGTTTTTTTTGATTTTTTTAATCCAGGGGCGAATTTTTAAGAATGCAAATTCTTAGCGTACGGCCATTTGGGGGTATAGTATCTGTATTTTTGGTTATTTGGGATTTGGAGTAGCCATCCGTCTACTTTTGTTGGATACTAAATTTGGCATGAGTGGATTTTTATTTTTAATTAATGTAATTAAGATATTTATATTTAATAAATTTTTAAATAAAATAATAAATATATTTTAATATCATCATCGATATTTTTTAAATCAAATATTGTAAATGTTCATTTGAATCATTATAATATACTCTCACAACTTAATTTGTTCCATTTAAAATTTGTAGATTATAATGTACTTAAATTCTCAATAATCTTTATTTAATTTAAGAGTCTATGGGTTATATTTATTTTAGACACGGTATAAGAAATAAATAATAAATAATTATTGTAAAAATGGGTATATTATCTCCTTTTATCTTTGTTAAAATAAAAATAATAATCTCAACGAATCACTTATGTAGTTTCAAACTCATGTCCAGTACAACATATTTTTCAATACATAATTTATAAATTATTAATTCTAAATGCCACTTCAATAAATTTAATATAAAAATTAAAAATATTATTAATTGAACTTTAATTTTTAATTCTAAAAAGGAGAAAGATAAATTCCTAAAAAATAAAAGTGGAACTAAATTCTAAATGTACATTTTAACCTTTAATTTTTTTAATATAATTTTGACATTTAATTTAAATGCTATTTTTAATTTGAAAATAATTGAATATTTTAAATAAATTATACACGTGGTTAAATTTTTTATCTCCCGACTAAAAAACAAAAAAAGGGAAGTTGAAATTTTAGCATAATAGAAAATTGTAGTACTAACATCTTATTGTTTTGCAGAAGGATATATTAGACTTACTAGAATTTCATGGTCAAATCTGAAGTTGGAAATGGGGCCAAGTGATTAAACCCCAGGTATAACGCGGAAAGCTACATGGAAAAATCAAACTCGCCTGCAAAAATGGGAGCAAATTTTCTAGCTTCGAGCACCCCAGATAGTAGTTTAGCATGCTGTTTTCTATCTGTAGTGGAGCCCCTAAAAACTCTGTGTTTGTTTCGTATCTACTTGAAAAGCAAATCCATCTAAAACTCTACCTCTTCAAATTTCATTCTTCAAACACCCACTCAATACATGCTTAAAACCCTTCAATCCACAACAGTTAATTGACTACCCTATGCCATTCAAAAAGCACTAACAGGGAAAAAATCATAAAAACCTCGAATATTTTGTTGTCTTATTAACCAGGCAGCCAGGCTTGTTGACAGCCAAGATGACAAAATCTTAATTAGTAACAAATGCCATAGTACATCAAGCAATACAGGCAATGAAGTCTAAGCAACCATAGCAGGTTTAGCAACAACTTGACCTGATTTCATGGAATAAAAGAGATTCAAGACATCAGCATTGTTGCGAACGTAACTCGGGCATTTCAATAATAAATCTTGTGCTTCATTTTGCCTTGCAGCTTTAAAAAACGCTTCGAAAACACGAAGAACAACTGAAATGGATGGGAACTTTTTCAATGTCATAGACTTGAGGAAAGCAATCGCATCATCGCTACTGCCGGACCTTGAAACATACTCGATGAAGGGATCCACAAAGGGTGGGAAACCATCGTTTTTCATCAAACCCAAGAGACTCAAAGCATCTTTAAATCCACCCTGAGC